>CM029772.1:4415277-5015277 GCA_017562165.1 Ectropis grisescens
TTTTAGATAATCGTAAGTAAATAATAAAACTAAGCATTTTTTCTGCAAATTTTGTTTTTTTGTTGCTTCTATATTATCCAGAGAAACTTCGTTACCATAAATTATTTCGTTTTTTTAAATTTTATTTTGAATCGTATAAAGTGAAAATAAACCATCGTGTAAAAACTCGTATGTCTCGGATAACATGGCGAGAATGCTAGTTTTCAATAAACAACATCAGTTTGTATCAAGCTATTTACATCACATAACGGAGCATGTAGCGAGCGCATCTACTCTAGAGATGTAATTGCTCTAGATAGAGCTGTAAGTACTCTAGCTAGAGCCACTATGAGTCTAACCAGAGTTGCCTGAGTAAACATCAATCTAACCTCACTCTAGAATGTAAACTAATATAATAAATGCTAAAGTGTGTTCACAACTGATCGCTCGTAAGTTTTAATTGTGATAGGTCAATGTTAGACATCAAACATTACAGTACTCTAAGGACATCGTTTCAAGGTCCAAAGACTCGAACAAAGAGGTTTGTACTCTTTTATTGAAACGTCTTGGCTATGGAATGTATTTCCGAAGAAGGTTTCCCTGACGGTTACAATTTTGGTGTTTTCAATTCTGGATTGCATAGGTTTCTTCTAGTTAACGTTACATGGTAGACCTCGTTATTGCGAATCATCTGGTGAGATAGAGGTCAAGTTAGCCCGATAATAACAATATTAAAAACATTTTTTTCCAACAAAACAAAAACCAATTTAAATTTAAAATTAAATTCAGACACTTGACTTAATTTCATAACAAGTTATAACTAAGTGTAAATTTAAATTTTATATTTATGTTCCAAAAACCGCCACCGATTTCAATTGAATTTATAGGTATATGACTAACCTCTAAACTATGATCTACCATCTAAAACATCAAAATTGATGGAGTTATCACGTAACATACTTACATAAAAACTATACAATCGAATAGACTTGCTAAAACATCAAATAGTTTTTACTGCTTAGCTATAGATTTTTTAACAAAATATCCTCCTGTGTTAAAGCTTCTACGAATAATGAAATATTGGCACATGTAAAAATGTCTCATTCAGAAAAAGCTATTACTGTTTAGCTGATGCTAGAGCAGACAAAACAATTTTAACAGTGTTAAATGATTCTATTCTATGTGCCTATGTGTTTGTCAATATTGGTGTTATATTATTTCACTTTGACGATGCTATTGCAGATTTTACTATTGCTGATACTGGAAATTATTAAATTGTAATATAAATATATTATTGTTAAATGACTTAATTATGGTTGATTTGATTATACTGGAAATTATTTTATTATATATTATTGTTAAATTATACTGATTGAATGTACTGGAATATATTTATTTATAAAATACTATTGTTAAATTGACTTAACAAAAGCGTTATGCTGAAATATATTTTAACAAATTGAATTTTAACCTGTGTTTTGACGTTCCAAAGTGCATGTAATATGTTAACTGAATAAATGAATTTGATTTGATTTGATTTGAAAAATCTCCTCCTTGGTTGAAGTTAGTTCAAAATGATGTGTACAATAAAGTTTGGCCCAATTTTGAGAAATAAAAGGTAGGTATTTAAAGCTATCATAGTTTCTTCATTGGAAATATCAATAAAAAACAGCAGCCATCGCGTGTTCTACCACCATCGGTGGAGACACGGATGACAGCTAACTCCAATTAAACAGAAACCTTAGGATTTAGCATACGTCCGCAATATCTAATTTGGAATGTTCATGTCCAGCATTTCGGGATTCTAGATTTAGGTCGGACGCTTCGTTTAAGTCTACGAGATTAACGTGTGACTACGGCTAGAGGAAAATTCATAGTTTTGACCTAAATCTGGGCAATTTCGGAGTGAACTGGATCTGAATGAAATAAATGTCTTTTAACTGTCTCCTCTACTATTTTTGTTCGAGCTCTTTATCCATTATGATATTTAGACCATTCATTATAGGCTTGATTTAGCAACCATCGGTCCATCCCGGCTTTGCCTATGGTACATATGTATAGCCTATGTCAACCAAAGGACCATGTACATATCCAATCCTGAATTTTTTAGTAATCGGTCCAGTAGTTTCTGAGATTAGTGTTCAAATAAAGAAACCTCTTTAATGTTTATTACCTTTATAATATTAAGAATACATAAACTACGGAGACCTCTATAGCTTACCACAGCCCTGACCATAGAAGGCCCTGGCGACCTAAGGAATATGACGTCCGAATTCGCAATCGTCAAATTGGCTTCAATTATTAAACTACGAATTAAAAAATACAAACCAAAGATTCTAGCGAAAAGTTTTGACTCCATTTCCAAAATAACTGCGAAATTCTATGAGTTTTCCCATGGCTATGACTTTGGTGTTTTCAAGTCGAGAGTCGATCGGTGACCTATTTCTAGGTATGCATACTCCATCATAGACATCATTGTCGTGCAGTGGTAAACTCTTTGAAGACTCCGTCTGGGAAGTAGCACACCTTTGCTAGTTATTATACCGCTAAGCAGTAATGTGCTAATATTACTAAGTTCTGGTTTGAAAAGCAATTTTTCCAATGAAATTACATGATATAGAGATAAAACATCTTGTATCTCTGGGAGACGAGCGCAGTGCAGTGGTAGGTAATGATTTAGACTTTTCTTGTTTCAATAGCTGCGTGTCGCTGTACTGTTATGTGGCAGGCATGTTGCTTACCATCAGGCACATGCCTTGTTAGCCCCCTCACTCTATATTTATTTTAAAAAAATGTATCCCGGCGAGCGCAAAGCGGGTTGTGGTACTACCAGACCATGATAAATCGACAGATATTTCAATAGCCAATTATTTTCATGATCTGCGAATCTGAGAAGTTGCAAGTTGTCACTTATCACTGCTCAGTCGGCTGTCGTCTCGGTTTTAAGTAAGAAAAGTTTAATAGGAGGTCAGAAAGTATGCTGCACAACATGCTTCCTGTTACAATTTTAATTAAGCCAACTTCCCAGTGAAAGAGAAAGTCATTGGTTTGTCTTTCTGGCCTGTACCGGTGTGTGGTAACCACCTCATTACAGCATTTCTATCAAGCCAGTGCAGCGTGTCAAATTACTTTATCTGACGACCTTACAGCATTGCCCACGTGGAGCGTAAAACAGACGTATGATGTGTATCAACTTTTAAAATGTTTTGTGACGTCTTATCTTACCTATAAACAACAATAAATATTTTTTGTATTTGTAATTGCATTCTCCATAACAAAAGTAGCAACAAAACGAATTCAGGGATATTAATTAAAACTATTCAGATTAAACTAGATTTTATAAAAAACGTGGAGTCAAAACACTACCTTTGCGTTTAATTTCTATGCTAGAGGCATTGTAATGGAGCGTTTTCTAATCAAGTGATGTGTACTTAATTAGTCTGTCCGATGAACTTACAGTATCACACACGTCCCGTGCAGCTTGCGCGCCAAACAATGGGACGAGTTTAATTATTTGCGTTAGAGCTCAAGACGCGGGGGTAATGGAACTGCAGTTTGAGACACACTGTACTATTAGTTTCATAAATTTATTTATTATTATTATTTTAATTTATTTAAATGATTTTATTCTTATTTATTCACTCATTTAATCATTATCTTAATTGCTACGATTTTACAATAAACGATAAAAACATAAATGTTAAAAAAAGTAGGATGCCGCCAGCAGCGGGGCAGGGTCCAAGCTACCAGTGGTTAGGGTTGCAGAGTGAGGAACCTCCTGATGATGCGCGCTGTGTCGACGATAACCGGCTTCTGCATCTGACTCTTAAGTATCTTAAGATGTTGGTCGAGATTGTTTGCTATAAGGCCGTTCGCCGAGACAACTATCGAGACTATGGTCGTGGAATCAACATCCCACATGGCGGTAACTTTTATTTATTTATTTATTTATTACTATATTTATTATTCTTATAGTATAGACTATAGAGTGACGAGACGAGTATGTCGTGTGGCTGATGGTAAGCAACATGCCTGACCATAACGTTGACAACACAGTGACAGCTATTGAAACATGAATAGTGTAGTCTAGCATGGCACTGTGCTCGTTTCCACATATGTAAGATGTTTTGTATGTATACTCTGTAATTTTCCTGGAAATGTTGGCCTTCAAACCGGAATGCGGTGAAATTTTCATATTACTGCTTAGCGGTAGAATAACTAGTAAAGTTGTGGTACTTCCCAGATAGACACTGCACTATCATTATTTCTGTAGAAACATGGTAATCAGAAGACCATTTCCATATACCAAAACAATTTAAGACTAATAAAATATATTTTTAAATTACTTGTAATTACATCAATTAAAAAATACATAATAGAGATAACTGGGTTAAAAACATACTATTTTAATAAGTTCGTCAGGTAGATTTTGAAAATATAAGGGACACGTAATTAAAAAATATATATAATTCGCCATTTTGTGGTGGCGGACATCTTGATTTGTTTTTATAGTGTATAGTATTCTACTAGCCAAGCCCTTTCATTTGATACCCATATTGAGGTAGGCTGTAAAGAAATATTTTGTCCGCTATTTTGTGGAGGCGGCCATCTTGAATCGATATTAACCAAACATAGCTAAAAACATCGGCACGAATTTAACCTTCAAATAAAAATCCGCATCGAAATCGGCCCATCCGTTTGAGCTCTACAGTGCAACAGACAGACACACACACAGACAGACAGACAGATAAACTGACATCGACGTCAAACTTATAACACCCCTTTTTTTGGTCGGGGGCTAAGAAAGGAAAGGCATAGATTGTATTAAGATTGGATTGGAAGTACAGTTGACTTCCAAATATATAAAACTCAATGTGGTTTTTACTTTGATTAAGAATAAGTACGGTTACGGCACAGACTAAGTAGTACGGTTACGGTACGGTACGCACGGTTTCTTTGTACCAATAGTAAGCAGATGAGATGTATGTTAGCTATGGCAATAGTGATGTGCCGCGACAAAATTATGACAATTCCACAAGAGCGACAAGACAAGAGCGATCAGACCCGTGCTTTCGGTATAAAGCGTTTATTCTAACCCTATACTTATATGTAAACCCTTTGGGTTGTTAGTATTGTCTGGATATTTTCACCTGGTGAGGCCCTGAGACCCAATACTTTTAGCAGTTATTCTATCACAATTACTGTGTTCCGGTTTAAAGTACAATGTTGTCAGAGAAATAACAGTTATAATTTACAGGTTTTAAATTTTAAAATGTTCCAATTTACAACATCACATACCAAAATCAAAAAACCTTAATTGAAAACTATGATAAACATTGAAGATCTAATGCATAAATACATTTTGGTGTACGAGTAATTAGATGCCTCACACAATAATAGCTTCAAACTAAGCAAACCTGGTTTCATGGAAGCCAGATAGCTGATACAATACTTATATAACGATACCTAAATACGCCTTTATGGTAAATTAAATAAATTAAAAAGATAAATTTATGATAGATACACTAGAGCACCCTGCGATTTACCGGTCCTGCTAATTTTCCGGGATAAAAAATACCTATTTGTTATTCTAGACCGTTATCTATGTATCTATGTCCGAGTATTATTGTTTTCAAAATTCTCTCAGTGGCTTTTTGCGTGAAGGAGTAACAAACATATATAAACTATTTATAAACTCGAAACAAAATTTCGCGTTTATAAAATGTTTAGGATACATATACCCTGATTCAAAACAATACCACATATGAACTATAAACATTGTCAAATATGGCTCAATAATGACAGCTTGGCTCAATATGATCAAATATTCTAGTTGAATATCTGTGAAGGAAATTAGTTTTGCCGGCAAATTACCTACCGCTACCAGCTATGTAATGCCATTCAAGTATAACTTAGGTTCAAAGTTTGTCAGTTTCTCAGTATACCGCATCTCAACATCTAGATATCGAATTGCGAGCGTTTCTCGTGTTCCACTTAGATATTAGATAGATATCACTGGATTTACGTAGGGTACGTGTTTCGGCGGATGTTTCGAGTGCATCTGCATGGGTGAGCGTGTCGATTTCACTGCATAGTTCACTAGAACAATAACACAAATAAACATACATCTTTGAAGTAAAACTTCTTTGGCCGCGCTTAGGACAATATTTTCGTGGGCTGTGAATTGAAATGAACCGTCACTCTCGGGTATGATTATAGCTTTTCGGCTAAGCTCGAGATGCTAGAGCGAGAAAGATAATATAGTCCCTGTGTACCAGTGTTTATTACATTTATATTTATATATTTTTTATACTGACATTAACTTCTAGGTACTTACCACATTAATGTCATTAATTGAACTTGTCATGAAATATTAAATTTGTATATACATTTACATAAAATAAAATAAAACAGTTTTTGTTGTAATATACTCGTATTACTGTTTTATCACAGCACTTACACTACGTAAGCACACAAAATGATACCTATTTTCATCACAGCACTTACACATACACTTTAACCACAACATAAATATATATGTATTTTTAGCAAAATACCTATAAAAATAAATAAAAAGTAAATACCGAAAAAATGTATTGTCAAAACCTATTTCCGAACCGCGTAATTTTTTTTTAAATTTATTCTTGACCATAGATAATAATCATTTCGCCACATGTTGCTATGCTTACTACTAGAGTCTGTCTAACGAAAGTAGATACTGGATTTTTTTGCAAACTTTTTACATGACAACACTTCAGTGTTCCTACCATCTGGTATATACCCTACGAATTGGGATATTTTAAACAGAAAGTACATAAGGGCACTTGATTCCAAAAAGGCATTTTCAAAACATACTGATTTAAGTATTATATGCAAAAACTTTTAAAAAATTCGTATGTTGTCTAAAATTGTTTTCATCAAAAATAAGTACGACGTATGTACGTGTTGGCGATTATTTCCAGAGCAACACTTATCCTTAAGTTGGCCTAATAAATAGATTCATTAATTACGCTATTTAATAGAGAAAAGTTTGTGCAATTTCATTTTTAAGAAATTAATTTTCGGCGATAATCCGAAAGATTTGGTAGAATCAGTGTATGGTATCCTTATTATATCTGACGCAACAAAATTGCGTGTTTTTTGATGTTTTGTAGTAGCTGGCTTGTGTTTATTTTTGGCGAGATTTTCAGTTTACGGATGCCATGCTAATATATTTTAAATTTGCCGCGCTTTGTCAGTATCAACTTTCGTTAGCCAGACTCCAGGTATATACCAATTTTCAATTTCTAAATAATTTTATTTTAATCAATAAAATCATTGAGTATTTAAATAAAATTATTTCTTATTTTAGTTTTCACTTCTGGCGCGGTCTTAAGCACACACATTTTTAAATATTTTTTATCCGCCGGTGAGCGTGTGAGCGTACCTACCTACTAGTACTTACATCAGCAAGTTGAATTCATTATTTATGATATAATATATTCCTAATTGTTTAATTTGATTGTCGTAATTGTTTTTCTTTATGCATATATTATTTTAGTTATACGTTATATATTTATATATATATGTTTATTTTATTTATTTCATACTTATTTGTGTATTAGGATGTAAAGTTATTAATGTGTATATTGATATATGGAATCAAATTAGATATGTTAGTAGTTATTAGTATGTTTCTATACAGAAGTGTAAGCTTCTATGTACTCCTAATTGTACCCCCGTCATTCATTACTCATATCTTCTTCACCATCCCACGGTTGCCTGGAAGAAATCACTCTTAGCGATAAGGTCTCCCATTGTTACTTTGTTTTAAGGTGTTTCTGTATTCTGTTTTAATTTTTAAGTCTACTTATCTACTTACACATGTTCGAGCAACGTGAGCTGCACTGCAGCACGAGGTTCAAGTCAGCAAATTCAACAGAACTCAACTCAACTCGGCAGTAGTAATGACCTGCCTCTCTGACCTCGTGCCAACTACAATTCGCTGATGCTGACCTCATTAAATTGTGATCCAGATAACTCTCCATCAAAGCTGGTGTCAATAAAGAAGTCAGTGTCGCTCGATCGTCGAAGGCTTTCGCACCTAGGCTAGATAGGCTTAAGATCCTATGATGTGAGTGTCGTTCTCATATCGAACGTCTAGTATCGTGATAGTATCGTCTAGGTTAAATAAGTTTAAGATATTTTAATGTGATTTTAAGTACAGTAAATGTCGTTCTAAGCAATTCTAGTTTCCTTTTGAAGCCCTCCGTCTGCCAGGCGTAGTCCCAGCCTCGAATTTTGGAGAGGGTCACCAGAACGTAGTCTCAGATTTTGGGGTCACCAGTAGGAATACAATAAATCGAGTACCAAATTCTTCACTAGTAGCGTCCCACGATTTTATCCACGTAGTTCCCGTTCCAGTTGTTTTCCCGCGCTAAAAATAGTCTATGTACTATTGCATATTTTTTTTTTTTTTTAGATTTTAGTTGAACGGATACAATTTTGGGGCGGGGGGATCATGTCCCCTGTGCCCCCCCTCGGACCGCCGCATGCCGTCTGCAGCTTTCGTAATTAACGTATTGATTTCATTGCAAACTTGTACTACTGTTCACTGGTAAAGTATTACACATGGTTAAATATGTAGTAGTAATTTTGTAGTTGTAGGACTCTTTGCCGAGTCCGTCTAACGAAGTACCACACCTTTGCCAGTTATCCTGCCCCCAAGAAGTAGTGCGCAACATGACTGTCTTCCGGTTCAAATGTCAATGTTTCCAGAGAATTTGTTGGGCTAAAAGATGAAACACCTTATATCTCGGGATCACGAGTGCAATGCTAGGTAATGATTTGGACTCTTCGTGTTCCAATAGCTGCCTGTAAATGTGCTGTTATGGAGAGGCATGTTGTTTTTCACATCACCCACATTTTCTTAAAACTTCTTGTTATCTATTTATAAGTGTCAAATAGGTATTTCCTTTAAGTGCTTATTCTTGTATGAGTAGGTATTCATAAACGACATTACTTGCCACCGCAATTACTATCTGTCCAATTTGAATAAATAACATATTTTTCACAAAATAAACTGTTTATTCACAAGTCACAAAGTAACCTTAGGCAATCTACAAAAATAAATTAAAATTAAATTAGAAATAGACGCTCACAACAGGAAAAAGTTCAAATAACAACATTGTTTCTAACAGGGGCGCTGTTTCTGGAAATTCTGAAATTTGTTTGGTATAATTAAAATACCTTCTGGCCTAATGATGTTTAATCAGAAATAAACAAAATAAATCCCGAATCGGAACGTGTCGCTCTTTTGTTTCGGGGAACAATTGCTAGGGGGCGTTTATAACGCTGCGACACGATTTTATTTTGTTCTAGAACATGTATTCTGAAACAAATTATACGTAGTTATATCAGTGATTAGCGGTCTACCCCGACTTTGTTCGTAATACATATACAAGGTGCTGCAGAAAGGGGTAACAATGTTTATGGTAGTTCATCTATATTAAGTTTTGAATCATATATGTGAAAATTACATTAAACTTTCGCGAATTGAACACATTATGTTTATATTGATCGGTCATATAGAAAAGACAGCTCAACATTTTGACGTTACAACGTCTTATAAATTGGTTTGCCGGGTGACACTTCAAGAAACTGCGTTACGCTCCGCTCACGTTATGCGCTCACAACGAGAGCTAGTGAGAGGCACGCGTCCTTCCTCTCGGGCATGGTTAGCCCGCCTAAGAGCGAGAGACAGACATAAAAAGTGAAAGGCACGCGTACCTTCCGTAAAATTATTTTACCACTCAAAGTCGTTGTCACGTAAAACTTTCGCCCGTATACCGACTTTACAGGCAACCAATTTTTTAACGTAACGTAACGTGCGTACGTAGGTAGCGTAAGTTTTACATACTTGCCCCTAACGGCCAGATTTCGGAACTGATTTGAGTACGACGTCGCGGCGTCGGCCATTAAATAACTAACGGATAGTGTCCGACCGAAAGTTCGGTTTCGGTTTCGGTTTCGGCCGAGTTTCGGCCAAAAATCAAGTTTCGGCCACAGTTTCGGTTTCGGCCAAAATCGGCCGAAACTTTGCCGAAACCGAAACTTAACAAGTTCAAGCAAGTTCACGATCGCTCAACTTTGTTTTCCGCGGCAACGCTTTGACGGACGCTGTCGGCCCTTTTCGGGAATTATCGTGTGCCATTCGGATAGTTCTGTAGCAACCAACTGACAAGACTTCTTACTGATTTCTTATCTATCCTATTATGATATATATTGTGTTTCCATTTCATGTCCTAATTAAGGCAAAATAATAGGTAAAATGCACCAAATTTCAGTATTTTAATAAATTATATACTTGACCACGTGAGTTTCGGTTTCGGTTTCGGTTTCGGCCGAAACTGAAGCCACGGCCGAACATTCGGTTTCGGTTTCGGTTTCGGCCGGAAAATCAGTTTCGGTCGGACACTACGTAACGGATGTGCCCTGAGTAACTTGAAATTGGTAATAAACTGCGTCTCTATGTGTGTCGTAAGTAGTTTACACATAACAAATCTACTTGACTCCTAGAATCGCTAGCGGCGAGATATGCTGTGGTTCTACTTATTTTGGTTGTTGACAACGAATAGGATAAGTAAAAACGTCCAGCGTTCACCGCTTCCTGCAACCGACTGGAACGGAATGAGTGAGCTCACTCTTCCCAACAATGACATGATTCCGTGCGCCCTGAAGTTTGGGAGGGCACATCTGTGTATTGAGATCTTTGGGCGTCGGCGGCACAGTCGTTTGTCAGCTGTACATGCGTTAGAATTGAAGCTGGTCAATTTTACGTCAAACTTTGACTTTTATTATCACGTGATGTAGATAAACCTGGAAAATTTGCAGGTTGCACAGAACTGTTCGTTGTGGAAATCTAGGGGGAGCCCTATGTTCAACAGTAGACGTCTTGCGGCTGATGATGATGATGATGATCATCCGATATCGTATCGGAACCAGACAACAGATTTCTAACCGTGAATAGGCTCTGATTGTCGCTTCGGGATTAAATTTCATTCTGAAATTTGTTTGTATCCGCGTGTATTATTCAGGAAACCGCAGCGCATCGGTTTCGGTATGGATGTTGGGGGTGAATTGGTTAAAAATTTAAGAGACACAGCCCTAATCTGCTTTACCGGAAAATCCTATAATATTACGAGTATAAACGTCAAAGTTTCGATATCACGTCAAAACGGTTCAACATATCAGGTTCAAATTCGGAACCCACTTAGATTATAATTGCCAGCACACAACTACCACAGATAATGATATTGTCAATAATATTTATTGTCTGTGGATTATGTTAGGTTAACAGAAATGTCCAACAATAATAATTTATTACTCGTATTATGATAACTAGAAAGTCTCACCAAAATTAAAACAACCCACCCAAAATTTGGTACCAGTACTCGGAGTATTAGTATTTATGTTCAGAATTTGGCAATAACTGGAAATACAGCGAAGCTATCAACCATTTCTATCACCAAAACCGATGGAACGATTCGTTGCGTGTTATTAGTTTAGCATGTCAAAGGTAGCACGCACATATACAAGGTTATCGGATTTCACGAGCTTCATTCACGACCGTTGATGATCTCATTTTATTTTAGATGTGCTATTTTGTTCGAAACAAAATAGAGTCTGGCCAACGAAAGTAGATACTGGTTTTTTTCCAAATTTTTCACATGACAACACTTAAGTGTTCCTACCAACGGGTATTTACCCTACGAATTGGGATATTTTAAACAGAAAATACTTAGGGACATTTTTTCCAAAATGCATTTTTAAAACAAGCTGATTTAAACATTATAAGAAATAAGTTGTAACAATTCGTACGTGTTCTAAAATTGTATTCATCAAAAATAAGTACGACGTATGTACGTTTTGGCGATTATTTCAAGAGCAACATTAAGCCTTTAGTTGCCCTAATGAATATATTCGTTAATTACGCTATTTAATAGAGAAAAGCTTGTGCAATTTCATTTTAAGAAATTGATTTTTTGCTATTATCCGAAAGATTTGGTAGAATCAGAATCAGTGTATGGTATCCCCTATCTCTGACGCAACAAAATGGCGTGTTTTTGAGGTTTCGTAGTACCTGGCATGTGTTTATTTTTGACGAGATTTTCAGTTTAGGGATGCCATGCTGATATATTTTAAATTTGCCGCGCTTTGTCAGTATCAACTTTCGTTAGCCAGACTCTAGCTACGATATACGTTTTAACAAGCCAAAAATGTTATAAAACAAATTTGGGGTCAGGACAATCCCACATTTGTTCCAAATATCCACTAATATAAAATGTCAATGTTTTGATGTTTGTTGCTCAATCACGTCGTAACGTATGAACGAATAGGCCTGAAATTTAGAACACAGTCAGATTATAGTCTCTAAAAATATGTGGGTTACTTTTATCTCGGGAAAATAACGAGAACGGGAAATAAACATTGTAAAACCGCAAGCCGCACTTTTTTTGGTTGCAGTGCTAAGACTCGGGGTTTTCTTTATCAAGGAAAGAATAGAGACCGTAATTCAATAAGTTGGCCAAGGGTTACCATAAACAGCACACAAAATTTTCCCAATGCTGGGACTAGGTGCCTTCTCGAAAATACACGCAGGGTTAGCATTTCACAATATAGTTGATTTTTATTCTGAGTACAAATAAGTTTTCGCCGTTTTTTAACACAAATTAAATGTTTATTGTTTATGAATTATTCCTAATGGTTTAAACGATGTGAGACTGCTTGCTGAGTGACTTGTAATGTTAGAGCAAGTTTTTTTTTGTGTTGGAGATGAATCTTCCTCCAATAATTCCTCCAATTCTGGATCCTCGTAAATTTTTGGCCTTCCACTGCGATCTTTGTCTTCTAAGTAGAAATCACCGTTTTTAAACTTTTGAAACCACTCTCGACACGTTCTCTCACGCAAAGCACCCTCACCATATGCTTCTACGAGCAATTGATGCGCCTCAGCAGCAAATTTCTTTAAATTAAAGAAGTAAACTAATATTTCCCGCAAATGACGCTTACTTGGCTCATATTTTGACGTTTTCAACTTATAAAAATTATATTTTACCAATACAAAATCAATATTATTAATGGGTTATGTTGTTTTTGAATGCCCAAAATATTTTTGAAGCCGGTTATCATCTGCGAAAGCAAACCGAAACTCCGTGCCGCACCATCAACAATAAAACGGCAGAAACTTATTTGTACTCCTAATATGTGGACACTTTTTAGCTGCGTTGACTAATTTTCAGTAGGAGAAAATACTATGGGTTCGCTTTACTGTTATACTAATTTCATACGGCGGCATAGCGGTGTAGCGTCGGAGCGACGGCAGAGCGGCAAAGCGGAGCAAATAAAAAACACATCAAAACCTATTCATTTGAGCTCTACGGTGTCACAGACAGACATCGACGTCACACTTATAATCTTGTTTTCGTCGGGGGCTAAAAAATTATCTTCAAAACCAAAATTGGATGAGTCTTTGTTTCATGTATTTTGTATTCATAGTTAATATTATTGTCGGAATAATGTTTGTCTGCATACAATTTTGAAAATGACGACGAAAAAAAAAGTATAGCGCTACGAAGTTCGTCGGATTAGGTAGTTTAATACTAAAATTCTAATTTATAAGTTTTTCCATCGTCAGCTCCTATGGTTGCCACTTTTTTCATACGGAATTGAGTGATTAATTCCCTGTCTGTTGATAGCGTATCTACCACACCATCAGTCATTGCCATAAGTCAATCAATGCATGTTCCTTGCGGAATTGGAAACGGTACGTTTGACTGCCAGATGGGTGTGAATACCTTAATTGGTCACACAGGCAGAAACATTGAATTACATAGACAACGTAAATGCCATTTCAATTTATAGCCAAATTCTGTATGTGTCACCAAATATGGCGCTTTGACGTACGCGTCTTCCGTTTTTTCTTCGAAACTTTAGATTATATACATAAAAACCACTTCTGGTTCCTAAAAATAAAATTAATTATGTAATTATAATAATATTATATTTTATTATTGTTTGATATTATTATATTAAATAATAATAATATTACATTTTTAGGAACCAGGAGTGATTTTCATATTTTTAAAACAACAATTTAACAAATCACACTATTTCTATTATCAAATTATAAATTATTACACAAAAATCACAGTAATTACTAATAATCAATATTTTATGCATATAAGCGCGTCCACAGACCAAATAGAGAGATACACTAGCACGTCCAACCCCGACAAGCGTCCCGCCAAAAAGCCAAGAAGGTTAAGGTTCTATGTTCCAAGGAGACGGCAGCCATCCTCATTAAACCTCTTTAGTTGCGTCGCATCATATTGGCTCCGTCCTCTGCCTAGATGAATATTTATACTTGACATTGGGGGAATTGTGAGGCTAAGCCACAATAAAAACCATAAACCAAGAGTTGAAGTTAGTTGAAGTATGTGGATCAAAATAGGCGAAATCGTATTTCCAGAGCTGGCATCAAAATTTGGGTAGTACCTAGGCTTATGAAGTTATGGCTGGGATAGTCGGGAGAACGGCGACTGCCGATCTGAAGACCCCGGGTGCAAAACCAAGCACACTACTGTCTTTTGGAATTCATGTGCGTAATGCCGCTGACTTTAAACAGTGAAGGAAAACATCGTGAGGAAACTGACAGCCAGCGTGGTGGAAATATGGCCTTAACTCTCTCCTTGCGGGAAAACGCCCCGAGCCCCAGCAGTGGGAACATAGTGGGAATATTTAGTGGGCTGTTTATGTTTATGAAGCAAGCTGTAAACTTGTCGCATAAGTCTCTTATTTTAACCAACACGGTGATGCAGACTTGGCTGGTGAGTAGTGGGGCAAAATGGATCCCTCAATTTAGATCACCTATTATGTAGTTATGTAGAAAGTCTGGGAATACCTATACTGTAGGAAGGTGACTATAGGTAGGTACATTTTGCTCGTAGGAAAACGCAAATAGTTTGTAGTGGTAGGACTCTTGGTAGAGTCCGCCTGGGGAAGTACTACACATTTTCCAGTTATTCTACCGCTAAGAACATCGAACTCTTAAAAACGGCAGAAGCAGCAAACGCGCTTCTACTATGGCGATGCAAAATCAGGTGACGTCTCCTGATTTAGTCTCAGTCGCAACAAGGAGTTGTTTACATTCGCTGACAATTCAATTTTCAAATTTTTCAAACAAATTTTCGCCACGTTATGTTGTCTTTAGATTATAAGCATACCTCATCTTCGTTTCTTTAATTATATCGATGGCTAAGAAGTTATGTGCAAACATTACTGTGTTCCGGTTTGAAGGGCAATGTTTCCAGAGAAATTACAGGGCTTAGAGATATAACATCTTAGAGCTCTGGGTGACGAACGCAGTGCAGTGCTAGGTAATGATTTGGACAATTCATATTCCAATAGCTGTGTGTGTTGTTATTTGGCAGGCATGTTGCTTAACATTAGGCACATGACCTGCTCGTCTTGTCACTTTATATTTTTTTTTTAAACTTTCCACTTGAATCACTCTTTTAAAAAAGACCCGCATCAATGGCATTTTTCGTTAGTGTGGTTCCGGCATTAGGACGCATAACTATCTAGATAGATTGTATTAAACAGCCCAAATAAAAATAATTTACAAGTTGAAATATTTTATACAATTAAAGAACGTTAATGTCCATTATCGCGATATTTAATGGCATTTCTCGTTAGTGTGACCTCAGCATAAGGATTTTTTTCGAGTTATCAAGTGTTCTAGAGCTATTACATCTTAAATTATAAGGAAGACATAGTGATTTTATATTTTAAATTGTATACAATATAACAAACATGGAAAAACAAAAAACCTGCACTCGGTAGCACGGATATTAGCATACATGTTTTTTTTTTTCAAATCATTGGGACCATTTTCCCGCCAAAAATTTTTTTTTATTTTTTTTAATTTAATGATTTTTATGTGTGAACGAAACTTAAAATTTTAACGTGGTTTATCTCAAAATGAAGACCGGTTCAAGCAGATGCCATTAAAACCAAATAAGTGGGTATAGCTTCTCAAGTAAAAATACTAAAAAAGAAACCTGACAATAGCCCAAGCGCAAAGGTAATTTTGTACATTTTCGTCATTCGATGTAATATAGTTACTAAAGTATATCAAGCGGTTAATAGACAATAAAAACCAGCCGTGCATTATACCAGTATGTACTGTTTTGTGAAAGCTGCGTCCTAAACCACATTACTGTGTAGGATCGATGGTTCATCATACCTAATTGATTGGCAAGTCAACAACAGAGCACTTCATTCAACCATATGCTACATTTACTTGACGTGTTATTCTGGTATGTGCTATACTTAGTAGTGGTAGGACCAAAACAATGTTCAAGACGTCGAAATCTTGAAAATTTCCGCAAATTTGGTAACTTGTTGCGTTTTATAGGATACACTTCGGAGAGTGTGCACCCGATCTGCTTGATTTATCGGGCTGTTTGTAGCTCTGAAAACGGCATCCTTTCATGATTGCCATTCCAGAGACTCGCATGAAGAGATTTGACTCTACTTTTGCTGTAAGAAAGTATAAACTGTGGAATGCGTTGCCTGAGTGGGGTTTCCCCGATGGTTACAATCTTGATGTCATAAAATCGAGAGTGAATTGGTGTTTTCTAGATAAGCACACTCCATCATATAGTCCTTTGCGGAGTCCTTCTGGCGAAGTAGAAACACTTTATTGTTTACAACATAAAAACAAAAAAGATAAACTCTTAAATGAAGTGAAACAAATGGCGGCATTATCGCTAAGATCAAAACATAATTGTGTTTTGATTTGAAACGTAACGGCAATGTTGCCAGAGAAATCACACGGCATAGTGATAAATAATATTATGTCTCTGGGTGACGAGTGCAGTGTTGCTAGATAATGATTAAAAAAGTTGCATCATTTTTGTTCCTGTAAACGTAAACTTTAACAACAGATGATGACCACGGTTAATCCATATTTCAGTAATAAAATTAGAATGATTTAATGAGTGCATCGTGAAGTTCTACAAACATTTCTAATAGTTTCTTGCCCAATAAATCGGGATAATTATTCAAGCACCCCCCCCCGGAACACAAAACTATCTGTATGTAAAACAAGGGACGCTGTATACATGTGAATCGATCGCTCCCTACTAAATACCTCTCAGCCCGACCCGGCTAAGCGCTTTAATAACGCGAGAACATTTTTAGTAGAACTGCTGTAGCCATGGGTATGAAATCTATAGAACGATTCTTAAATTGAAAACTTTTTCTTTTTGTCGAAGAAGTTTTCATCTTATTTTGACGCACCACAGACAGATGTTTCGTGTATTCAATTGTAGCGTCACGGTAGGGAATTATATGAAATCTTCGGGTAAGCCCGGGACCATAGCCATACGACGCTTGTAGTGGTAGGGCTCCTAGCAAAGTCCGCCTGGGGAAGTACCACACCTTTGCCAGTTATTCCACCGCCAAACAGTAATGTGAAATATTACTGCGTTCTGGTTTGAAGGGCAATATTTCCAGAGAAATTACTAGGCTTAGAGATATAACTTCTTAGATCTCTGGGCAATGAGCGCAGTGCAATGCTAGGTAATGATTTATGTTCCAATAGCTGCGTGTCACTGTGCTGTTATGTGGCAAGCATGTTGCTTACCATCAGGCACATGTCCTGCTCGTCTCGTCACATCTTATTTAAATAAAATGTTTATTTAGAAATTCGTCAGCATTTCCCATTGGCCAATCGGTAGTTCCTATAACTGCCATTTTTTATATTTGCCTTCATTATAGCTATCAGGGATGTTCGACATCTTCATCTTCCTACTATTCCTTGTTCCTTGGTGTCAGTATTTTTAGTTCTTCTCCACTGAGTACAATTTTGTGCTGCATCCGTGTCTATTTGAGTTTTTTTGAGATGTTTTTGAACCGTCACATCGTCTGTAAAGTCGAGGGTGGTTTTAAACGTGTCGTTTTAAGTAGTGCAAGAGCGAGCTTCACATGATCGTCTGTACGTATTTGCATGTGGCTGTACTACTTTTTAACTAAAGGAAACCCTCATTGTTTGAAACACTATATTTTATACGGTAAAAAGTACGCCTAAGCTGTGGAATGCGTTGTCAGAGTGGGTTTAACGATGACCAAATCTTGGTGTCTTCAAGTTGAGAGCTAGTCTGTTTCTTCTAGATAAAGACGCTCCATTGCAAACTACATCGTCACTTACCATCAGGCGAGATGGCGATCAAGACTAAGGCAATTATTTTATGTAGAGTATAATTTAAATTTTATGATTTTAGTGCCAAAGAAGCTCATAGCGACAAACATTATGCTTAAGTTTCGTAACATGAACTAAATGTTTGACAAACAGTTCAGAACCGTAAAGTCAAAACGTAACGACTATTCTACCAATAGTTTCATTCATGTAAAATACCGGGACAGGCAAAATATATTGCTTTCAAAGTAAGCCTTTATTGGATACCCGATCGTAAAGGGAATTAACTTGTTCAATATCATATAGGTTTCTTAAGTAAACAAAGAAACTGGTATTTGGGGCTTCCAAGGTTCGGTTAAGTTAGCTTTGATCCTCGGGCTATGCTTAGATCCTACGCAGTGGTCCAGATTTACCTTAGTAAGCTTGCATGATATACTGGTTGTCACTAAGAATTGTTATTTTTGTTTCATCCAAAAATGGTAAAGTTAAACAGATATTTTTATTTAAATTATCTATCACTTTTTTTTCTAAGTTACTAGAACCCGTAGCAGTCTATCTCCGAGATTTCACAAAAAGCAAAATGACTAAAATTTTTAATTAGTCTGTCAGTTTTATTATTAAAAATATTGTTTTCGTTTAAGAACTTACTTAGATTGTTATATGTATGATGTGCTTGTTACTGACTTCAATATAGTTCGAAGGAGTTTTAAGCGGGATGCTTGACGTTTAAAACCATCTACGAGCCCTAATATAAGAGGAAATTACGTAAAACTAGTGGGGCGGACCCTACCTACATCGTACCTTAAATCACCAATCATATGGTGCGATGTAGGCTCCGCCCCACTACTTTTACGTCATTTCCTCTGATTTTAGGACTCATGTGTGGAGCGTTTAATAAAACAAAGTCCGAAAAAATGACTGTCCGACATACGACTGGTCTAGTCGGGAGAACGGCGCCTGCTGATCCGGAGACCCCGGGTTCAAACCCCACACGCACCACTGTCATTTCGAAGTGTGAAAACGGTGAAGGAAAACATCGTGAGGAAACCGACATGTACCTAGAATCTTTCGAAGTCATGTGTCATCCACCAACCCGCACTGGGCCAGCGTGGTGGATTATGGCCTTAACTCTCTCCTTGGAAGAGAAGGCCTGAGTCCCAGCAGTGGGAACATTTAGTGGGCTGTTGATGAAATGACTGTCAGGTATCAAAAACATAATTGTAAAGACATGTGCTCTATCTGCACATTGGTAGGGATGTGGGCAAACACGTGGGCCCTGCAGCGTATGTTTTCTTTCGTTTCAAAAACGAAAAATGACGAAGTTGCTTACATTGCTTAGAAATCTCGAGTGACGTCACGTTATGTTAGAATTGTTACGAACAAGGTGACGTCACAACTCCCCAATCCAGAAGTTTGGCGATCCATAATATCTTAGTCGATGCTCAATAATTTAAAAAAAATAATAAGTGTCTCGTGTTTTCCATGTCTGCACCTTACCAGCTATGGTCTTTATTCTTGCGAAAGATGGCCCCAAGCCCTAGCACTTTATACATTTAGTGGGCTGCTTATGCAAATGAGCAAAAATTCAATGTATTTTCGGGTAGCCGCAAACTGCGTCCATTACTTTGTAATTTTATATCGAAGAAAACTTCGGTTTTAAATTCGGCAAACGACAAAAACGTAAAAGTTTTACCGACAGCCATGAAAAGAATTTGCACGAAACAATACGAGAGCCGCAAAATCTCATTGTTAAAGCTGTGTGTCCACCGGAGATGTGCGAGGCAGCTGAATGTAAGTGAGTTTAGAATCTATGTTAGTTTATCTATAATTAATAATATTATAAATCAATGTCGCATCCGCCGCTGAGCATGCGTGCGCGCCCGGACGCGGTTAAAACTTAAAGGTCGGTGCCCGGGATGGTATAGAGCCGTAACCGTAACCGGAACTATCGGTTAACCGATATTTAAATATATAATGTTTATATGATACGGGGCCTAATCATGAACAATTCATTGTTTAAATACCTCGGCGTTTCGGCAGCGTTACAACCGCCGTGGTTACAAGAAGACTAACCACGTCTTCTCGTGACCGCGGCGGTTGTAACGCTCAATTTACATTATATATTCAATTAAATATAACCGTATCCGTAAATACAATCTTCCTCTGCTCTTTGACTAGAGTAGAAGTAGAATCAATCTAATATCCATAGCCGAAACTATCCAAAACTACCGGACAATCCGAAATAATTACATATCCGTAACTGTATCCGAAACCGATATAATTTTTTTCTATATCCGTGTCTACATCCAGATCCGAAATATCATATCCATAACATCCCTAGTCGGTAAATACCTTTATATAGATAGAAAATGTGTCGCGTATTTAATCGGTCGCGTAACGTCAGAACAGAGAAAACATATAATAAAACATCCAACCTTTCACACTCAACCGAGTATGCGTTAGTACGATCGATGATACGCGTTGACGCATTTTTCGTTAGATCTGTACCGACCCTTAGTCGGACTGGACCAATCACATGAGTTCATCATCCGTGAACTTATTAAAAACAAGCGTTCCGCCCCGCCTTCGCCCGTCGTATGTAAATCTATAGCACTAAGTATTAATGTACATATCCAACGGTGACATATTTTAGCAAATCGGTCCAGTAGTTCCTGAGATTAGCGCGTTCAAACAAAACATCTCTTCAGTTTTATAATATTACTAGATGCCCGCCCCGGCTTCGCCCGTGGTACATTACATATAGCACATATCGGGATCACATACATATACAACGGTGAAAGAATGACTGTAATCGGTTCAGTCATTCTTGATAATATCGCTTTCAAACAAAAAACCTCTTCAGCTAAACAAATTTGATTAGCAAAGGTTTATATTCAATGACGGAATCTTGGACATTGGCGAAATTACGGTGACATTACCGAATGGATCCAAAAGAAAAAGTTGAAGTTGAAGTCAGACTTCAACTTTAACTTTTTCTTTTCATTTTTTTGTCAAAGCACGCTGCGAAAACTCTCAAAAAGGAATATTTTTCCCCCGATGTTGTTACATTTTTTATTCATGCTCCGCTTCTATTGATAGCAGCGTTATGTTCTATAGCATATAGCCTTCTTCGATAAATGGACTATCTAATAGAAAAATAATCTTTCGATTCGGACCAGTACTTCCCGAGGTCCTAGCCTTCAAACAAACAAACAAACTCTTCAGCTTTGTAATATTAGTATAGATATCAGTAAAGATGTGTAACAAACACATTAGGTTGTATACTAAAAGACATAATGCTTTCAGTTATATTTCCGAGTATGATTGATATTTATGCTCTTTCTTTTGTGCCTTTATGTCAGTAGTACCATTGATGGTACAAATGACACAACTTTAAAATATCCTTAGTACCATTAAAAGAATGAAGTTATTCCCCCCGTTATAACTAAATTCGGAACATTTGAGTAATACACTATTCTAAATTTTGTTTAATTATATTGAATATCGAATTAAAATACAAACGCAATGTAATATAAATGGACTAATTATATTGACTACCGAATTAACACATAATGTAATACAAATTAATTAATTATTTCGATTGGATTCGTATGTAAACGGAGAAGGGTTAGCAGCATCTACGACACAAGATTTTTCTTAGTGTAGGTGTTGCGTGACTTGCAATGTGCTACAAGACATTATACAGCGTGTGGCGGAAAGGTCCAACAATATTTTAACAGGTCATTCCAACACTGATATAGACTTCATCTCCGAAGGTCTCTTTCCCCTCAGCTCTTTAGATCGCGAGATAATACGAGTCAAAGTTTGATGTAAAAT
This sequence comes from Ectropis grisescens, assembly GCA_017562165.1. Taxonomy (NCBI): domain Eukaryota; kingdom Metazoa; phylum Arthropoda; class Insecta; order Lepidoptera; family Geometridae; genus Ectropis; species Ectropis grisescens. The sequence continues at coordinate 4,437,335 of CM029772.1, forward strand.
TGACCAGTTTCAACCCTAATGCATGTACAGCTGACAAACGACCTTGCCTGTCAAAGACTAAATTTTGTGCAGAATATGTATTTATTTTGCCTACTTCGAAGCTGTGAATGAAATAAACATAAGTTAAATTATTAACTGCGAATTTAATCCTTCAATACAATAGGTAATGGCTAGAACTGTTGGACGGTTGGAGTCCTTTCGGGCGGTTTACAACTACGATACCTAGCTCACACGAAAAAAATAAAATAGAGAAAAAAACGCCTAGGAGTAGGTACCTACTGCGGTATACAGCGCTGGTTTAGAAATTCTAAGCCAGTTCGGCTAAATTGTATGTGTACGTCTCTTTTCGCTCATCACTATACCGAACAATTTTATGAATTAAAAACACTATTGCTAATGTTTTTTAATTGATTGTGATAGTAGAATATTTAAATTCAACAACACGAAAGAAAGCGTATGTATGCCAAAATCAGTTACATACTGTGATACATTTCGTACACTTTCAAATTAATTTTCACTTCTTAATGTTATTTTATTCTTTGCGAAATGTCCACGGCGGACTGTCGGCAAGTCGGCATTTGTCAAACGGAGTCAAACCGATTGACGCGCTGTGCCGCTGCGGTTTTTCGCCTTTCGGAACGGCGCGGCGCGCCATGCCGAAAGGCGAAGCCCGCTGTCCAATATGATTTTTTAGAAGTATTTGAGGTTTAAATTTTTGAGTTGAAAGTTCAGTCGCTCTGTAGCGTCGTTGGTGGTGTGTTGTTGTTTTTTTATCGCAAAATTGATATCTACGATGTCATCACTGTACCTAGACATGGTACCTAGTTAGTCGCCATGAAGAACGTGAAATTTCCCGCAAACGTCTGAACAGCACTAAAGACGCCCGAGTCAGGGCCTGTTTTAGTACTACCAGCAGTGCTGGGTGCTGGTCCACCACCCTGGACTGATACTTCTGAGGCCGCCCTCGTTACGCGTAGGAGGAAGGTGCGCCGCGCCGCAAGCACCTTGGATTGCAGTGTGAAATGGATAAATATGTTTGTGTTGGTTGTTGTGCACTGAAATGTTAGTGTTACATTACAGTGCGACTATGGTTAAATAATAATGAGATTATTAAAGGTTTAGTTAATTTAGTAAAAATAAGTAGTTAGTGTAGGTATCTTCCATTCTTATTAGAGAGTTTAAATAATTAAATTAAGTAATTATTCTAATTTTTATTTGACTTTCGATTCAAACACGTACCTACTTAGTTTTATTTCATATGACATTCCTTCCATCCTTCCTGTCTAATATTGTTTGAAGGCTTATTACACTTGACAAAATTTAGTCGACTGAATTCAGAAGCAAGTTAGAAAGAAGCAAACCTCGCTTCTGAATGTAGTATGCTACTCGTAGGCTCGTAGCTTACTGAATGCTAGGTATTACTACACTTCACTAAATTCAGTAGCGAACAAATTTAGCCAAGGGTAATAAGGCTTTAGGTTAGTGCTAATAAAAAGCATCTGTTTTTATGCTATCTGGCTCAATCGAATATGGCAGTTCAATAGCTTCCACGCCTAATTTTTCTCTCCTGTTCGACTTCTATGCTATTTAGGGAGATTTTTCAAACGACAGATAAGTAGGTATCAATGCGCCGGCGCCGGCGGCGGCGCGGCGTGCACGACACCGACGAAGCGGCGCGCGGTGGCCGGCGGCGCGGCGCGGCGGTCAGTGAACGCGCCGTACAGCCGGTTAGGGTTGTCAAATAAAATAACAAACAACGAATTTTTAACTTTGTATGGAATTTTTTTTTTAAGCTTTCGTGTCTAATATTCACACATGTGATTTGATACTTAGTATAGATGAACTACCATAAATATTGTTGGACCTTTCCGTCACACGCTGTATATATGCTTATTTAAGTACCCTAAATTTTATTGTACCAAAAATGTGCTTGTAATTATGTTATAATAATAAGTTTTCAATTTTCAATTGTCAACCGATTTGTGCGTAGGTTTGTTTGGTATGTTTTGGTTGGTAACGCCCTGCGCCTTGCTAGGCCAAAGTTCGGTAGGTGGTAGAATCAGACAGCCCACTAATTGTTCCCACTGTTGGGACTCGTAGCTAAAATTCACCACAGTGGGCCAGTGCGTATTGGCGAAATAGGTATGACCTAAAAATGTAAAAAAGTTTTATAGTGTAGTTTAGTAAATCTTATTTATGTGGAAATTAAGAGAGAAACTAAAAATCTTGAGCGTTGCCATGAAGTCGCCAGTTTATCGGTTTTTATTGGATATTTTTTGGCAAAATTGGTATCAATTTGCATAATCTAGTTCAACCTTGCCCTTCTGCTATTGGTCTGCTTGCAGCTAGAAAAAATCTCACAACTCTATAAAGGACATCCTGTCAAATATTTATGTTAACATAATACAGATGGTAGTGAAACAAAAGCTTATCACTGATTAAAAAACAAAAATAATGTTCGTAGCATGTGTATCGCTCATCCAGTGTATTCCTAGCCTTAACCAGAAGTACAAATTTCCAGCCAGGGTCGCTGGAACTGAGACAAGTGACCCTTTGTACAATTTTTCATACGAATTGTGTCAACCTTTTTTGGCGACATGAAAGTGATTTCAGCCGTATTAACTCGACATCATTCTTTGACAGCAGACACGTGTACTAAAACGTCCATTAAAATAACGTATTTTGGCTTAATAAAGCACATATTTATACAATCAGCTCATTATAAATGTTTGGGGCATTCTCTTGCAAGTAGAGAGACAAAGCCTTATGTCACCACGCTAATCCAGTGGCAATAAGAGAGTTGGCCGATGACCCATTACCTCGAAAGATTCTTGAAATGTGTCGGTTTCCTTACAATGTTTTCTCATGTTTTTAAAGCCGGCGGAGATGACAAACGTTTAGGTATATAGACATTTGGATAAATACGCAGAGTCGCAGATGGGATTTGAACCTATGACCTTCACAAGATTGGAATCCAACAGTCTAGTAACTAAGGCACACTTTTTTAAATGTCTTAAAAGCAGCACTTAATCTTCAACAATACAACACCAAAATTCACTTAACCCTGTCTTAGCCTCTCGCAAAAAATCAACGCATAAGCTGGGTGGAGCATAAATTTCTCTTTATTAGGACGCCGTAATAAAGCTTGACCGGGGCAAAAATAGTGGTAAACCGCAACAGACAGGATTGTAGCAGAGTTTAAGGTTAAAATATAGCTGTGTTTAAACTTACGTTGCCCTAGCGAGTCCCCGCGGTTTCAAACGCGTAGTTCTCGTTCCCGTAATTTTCACGAGATAAAAAATAGCTTTTGTTTTATTTACCAAATTTTACGAAAATCTGTCCAGCAGCTTTTACGTTAAAAAGTTACAAACCTACATTCTTACGAACTTTCGCGTTTAATCAAGTAAGATTATTTAACTTAAATATGAATTTCATTGAAATAATATACCTACGTATATGCGAAAAACTTCTATAGATAGTAGGTAGTTACTAAATTAGTTAGTTAGACTGATTAGACAGTGGACATACTCGTATTACGGACATTTTCTTTCTTATTTCTATTACTCGCAAAATAATTCATTGAGTCTAAGGCAACTTTTGTTCAGAGTAGCGTTAAATTAAATAGCGATTGATAAAAAAACAAACAATAAAACTTGATAGAATCCAAAGGTAAATTTATTTAAATGAATTCGTACAATTGAATTTGAATCCCTGTAAGTAATTTCCAAAGCGCCTAAGCTGCAATACTGTCGGCTTCATTATTCTGTGACCACAAACGTTCCGAAACGTCCAGAGGGTCCGAGCGTAATAGAATCCGGTCCGCAAAGGGTTAACAATGTGTACCTTGCGCTGTATTCTGATTTGTGTGGGCGATTACGGCTACTGATGATTTGTAAATTTAGGGGCACTTATGTATATCACGGGTATTTTTTAAGCGGATCTTATGAGTATTATGAAACCGATTCTTTTTTTGTTTATATGGACGTATTTACATATAGGTACATACATATATATATGGATGTGTGTAGAAGTGTGTATGGAGATTGGAAATTTGAATCGACGCGTGGATAAACGTATGGATGGCACCATACCTCTAGATGCATTTACAGATGTATGAATGGATATCGGATTTACGGACGAAAGTGTGATTTTAGATAGACGCGCATCGTCGTATTTGTATCATATGCTAATATCATATGCTGCTGGTGTCATATAACCCTTTTTATAGTAATTTTTTTTATCGACGTCATGTCTATTGCCTAATAATACATACCTAGTAGCATAGTTTATTTTTGATATATTTATTTTTTCACCCCTGACCAAAAAAAGGGGTGTTATAAGTTTTTAACCCCCGACCAAAAAAAGGGGTGTTATAAGTTTGACGTCGACGTCTGTCTGTCTGTCTGTCTGTCTGTCTGTGTGTGTGTCTATTTGTGGCACCGTAGAGCTCAAACGTATGGGCAGATTTCGATGCGGTTTTTTTATTTGAAGGTTAATATTTGTGCAGATGTTTTTAGCTATGTTTGGTTAATATCGATTCAAAGATCGAATCAAGATGGCCGCCTCTACAAAATGGCAAATTATATTATTTTTTCACTACTACCTCAATATGGTTATCAAACGAAAGGGCTTGACTAGTAGAATACTTTGCACTATGGAAACTTTCAAATCCAAGATGGCCGCTACCACAAAATGGCGAAATTCATTTCTTTTTTCACAACTCCCTTAATATGGGTATCAAATGAAAGGGCTTGACTAGTATAATGTTCTACAGATAACAAATCCAAGGCAGTCGGGGGTTAGTCAAAATTTTTAATTTAGTTCGTATTTAACATTTTTTTGTATCGGTTTATGCATCATCAAACATTACTGTGTTCCGGTTTGAAGGGCAATGTTTCCAGAGAAATTACAGGGATTAGAGATATAAGATCTTAGATCTCTGGGTGACGAGCGCAGTGCAGTGCTAGGTAATGATTTGGACTCTTCATGTTCCAATAGCTGCGTGTCACTGTGCTGTTATGTGTCAGGCATGTTGCTTACCATAAGTCACATGTCCTGATCGTCTCGTCACTCTTTATTAAAAAAAAAATAATCTCGTATTAGGTATAGGTACAAACATGGACATCAATTTTTCACTATATTTTCATTACCGATTGGCAGTGAAATCATGGTAGCATCATGGTAGCTTAGAGATTTACAATTGTGTGATCGTAAGTTTGAGTCCCGCCTGCAACTTTGAGTAATCCAAGTGTAAGTTTTTTGTAACCACTGATTTTTAGGTTTTTGTTATAAGCACTAGTTTTGACGGTGAAGTAAAGCACCGTGAAGAAACAGGCATATTCCGAAAATCTTCTGATGGCATCCGTCACGAAGCTTTGAACCAACGTGATGGATTACGGCCTCAACTCTTCCTTTGCGAGAGAACGCAGATCCTGCAGCAGGAACGTTTAGTGTGTTGCTTATGGTTGGTAATACAGTTAAGGCACACGTCCGCGCTGAGACCGCGACACGAACAGAGACCGGAGACCGCGACAGGCACTTGACATTATAGAATTTTATGGGCGCAAGTTCGCGCCGAGACCGCCACAGGAGACCGAGACACGTGTTGCGAGACACGTGTCGCAGCCTCGGCGCGGTCTCAGTATGGGCGCCAGCCATACAAAACTATAATGTCAAGACCCTGTCGCGGTCTCCGCGCAAACCTGCGTCTTTACATAGTCTGGCCTGGTATCTTAGTTGGTAGTAAGTCTTCCTGCAAAGCCGTGGGTTGTGGGTTCGATCCACGCCCATTGCAAATATTTTGTGATGAATTCAAATATTTGTACTGCGCCTGGGTGTTTTCTTTGTAATATAAGTATGTGTTTAAAAACTATATGTATCAGCTATATGGGTGCCATAGTACAAGCTTTGCCTAGTTTGGGGTCAGATGGCTTATGTACAATGTCCACCCATATATTAATAAAAGCTTGTGCTCAGAATATCGTGTTAAATGTAGTTACCTAAGATGACGCATTGAAGTGTGGGTATTTGTAAGGTTCTTGACTCTTGAAAATGAACTTTACAAGTAAGTTTGTTAATTATATATCTGTATTCTCTAGCTATTCAGTATTTGTTGACTTTGAGAAACTGGTGTAATCATAGTGCTCGAGTCAATAGACGCAAGTATTCTAGACTTGTTAAATTAGTATTTGTGGCTTGCATAAATTAATAACACCGTTATTATTCTAAGATCAGGCTTGAGTTGATGTATAGTAAGTATGTATTTAGAACTATATAAGTATTCTATCAGCTATCTGGCCGCCATATTATAAGCTTTGCTTAGTTTGGGGTCAGATGGTGTTGTGTGTGAATTGTCCACCATTATTTATTTATCAGATCTTTGATGAATCCATATCAATGAACCCACCATAATATTGGGATAGTGTCGATTGGACCTGTTATTTGTAGTGCTAGGCATTGACGTAGTAATAAGAGGACGGCAGGTCTCAAACAAAACCTTACTACAAAACACCCAGTTCAACTTGCCAAACTTGTCAAAGTCGTTTGACTTTGACAACTGACTAGTAATATCGGATAAGTGATTGTAATCCGGCGTTAGTCGGCGTTAAGTCCGGCCAGATCCTTCTGAATTACCTTCGATCAGGCTGAATTATCATCGATTTTTTTCGTTACTTACAAAACTTAGTGTTAGTAAGTTGGTCAAGTGTAATAAGTATTTGTAATAAAGGTGGATTATAAAAATGAAAACTCACAAAGATATAAATTTTGATTTTGATCGTAAAATTAATATTTATTGTTTTTACGTTTCAAATGAACACCAACGTAGTGATTCTGAACCCACTTTTTTGTTGTAATTTTGCAGGATATTACGATGCAGAAAACCATCATAGGGGAGTACGCAATGCGACCAGAACGGTGCGAAGTCATATAACGACTGACATAATATTAGCTGGCGTGTGGCGTTTTGTCGTTTGTTGAGCGCCCTTTTTTTGAAAGCTGACCTGAAATCCTTTGTTTATATATCACTGTTGCTAGGACTCTTTGCAGAGTCCGTCTGGGGAAGTACCACACCTTTGCTAGTTATTCTACCAACAAGTAGTAAAGTAATGTGCAAACATTACTGTGTTCCAGTTTTATGGGTAATGTGAAATTACAGGGCATAGAGATAAAACGTCTTATATCTCTGGGTGACGAGCGTAGTGCAGTGCTAGGTAATGATTTGGACTCGTTATGTTCCAGTAGCTGTTGGTCACTGTGCTGTTATGTGGGTGTGCATACGCAATCTGCGAAATTATTAGCCACGTTTTGCATGCGTTTGTTTAATTTTGGTTCCTGGTTCGAGTCCTAATTACCGAATCAATAAACCACTTTATACATTACTTTATAGCATGTCAAGTCTATGCATCTTTTGTTAGTTGATTGGACTACACATTAAACTGGCGAAAAGTGTTCTTCTCATCATTTTCAATAACTTTTACTAAAAGCCTTTACTGGCCTCTTGGCTCAATTGGTAGAAGTAGTGCTTAAGTCTTGGCAAAGTGGATTGGAATAGCCATTTTTTTCAATCATTTTATGGTCGGTGCTTTAGTAATATAGTTTTTTTTTAAACCTAATATTATATTAATAAAGTAATTACTTTACTAATAAAAATTACTTTAGTAATATAATAATAGACTTACGGTATTTTACTATGGTAAAATACCGTAAGTCTATTATTCTATTATGATAGATAAACTTTTAATTGCAATTCAAATTTGTTAAACATTTTTTGTAGTGGTAGGGTTCTTTACAGAGTCCTCATGAGGAAGTACTTACCTTTTCCAGTTATTCTACTACAAAACAGTCATGTGCAAACATCACTGTGTTCCGGTTTGAAGGTCAATATTTCCGGAAATAAAACGTCTTACATCTCTAGCCGACGAGTGCAGTGTTAGGTAGTGACAGGGACTACATGTTCCAATAACTGCGTGTTATAATAATAAGTAGGCATGTTGCTTACCATCAGACACACGTCCTGCTCGTCTCGTCACTCTAGCTTTATTTATATAATTCTAATGTACGTGTGTATGTCACTGAACTTCTCGTAAACTTTCTGGACCAATTTGGATGATTTTTTTTTGGATGGATGCCATGGATGGTTATGTTCAGAAATCAGCTCGACAGATGGTGCTGCAGTCGGCATCTAAGTTATTTATCTACAGTGGAATGGAACGAAGTTCACCGGATCAGCTAGTATTATAAATAGTATAAATAATAAAAGTGGTCAAGTGCGAGTTGGACTCGCCCATGAAGGCTTCCGTAGTTCTTGTAGTTCGTTGTTTCTTTAATCAGTATTTTAACAATAGTCAATTTATGACGTATTATAATAAAACTACTTATAGTAGGAGATCCCGCTATACAACGACCTTCACCGAGCTGATTATTGGATGAAAAGTGTTTTATGTGGAATTTAATATGTCAACAAATATATAGCAAATGGGTTGCCTACAAAATTTTAGTCTAGAATATGATTAATTAACAATTCAAAATATTTTTTTTAAATATTTCACTTAAATTGATTGAATTTAAAAAAAAAACATATAACATAACTTATTATTTTGGCTTTACTGAGTACTTGTGAGTACACATTTTACGACTTTGGAAGAGTCTCTCGCACAAACCATTCAGTTTAGAAAAAAAAATTGTTAAAAATCGCAATATCAAGACCTATCCATAGATAACCCACACGTATGGTTTTGATGGAATTTTTTTTTGAGTTTCAGTTCTAAGTATGGCACACCCCACATTTTTTGGTTTTTTTTTTTTCTATGTTTGTATATAAATCTTAATCCAGTTCACAGAATACAACTAATATAAGGGTCCCGTATTTTGCCATTTGGCTACGGAACACTAAAATAGAATAACCGCTTACAAAAAAATTGGCAGTCATAGGAACTGCCGATGGAAGTGAACACTTGTAACCGAGAATTTGATAGCTTACTTTGGGAGCTGCGTGGATGAAACCGGAGAGCGTGGCCATGCACATGGCCATCTAGTTATACTCCGATGTTGATGTCACTGGTTATTGCTCCGAGCTTACCTGAAGATTTTTTATCATTTCCAAGCATGACGCAAGAATTCAATTCACAGAAAAATCGATCTGTGGCTCGCCAAAAGAAGTTTTCACTTCAAAAAGGTTATAGGTACCTTTACAATGTCTAATACTAACTGTAGGTAACAGTTAATCTAGGCTGATAGTCGTGATTTGTACCTCGATTGTGTACCACAGAATTGGTACTTACTACCGACGGTGGTTGCCAATCCATACCGGTCCAACGGCGCCATTCGCGGATACGTCTCTACAGATGCTACGGTACAAGTTATAAGAAAATCGACCACTTTTTTACGCAGGAAAAAAAATCAACACCTTCATAATTTTCAGCACGTTATCATCTATCTATGTTTGAGCAAAGCCTTTTTATTGACGCCGAACACAGTCATGTTTGGCATTGCTCTTGTACCTAGCTTCAGTAGTAAGCGTTTATGTTATATAAAATTGTAATTTCTGACATTATTTAGCTTCCCTGACTATTGATTTATAACTTAAAAATTATGATAATTGATATTATTATTATTGTGTGCCATTTATTTTGTACGGGTTAAGTTACTTGAAATAAATTAATTTTGTTTTTTTTTTTACGTACATAACAATAAATGTATTATAGCCAGAGCCCAACAAACATTTATTAAATAAAATACATAGGCCCACAATGTTTCACACTAGACCGTCCAGCCCTAAAACAAACAATGTTTGGAAAAGGAATATTATGTCAAAACTAGAACTATTGAGTAAGGTATAATAGTACTAAACTTAAATGCAAATTTATTACTTGGATAATTTGTACTATCACTGAGACAAAGCCTTTTTACAGCTGCACCTAAATGACAAGGCCGCTTTTCACCTGATTATTTTTTATTTAACCTTATTCTTTGGTGTTATTTTATTATGTACACAGATTATTTATGAATAATTTTGTAAGTGACGTCATCAAGTGTTTTTTTGAATTAATGATTCAAATAAATAAATTGAATTGTATGGAAAGCCAGAACGATGGAAGCCAGATAGGTGATACGAGTATTTATTATAGTCCAACTAGTAGTAGTTTGTTGCTCAATCACTTTGGTTGCACGGATCGGTGTGAAGTTTAAAGCACAGATAGAATATAGATTGAAAAAGCATATTGGTTACTTTTTAGCCCGAAAAAGTAGCGGGGACAGGAACCATGTGGCTGAAACTGAGAGCACTGCTAGCGTTAGTACGAGAAACACACCATACGCATCTGTTGGATAATAATGTGTTTGTATTCTGTAACTTGGACCACCGTAAAAGCATAGCGATGCAGCGTATCCAAATCGTTACACATTTGTTCGCGTAACACCTCTATTTATTCTAGCAAGCCATCCGATGCTCTCCAATCGGCAACGAATCTTTTTCTTGTCTTTTTTCTATTACGATTGTTAATGAGTACATTGGCTGGCCTAGTAGAACAACTAGTTGGAGATATATCAACCTGACCAACCAACCTGAAAAGCATTAGATCGTGAGCTCGATTCTGAACCAGTGCAAATATTTGTGTGATGAATACAATATATTTGTGTTGTGTGGGTGTTTTACTCGTATTATATACGTATATCTACGAGTAGCAGCGCTCTGTGGCTGTATCCGCGAAGAAGCGACATCGTTTCGTGGTGGACGTTCCGAAGACACGTACGAAGAGGTTTGACTCTACGTTTGTGATAAGAACGTCTAGGCTGTGGAATGAATTGCCTGAGTGGGGGTTTTCCAATGATTATAATCTTGTTGTCTTCAAATCGAGAGTGAATCGGTTTCTTCTAGGTAAACACGCTTCATCGTAGACCGCATCGTCGCTTAACATCAGGCGAGATGGCGGTCAAGTGTAAATCTATAAAAGTTTAAAAAAAAAAAAGTATCCATTCCATGCCGTTTAAGTGTATCCAGTGTGTTGTAGAACATTGCCAAATTGCTAACTTATCGATGTTTTATCGGATACATTTCAGAGAGAGTGCAAGTGATCTGCGTGTTCTAATACCACCATACACCTTTTTTTATCGGAGTCGCTCGAAAAAGCGGCTTCGATTCATGGTTGAGATTTGACTATACTTTTATGATAAAAATGCCTTCTAGTCTAGCCTTTGAAATGCGTTGCCAGAGTAGGTTTTTTCAGATGGTTAAAAAACTTGGTGTCTTCAAATCGAGATTAAATCGGTTACTCAGCACGTCGTTTAACGTGCAGCGAGATGGAGATGAGTTATTGACTAATTTTGTGATTATTAATAATAACTATTACATATAAATTGAATGTACTTAGTAAACACAGCGATGCGACAGTGGCAAATCCGGCTGAAGCACCAGTTCCTTGGCCAAAAACAAATTAAAAAAAGACAGTGACAGTAGACAGACAGCAGCACTGCAGCTGACTGTTTCTCGCTCTGGCACTTTCGGCGGGCCCGAGTTCACCCGAACATTCCTTTCATTTCCGAGTCTGATGCCGAGCTTCATTCACAGCCCACGAAAAATCCGTACATGGTGCGCCAAATGAAGTTTTCACTTCAGAAATCTTTTTACAATGGGAGGTTTTTAAGATGCAAATTTACTTGTCAAAAATAGTTTTAAATGCCAAGTGTCACCACTGTTTGTTTTTATGAAATTTCGCTAACAAAATAAAACATGGGCGCTACTTATGGCGAAATTGGGAACTGTCTTTGACAGATTTTTTTTGCATCTTGATAACGTCCCATTAATATACTAGGAAAATTCGTTTATCATCAAAAAATAATTCTTCACTACCAAAAAAATATAGTCTCTAAGTTAAAGGACATTAACGTCTTGTCAAGGCATGTAGGTCGAAGAGGTCCACATATTAGCGGCAGCCTTAATTATTTCCCTTTGTTCTAATCCGCAAACGCAATTACTAATGACCCGGGCATAGTCGGGCACATTAGCTTCGTTAATTGTTTGCTTCGCTCGCATAAAATATTTAGGGTGTTCGAGCTCTTATTTGTTGGGGTCTAGTGATTTGTATCGGTCTTTTGTGCGTATTTATAGAGAGACAAAAATAGCTTTAAATAAAAAACGCATTAAGCTGAGTATAATTAGGACCTATGATAAATCTGGGTCTGGGTGGTCTAGTCGGGAAAACGAAACTGTCGAGTGTTTTAAACCCCACGCGCACCACTGTCTTTATGAATACCTACTCGCAAGTTTAAATGCCAAATTTCGAAAACATAATGTCGCTAGTGATGAAATGTAGCTAATAATACTCCCGGCTAATATATCTTCTTTTAAATAAAACGCTATTAAAATTGTTTATTGGTTCGAGAGCTACGATGCCACAGACAGATACACTCCTTCATAAACACAAATACGCAGAGTAAAGACAAGTCAAACTTCTAGTCACGTGGTTTTTGCGTCGTGTGTAATGGATGCCACACACGTTACGTTTTACCGGAGAGGTCAGCCTGCGCTGGTGTACCTGCGTAGGTAGACTGGAGCGTTTGTGGGAATAGACCTGTGGAAGTTTCAGAGCTTATGCAGGCGACCGGCGCAAGATCGAAAATCAATTCTTTCGAGCGACACCGTATGGTGTACCTGTGCGTGCATGATGTATTCCGGTAGCCTATGCAGACTGTGTCAATTGTTTTCTAGTGCTTATTTTAGACGATTGTCTCATCTACTGACGTCTTTGAGGATTTACCCATAGGAGGACGCAAGACATTTGGCTTGCTAACAAACTTTTTCACATTTTTTTGCGGAGCGCGGGGTAACGTATATTTCACACATTTGTGAACTTGAACTCATAGAAGAGCAACAAATTTTCTGTTTGTATAAACACAAAATAGGACAAATGCTACACACCTAAACAAAATATACACACACATCTACAAAACGCTTTATAAAACGCGGTTGACACGGGTTAAAAATGTAACCCCCGACCAAAAAAGGGGGTGTTATAAGTTTGACGTCGATGTTTGTCTGTCTGTCTGTCCGTGTGTGTGTGTGTCTGTCTGTGGCACCGTAGAGCTTAAACGGACGGGCCGATTTCGATGCGATATTTTTTATTTGAAGGTTAATATCCGTGCGGATGTTCTTAGCTATGTTTGGTTAATATCGATTCAAGATGGCCGCCTCCACAAAATTGCGGACAAAATATTTCTTCTTAACCTACCTCAATATGGATATCAAATGAAAGGGCTTGACTAGTAAAATACTATGCAATATAAAAAAGTTCAAATCCAAGATGACCGCCACCACAAAATGGCGAATTATATTATTTTTTTCACTACTACCTCAATATGGGTATCAAACGAAAGGGCTTAACTAGTAGAATACTTTGCACTACGACAAATTTCAAACCCAAGATGGCCGCCACCACAAAATGGCGAAATACATATCTTTTTTCACAACCCCGTTAATATGGGTATCAAATGAAAGGCCTTGACTAGTAGAATGTTGTACAGATAACAAATCCGAGGCAGTCAGGGGTTAGTCAAAAATTTTAATTTTGTTCTTGTTGACAATAAGTTCAATTGACATTCATATGGGCACGAGAGGGGTATGTTAGAACCAGGCTAGTCTCCTAAGAACAATTAGTCTGAGACCGAAGTTTGTCGACTTGCGCAGGCATACTTGTACATGTAACCTCTCCGGTAAACCGTAGCGTGTATGGCTAGCATTAGTGACGGGGAAATAGAATGACAGGAGTTGCCGATCGGGCTCATTTATGTCCAGCCATCTTTAAATTAAGGCTAGAATAATTTGTCTGAGCCAGCCATAGGTGATAAAATGCTGATGGTGAAAATATTTTGTTTTATATTTAAGGCTAATTTTATGAATTTTGATAATATAACTAGACAATCTAAAAAAAACGTTCCATGCTTTCCTCAATGATATTACATTTAGCTACCTACGAAAGTAGAGGGGGAAATTCAATTTGCCAATTACCTCAGATGTTGGGAGCCCTTCAGTTTGCGAACGGTGAGAAACAGTGACTGATGTTGAGTCAAAAGTTGATGGTTTATCGGTTTTATGGGATACATTTCAATGAGTATGCCGCTGATATGATACTTTTTATCCTGGGAAAATAACGGGTAATCTGCGGGTAAAGCTACGGGGCACTGCTAGTAATATTATAATGATGAAGAGGTTTTCTGTTTAAGCACGCTAATCTTAGGAACTAATGAACCAATTTCAAAAATTCTTTCACCGTTGCATATTTATGCTTGTAATCACTGAGTGCTATGTGCAATAATATACTTATAGATTATGTACCACGGGTGAAGCCAGGGTGGACAAATAGTGTTTATACTAATATACATATCTTCTTAATATATATAAATCTCCTGTCACGATGTTTGTCCGCGATGGACTCCTAAACTACTTAGCCGATTTTAATCAAATTTGGACACCGTGTGTAGATTGATCCAACTTAAAAGATAGGATAGTTTTTATTTCGATTAATGGGCTTTATGTGACCATATCCGAGCGAAGCCGGAACGGGCCGCTAGTAGTAATATAAAAAGCATACAATAATAACATATAACAATAACATCATAGAACAATAAAAAGCATTTAACGCCTCAGTGAAAACTACGAATACGTCGTGCAGATAAGTGCTGATTCACGTTGACTCAAGGGCACGGTGGCGGGCAAGGTCACAAAATATCAAACATAAAATATGGACTAATAGAATAGAATATACAGTAGAATCCCGATTATCCGGATCAATTAAAACCAGGGGTATTCCGTATAATCGAAAATCCGGATAACCGATTTCAAAGCAAATCAAATAATATTTAAGTTTTAATAATTTTTTATTTTGTAATGAGTTTTACTTAGATAATACGATATATAAAAAACGAGCTATAACGATAGGTAATGAATTACATAATACCTATGTTATTTAAAATGTTGGTTGAAATAACTTGTTATAGATTTTTGACGTAATGAATCACATCTTTTTCTCGCAGCCAAGTCCCTGATGCGCTTCAGTTGTAACAACTGTATGGGATCCGATTCGTCCTGTCTTTCAAACCACTTAAAAGCAACATCTAGAGCTTCAAAAGCTTCTGCGTGAGATGGTACTTGACACATCCCCAGTTTCAGTCTCTTCTTCATCTTCTCTCTCGTTACTGTTTAAATCCTCAATGATTTCTTCATCAGTTAATATTTGGAATCCAGGGTCTTCACTATCGCAGTTCAGCCACTCCATAATATTCTCTTCATCGCACCCTTCACCAATGCTAAGAATTTTCATTGCTTCGGTTATTTCTATAAAATCGTCGTGCGATTTAATTGAAGAATCAGGTAGAGTTAATTTTAATAATTTATTCCATGCCCTTTTTAATGTTTGCAATTCCACAGAATTCCATGCTTCTACCAGCATATAACAACAATCTTTTAAATTAATTTCTTTAAAAAACTTTAACAACGTTTCTATTTCACTGTCATCTGCTGATAAAAGACGACGCAGTAGCTGCTTTCTGTATAAACGTTTTAAAGTTTCAATGACACTTTGGTCCATAGGTTGCAATATCGATGTTACGTTAGGGGCCAAAAACTTAACTGTGAACTTCCCATTTTCTCGATTTAGTGTTTCAGCGGAAGGGTGCGTTGGCGCATTGTCTAATAACAACAACAATACATCGCCCTCTTTTCCCACGTCCTTTTGAAATTTTTTACCTCAGGAATAAACGTATTTTCATACCAAGTAAGAAAAATATCTGTGTTCATCCACGCTTTTTGTTGGTTAGCGTAAGTTAAGGGTATTTTAACATTTTTGAAACAGCGCGGATTTTTTGATTTACCAATAAGTAGCAGTGGCAATCGATGTGTTCCTTTAGCGTTTGCGCAAACCATAACTGTAACTCTGTCCTTACTCACTTTGTGCCCCGGTGCTGCATTTTCACGTCGCGATGCTAATGATCTGCTTGGTAGAGCTTTCCAATTAAGACCTGTTTCGTCCGCATTGTATACAAAATCTAAATCGTATTTTTTTTCATCTAGAAATTCTTTTAACTCGTCTACAAAAGAGTCGGCTGATGCAACGTTAGCAGACAATTTTTCTCCTTGAATCTCCAGTTCTCGAATTCCATGTCTGGATTTGAATCTTGCTAACCATCCACAGCTCGCCTTGAAAGAAGTATCACCACCAAGTTTTTGATTAAAATCCAACGCTTTTTCACATAACAGAGGTCCAGATATGGGCTGACCGCATGCTCTCTTTTGTAAGAACCAAGTAAAAACTGCATTCTCCAGAATTTCATTTTGAGATTTTTTCATGACTTTACGTTGCGAACTTCCATCTTCTTGCTCAAGCGCGCAGGTGAATTTCATTATGGAATCAGAATTCTTTTTAATGTCTGATATCGTAGAAGTTCCGACACCATATATTTGTGCCAACTTACTGCCAGATTCACCATTTTTTATACTCTCAATTATCTTCATTTTGTCTTTAAGAGACAACACTACTCTCTTTCGCTTGGACATTTTAAATTTCCAACACAAAACGTAAACAAAAATAAAAGACAACCTTCCAGTTGAACGCTATCAAAGATAATGAAACAATAACAATCCCGCAAACAAATGAGAGCGGGAGTATACCGTCGGAGGCGGGAATAAACTTGTCGTAACATGTCTCGTTGCGTCGTCAAAACATTTTTAAATTAATAATTAGAGCCGAGACGAATGAGTTCGGATAATCGGATGTTCGGATAATCGATGTTCGGATAATCGGGATTCTACTGTAATGTTCTTTATTTCGTAGAGATATATTTCGATTAAAAAATACTTGTTAGGGTGCTACGACTAGTCATAAATTACACAAGAACAAAATTAAAAAATTTGACTAATCCCCGACTACCTCAGATTTGTTATCCGTACAACATTCTACTAGTCAAGCCCTTTCATTTGATACCCATATTAAGAGAGTTGTGAAAAAAGATAGATAGATAGATAGATAGATAGAGACACTTTATTGAACACACCAAATAAAAATAATTTACAAGAACATTTTATACTAATAAAACTAGTGCGACAATCGGCGGCCTTATCGCTAAGAGCGATCTCTTCCAGGCAACCTTAGGGTGGAAAAAAGATAAGAGGAGTGTTAATAGACGGGGTGTGCATGTGACATGAAAGGTAATTTATAATAACATCGATGAATTACAATGTATATTATACTACTAAAGATACTTAGTAATAAAATAAAAACAAATAAATACTAATACATACTTATAATATAATATAAATACGAATACTAATTATAATATAATAATACATACTAATCTAAAATATATGAATAGGTATATCTGTATGGTGTAGGTATAAGAAAGGAAAAACAAAACAGTCAATTAAAAAGTAAAACTATAAAACTTTTAACGAGGCTACAATTTTGACAAATAGAACTGTTTGACATGTTTTTGAAGGCTTCAATTGATGACGAACGTCTGATAGACACGGTAATTCGTTCCACAAAACAACTGCTCTAAAAGTGAACGACCTACCATAGAAGGTTTCTGTTCGTGCAGAGGGATCATAATTGAGAGAGGTTGTTTTAGACCTTAAGGGAGTGGGTGAAAATCTTCTAGAAAAGTGAAGCGTTCCTTAAGATAGTGCGGGGTAGAGGGATTAAATAAGATGTTATAGAAGAGAGAGAATATGAGCATCCGTCGAAGACGAATTGGTAACCACTTGAGCTGCGTACGAAATTGAGATACGTGATCATATTTGCGTAAACCAAATATAAATCTTATACAATAGTTTTGAAGGCGCTCAAGTTTATCTAGCTGATCCTCTCTGAGATCAGGATAACAGACGTCAGCGTAATCCAGGATAGGAAGTAGGAGAGACTGAGCAAGAGCAATTTTAGTGGCAGTCGGCAAAAAGTTACGCAGGCGTCTTAAGGAACTACCTGCTGCAAATAATTTGCCACTGATTGATTTTAAATGGGAGTCCCAAGACAAGGTACGATCAAAGACTAATCCCAGATTTTTCACAGAATCACTGAACGGTATTGAGACTCCATTAAATACATTAAATACAATACGAGGTAAAGTAATCCAATTAATTCTGGAAATCCAGTGAGAACTCCCGATTACTATAACCTGTGACTTAAGAGGATTAACTTTTAGGCCAAAAGATGTGCTCCACTGCATAATACGACGCAGATCTGCATTTATTTCCGCAATAGCTGCATCAAGTTTATTTAGAGGAGCTTGAACGTAAATTTGAAGGTCGTCTGCATAAAGGTGGTAGGAAGAAGTAAGGTGATTGGAAATTGAATTTATAAAAATTGCAAAAGAAGAGGAGATAAGACACACCGCCTTGAGGAACGCCGGCTATTGTATTGCACCATGAAGAAAAAGTATCCTCAAGGCGAATCCGTTGCCGGCGTCCCAGTAGGTAACTACGAAACCAATCAACTACCGGTGGAGATATGTTAAGAGAGCGTAGTAACGCAAGCAAAATGTCGAAATTGACGGCGTTAAAAGCATTACTGAAGTCTAACAGAGCTAGAACAGTAAGCTTACCGCCATCCATCCCCAAGCGTATATCGTCAGTGACTTTGACAAGCGCAGACACAGTACTATGCCCAGGACGGAAACCAGACTGCAAAGGATTAAGAAGATCTTGTTTGATAAGGAATTCGTTCATTTGTTTATGGACAAGACGTTCTAGGACTTTAGAAAGGAAAGGAAGGATAGAAATAGGACGGTATTCAGACAAACATTTTAGATTAGATTTCTTAGGTAATGGTAAAACATAAGCGTATTTCCATAATTCTGGAAACACACCACTTAAAATAGAATTGTTAAATATGGAACACAGGACGGGAAGGATAATTTCAAGGATGGGCAAAAGCATGTTCCGGCTTATATTGTCACCGCCCACCGCATTGGAAGAAATCGACATAAAGCTCCTCTTGACATCACACTCGGTAAATTGATTAAAACTAAAGGAAGGAAAATCAGTTGTAGAAATGGCAAAAAGATTGTTGATTGTTGAGTCTCTATCTGCCTCAGGCATAGCAGAAGCGGAAGAAAAATGTTGATTTAAAGCATTAATATCAATATTATTACAAGTCAAATTCGGACGATCTTTGCCAATTCCCAGAGATTTAAGGAATTTCTAGACTTTAGCTGGATTCTTCTCATCAACAAAAGCATGAACATAGCGGCGCATTGCATCCCTACACACCTTATTGCAGCGATTACGTATTTGTACATACCTCAATTTGTTGGTATCTGTGGGTTTCATCTTGTACCGTGTCTTGGCCGCTGCTTTCTTATTCATCAAGAACTTTATGTCGTCGGTAAGCCATGGTGCTGGAAGGTGCTTAACTTTGACAGCATGTACAGGAGCATGTGTATCAAGTAATTGAGTTACTAATTTATTAAACATTGCTATCTGATTGTCAACTGATTCTAAATCAGTCACCCTACTCAGTCGATCTCACTAGCATCTTTACGCAAGGCATCATGATCCATTCCACTAAAATTGCGTTGCATTAGGATTTGTGGCTTGGATTTTGGTGGACGAATTTTGTAGGATAGATAAACCAGATCATGGTAGGAGAAGTTATCTGCAGAATATTGGCCATGTTTGAATACATTATTTAAAGAGGAAACAATAATTAAGTCAAGGAGAGATGGGACACAGTTAGGAAAGTGATGCGTAGGATTTAAAGGAAGAATGTGTAAATTATAGGAGTCCAGGATGGATTCCAATGACGAACTGCGACGATCTTTCTTAACAAGGCACGTATTAAAGTCTCCCATGATGATAGACTGTTTATAAGAAGGAATTAGATCCAGTAAGATATTTTCGAAAGAAGGGGAAAAAGTTAATACTACTGGAAGGACAATAATATACGCCTAAAAGAATTTTAGAGTGAGAGAGAGTAATTTCAATGAATAGATGCTCGCCACCATTCACTGGAGGAGGTTGTGGCGATTGACTCAAAATAGTGAAAGGAATGTTAGCCTTCAAATAGATCGCCACTCCGCCTCCGCGACCGGTGCGATCATTCCTTATAAGAATGAAGCCAGGAAGCGAATAAGAAGTAGTGGGGAGACTAGGCTGAAGCCAAGTTTCAGAGACCAGAATAGCGTGTATATTTTGTTGATCGAGAGAAGCTAGCATATCAGGATAAGAAGACGGAATGCTCTGCGCGTTTATGTGAACAACATTAAAATTTCTAGGAACGTCAGAAAAGGTAACCTTCAGAAACTCCGATAATGGAAGACCACTATCGAAACTGTCGTCACAGCCGCTCGACTCCATAGGAGATGCCGAGAAATACTCATCATCACTACTGCCATCGTTACTTTTGAATAAATTAATCATTTCCATAAACTAAATAAAAATAGTTTATAATAAATAAATATATGTATATAAAAAAAAACTATACAACTAGTACTATAACTAACTAATGAATTTAACTTTAAGTACTAGTAAAATAACAATAAAAATAAAAATTACAATAAAAAAAAATCAAAAACCACCTGCCGGTTGTGTTGGAAAAGAAGAAAAAAAAAATAAGAATACAACATTATTCAGTTAGCAGAAATACGTTTACAAACACGGAGAAAAATAAAGTAAAACAGAAAATTATATAGGTGATGATATAAAAGTATGCATCTCAGTTCCAGTTCCCACAAAATAAAAGATAAATACGCTATGAGTTTCTGGCAAAATTTACATTAGCCATCAACAGCGTTACAAAAATAAAA
Source organism: Ectropis grisescens (assembly GCA_017562165.1). Lineage (NCBI taxonomy): Eukaryota > Metazoa > Arthropoda > Insecta > Lepidoptera > Geometridae > Ectropis > Ectropis grisescens. The sequence goes on from CM029772.1 coordinate 4,458,125, forward strand.
AACATGCTGAATTGACATCTGATAGTTTGACATTGACACATAAAACAAGTGACATGAAATGTCTTTACAATACAATACAGGTACAATACAAAAAGCAAAAAGTTTAGCTTGCTGTTTTTAAATACGATTGTGGGTACTGAATTTATGTAAAACGTAAAAAGAGTAAAATTAAAACAAAATGGATATTGGATATCTATGCGTGAAGTTACAAAATCGACGATATGTTTCAATGTTACAACAAACTCCGCTGCCAGCAAAATTGGACGCGTACATAAAAACTTTACTATTTCTTAGCAACAATTTTACGTTTTGAACCTGAAGACTTCTTGTCAGCTACCACCTCAGGTTTCCTCTTCGTCAAAGAAGCAGAGGTTGATGAAACTACGACCTCAATCTCATCTAATTCACGGCGGCTGCTGACACGCCGACGTTTATTGTCTGCATCCAAAACAATGATGGAACCATCCTGAGTCCAGCACTTATTTATACCAAAACGCGCCCGGGCGGTCATGAAGACGTCGTGCCGAGCTTTCGTCAGATATTCTGAGAGTGTTACACCGGATCCCTTCAATGAAGTCTTTGCAAACCATAATTTCTGTCGAAGAGCCAGATTACTTACTTTAACAAGGATAGGACGAGGTTTGTCAGAAGATGTACGTCCCAAGCGGTGACATTTCCTAATGTCGGAAGCACTGAACTCTGTTATTTTTAGTTTTTGTATCACCAACTTTACAGTACTGGCTGCAATGTCCTCATCCTTTTCCTCCGGAACACCATGAAATAACAAAAACTTATGTCGGGCCCTCATTTGAATGTTGTCAGTCTCACGAGCGAGAAGAAATATTTGATCCTGAAGCGATTTAATGGCTACTAAAATATATTCCCGGAAAGACTTGAATTCTTCAGCCAATGTTGACGTTTTGGATGGAGATTGCTGGAGTACCTCTTGGAAGGAGTTCATTTTTTTAAAAAACAGTGTCTGCAGTTTCTCTTGTGTTTCCAGTATAGCTTCCATTGTGATTTGTCCCAAAAAATAAAATGTGAAATATTAAAATGCTGTGTTGTTTATATTCGGAGAAAACACTCCCTGGCAGGTAATTAACAGTTACGTTACATTAACACATATTGTTGGGAAATAAGAACGCAACCACATTCTTCCATAAGTTGGCAACACAGTTTGCACTTAGTATATTTTCTTTCATTGTAAGCTGTTAACCCTTTCATGTGTCGACAAGGCAATATACGTTTCTTGCATTTTTCTAAATAATCGTTTATTATTTCCACCTAAATATCAACATGGTAGCAGAGCGTAGTTGATTGTTACTCGTGGAAATATAAGAAGAAGTAAACGCAGTGAAAACTAAGAAAACCGGCCGGCGTATTTTGTTCGTCATACATTTTGAGGTTACCGGGGCGGCGTGCTCGGCGTCAGAAATCAAGTACTTACATGGGAATAATTGTCATAAATACGCATTGAAAATGTCGAATTCAGGTTACAATCCATTCCACATCGACAGACTAGTTGGAAGAGATAACTATGCCAGTTGGAAGTTTGCAGTCCAAGCATATTTTGAACTCGACGACTTATGGGTTGTGTTACCGGTATCAATACTGACAAAACTAAAGAAACCAAGGCAAAATCTAAGTTAATTTTATTACTGGACCCTATTATTTATGTCCATGTTCAGAATGCAACTACTTGTAAAGAAGTCTGGGAGAGTTTGGAACACGCTTTTGACGACAGCGGGTTGTACAGGAGAGTAGCCTTGTTGAGAGACCTGATAACAACTACATTGGAATCTTCTCGAAGTGTAGATGATTATGTTAATAAAATAATGTCGACCGCCCACAAGCTCAGAAATATTAAGTTTGACATTGATGATGAATGGCTTGGTACACTGATGTTAGCCGGCCTCCTGAAGCTTATAAGCCCATGATTATGGGACTGGAGAGCTCTGGCATCAAGATAAGTGCTGATTCGATAAAATCTAAACTCCTGCAGGAAGTTCAATGCTCAGATAATTCAGCATTCTTCGCAAGGAAAAATGTCATTCAAAGAAATCAACATGATTCAACAAAGGTCTACAAGGACCCCGATGTTACAATTGTAACAAGCATGGACACTTTGCTAAAATTGTCGTGCTCGAAAAAGAAGACTGTAGATAACACAGATGGAAATAAAGGTTTTGTTGCAGCTTTTCAGCATCTCCTCAGATAATGAATCCGGACCTGTGGTATGTGGACTCAGGTGCTTCTATGCACATGACAAATAGACGAGACTGGATGTATGATGTCACAAGTCCACCGATACCCACCATAACTGTTGCCAGTAAGACACCACTACCTGTGGAAAGTATGGGAAAGGTTAATTTATTGTTGAATGGTAATAAAGAAAGTAAAATTCAGGTAAGACAAGTTTTATACATACCTAAACTTGCTGCAAATCTTCTGTCAGTCAGTGCAATGGTGAAAAATGGCTGTAATGTAAAGTTTAGAGATGAAGGTTGTGATATCTATAATAAAAATGGAAGGCTGTTGTGTTCAGCTCAACTAATGAACAATTTATATCTATTAAATACACAGAGAGGTATTTTCTAATCTGTCTTGTTCAGATAACTTAAATGATTCTGTCCTGTGGCATAGACGCATGGGACATCTGAATTTTTCAGATGTTAGCAAGCTGCCAGAATGTGCCAAGGGAGTCCAGCCGTTCTCAGACAAAAATAAAGGTTCTATTACTTGCACTACCTGTCTCTCGGGGAAACAGACCAGATTGCCCTTTAACAACATTGGCTCAAGATCTTCACAACCACTGCAGCTGGTCCACACTGACCTATGTGGACCAATGGAGCAAGAATCTTTGGGAGGTATGAAATATTTTATCACTTTCATAGATGACTACACAAGACGTGTTCATGTCTATTTTTTGAAAAATAAATTGAATATTGTAGAAGTTTTCAAAGATTACAAAAACAAAGTAGAGAATGAACAAGAGAGAAAAATAAAAGTAATTCGTTCTGATAATGGAAAAGAATACTGCAATAGAGTATTTGAAAACTTCTTGAATAAACATGGGATTGAACATCAAACAAGTGCTCCGTACTCACCCCAGCAGAATGGTCTTGCTGAAAGGATGAACAGGACTCTGGTGGAAAGAGCTAAATGTATGTTGTTTGATGCTCAGCTTGCAAAACAGTTCTGGGCAGAGGCCCTTGCAACGGCAGCATATATAATTAACAGATCACCTACCAAATCAATTAATGGTAAAACTCCTATGGAGTTATGGACTGGTAAGAAACCAAATTTGTCTCATGTAAAGATATTTGGATGTGAAGTAATGACACAAATTCCAAAAGAAAAACGCCAAAATGGGACTCCAAATCCAGAAAGTTATTGTTTGTTGGTTATTGTGAATCTACCAAAGGATACCGAATACTTGATCCAGATACCAATAAAATCATAAAAAGTAGAGATGTAGTATTTTTAGAAAATGTGGAAAAATACAATAATAATATATACTTACCTTGTACATCCAACAGCAACAGTCCAGAGATACAGCCACTCGAAGAATCCCGTAAAGAAGAATTAGAAGACAGCATAGTCCATTCTACTGGTGAGTCAAGTGAGGACTACCAGTCTGGCGATAATGATGATTCATCTTACATACCAGAGCAGTCAATTGATCTTGAGTCACAAATAAGAAACATAAATTTACGTCCAAGGAGAGCTGTTCCGGATGCAGAAAGAGATGACCATGATGTGAGTTATTTCTGTCCAATACTTAATTTAAATGATCCACAAACAGCAGATGAAGCATTATCATCGCCTCATGCTCAGCAATGGAGAGAGGCTATGCAAGAAGAGTATGACTCTCTGATCAAAAACAAAACTTGGTCACTAGTTGATGCACCATCTGGGAAAAGAGTCTTACCATGTAAATGGGTCTATAAAACAAAACAAATGAAAAGGTGAGATTACCCGTTTTAAAGCAAGATTGGTTATTAAAGGTTATGCTCAAAGAAAAGGAAGTGACTATGATGAGACATATGCTCCTGTTGTAAGATATACATCTGTTCGATTCTTACTTTCACTGGCTGCGAAGAATGATTTAGAAATTTTCAGATGGATGCCATAAGTGCTTTTCTTCAGGGTGACATAGATACTGAGATATACATGTCACAACCAGAATACTACAAAGGAAATGATCAAGTATGTGTTTTACATAAATCAATTTATGGACTCAAACAAGCTAGCCGGCAGTGGAATCTTAAATTGAACAATATTTTATTAAAAATTGGCTTACAAAGATCACATGTGGATCCCTGTATTTATTATTTAGTAAATGAGTCTACAACTATATTCATTGCAGTGTGGGTGGATGATCTATTAATTTTTACAAATAATAAAGATAAAACAACAGAGATTAAAAACAAGTTAAAAGGAGAATGCAGTATGAAAGATCTAGGTGAAATGAAGAATTGTATCGGCATTAATATAAGTAGGAACCGAGAGGCAGGTATGATTATGTTAGATCAAGAAAAATATATTAACCTTGTATTGGACCGCTTTAATATGTCTGAATGTAAACCAGTTTCTACCCCGATAGAGGTGAATGCAAAATTTGAGAAAAATCCTGAAGATGGAAACAAAAATATCCCATACAGGGAAGCAGTGGGATGTCTTATATATCTGGCACATGTCACGAGACCTGACATTACCTATGCAGTTAACAAGTTGAGTCAGTACTGCAATAGTCCGGGAAATCAACACTGGCTTGGCATAAAAAGGATTATGAGGTATCTTCAAGGAACCAGGAACCTAAAGCTATGCTATGTCAAAGATGACTCGAAGGAAATAACTGGATATTGTGATGCTGACTGGGCAAGCGACCCAGTGGATAGACGATCATGCACGGTGTGACATAATTTCGTCACATATGCAATTTTTTCGTTTTTAGGTCAAAAATATCTTAGAATCCCGACTCGGACGCTATAATACGTATTTTGTCTCGAAACTGTGATTTGACGGGTGACGTTGACAACAATAACTATTTCGGATGGAGTGGAAATGTCACTGTCAGACTGGTTTGATCGATGGTAAAATTGATGAGTTCTGTCACTTGCCCGTCGGCGCTTGCGTCGACGGGGAGTCATTTTTCCATCCAAAATTTAAAGAAGTCGGTTTTGTGTTCTTAATCCGGAGAAATCGGAGCCAATCTATTGGATTTTCCCCTAGTAATTTGGGAAAATGAATTCTTATAAAGGTGCGTGAGTTGATCGAACCCATATTTTAGATTTTTTTGGTGAAAGTGTGTTCTTGGATTTTTTTATCGAACAAGTGTCGTTTTAATTGTTTCAGCAAGAAGCCCTTGTTTCTAAAAGAGGCGAAGTCCTCACTGCTTTTAGGCAGGTGGAACCCGCCGTCATTTTTCTCCAGGAAACGGTGAGTTTTAATTTTTTTTGTGAAAGGAAGCACGCGTACATGACGCCATATTTTTCCGATCAGAATGCTAAGGACAATTCTTGTTGTCCCCAGCCTAATATGAAAGGCGTTTCCTGTCTGCTTTCCTGTTGGGTTTCCCGTCTGGTTTCCCGTCTGGTTTCCTGCCTGGATTCCTGTCTGAGTTCCGGTTCTTCTCGTCTCGTCTGCTGAGATCATGTACCGCGTGCAAGAATTAGCGTTTTATTTATACCGCGTGGAATAGTCCCGTAGGGTTTTACCTTTTATTTTCCCTATGTAGTATTCATTTCTAATTACTACATAGATCTTATTAATATTTTTCTATGGACCTATATTAAAAGGCCATAAGTATTTATACTAGGGTAACCTAATTACAAATTAGTTTTTTTTTTGAACATATAAATACAACATATATATTTCCTTCAGGAAGAATATTTTGGTGTTCTCTTTAGTATCTAATAAGACCTAATTCCACGGCACCGCCCGCCTTCTTCAACTTTCTTCGTGATGGCGGCTGGATTGAGGATGATAGAAGGTCAGATAAGAATCACTTTATGCTTCCAATAGGAAAATTTTAACCTATTGGTTTAAGATAATTTTATCGCAACTTGAATTAATAGTTTGAATAGATAGATTACATTCTAATAATAACTAACATATTTATAAATTGAAATAAGAAATTACTTGTACAACTTCATGGACTTTAGAAACTAAATTATTAATTAATTATAGTATAGCGTTAAGCGATAACACACCTTTGGCCATTACATATAATCTTTAACAATAAATATTATTAAAATTATATATGGTTTTACTTCATAGATTAATTTAGCCTCCAAGGCCCCGATTAGAAGTTCAAACATTGCTCTCCAATTTTTTATCTATCCGTAAGCAAACTTTTTTATTAGTAGAAGGAAGACTGGCGCTCGATAAACATATAAATTTGTTTTCCTAGAACATTTCTATACATGGTAAGTATTTCTCTTCACCATTGGCATGCAACAACCTACTTTTATTCACATAAGACCAAACAATTGTAAAAAATATTACAACGGGTTATATCTTTTTGTTTCAGAATGCATGTTTATCCTGGAATTCATGTAAACAACAAACTGTGGCACTCTCTACGGCGGAGGCCGAATACATGGCGATGGCGGCGGCCACCCAGGAGGCCCTGTGGCTGCGGCAACTGCAGGCCGAGCTCGGTCAAGGCGAGGACAGTGCACTACTCATCCACTGTGACAACCAAAGTGCAATAAGACTGGCATCAACGGACTGTTATAAACCAAAAAACTAAACATATCGATATTCGTTTACATTTTCTTAGAGAAAACATTGTTAGTTCTAAAGTTAAATTTAAATTTGTAAATGGTTGTAACATGGTAGCGGATAACTTGACTAAAGGTACTACTTCAGAAAAACACTTGTTTTGTATTAGTAAAATGGGTCTGCGTTCTGTGGGGAGTGTTGGGAAATAAGAACGCAACCACATTCTTCCATAAGTTGGCAACACAGTTTGCACTTAGTATATTTTCTTTCATTGTAAGCTGTTAACCCTTTCATGTGTCGACAAGGCAATATACGTTTCTTGCATTTTTCTAAATAATCGTTTATTATTTCCACCTAAATATCAACACATATAATAACACTGTCAAAACAGAGTTTTCTAATTTATTATTAATTATAAATGAGCAACAAAAATTTTGATGTGGTATTAGCGACTACCCGCGAATGAATGATTTCGAAATGTATTAAATGAATTAAATGTAAGAAATGTATTTCGCCACTTTGTGGAAGCGGCCATCTTGGATTTGAAATTCGTCATAGTGCAATGTATTCTACTAGTCAAGCCCTTTCGTTTGATACCCATATTGAGGTAGTAGTGAAAAAAATAACATAATTCGCCATTTTGTGGTGGCGGCCATCTTGGATTTGATTTTTTTATAGTGTATAGTATTCTGCTAGTCAAGCTCTTTCATTTGATACCCATATTGAGGTAGGTCGTGAAGAAATATTTTGTCCGCCATATTGTGGCGGCGGCCATCTTGAATTTATATTAACCAAACATAGCTAAGAACATCCGCACGAATATTAACTTTCATATAAAAAAAAACCGCATCGAAATCGGCCCATCCGTTTGAGCTCTACGGTGCCACAGACAGACACACACACAGAGACACAGACAGACAGACAGACAGACAGACAGACAGACAGACAGACAGACAGACAGACAGACAGACAGACAGACAGACAGATAGACAGACAGACAGACAGACAGATAGCGACGTCAAACTTATAACACCCCTTTTTTTGGTCGGGGGTTAAAAATAGAATTACTCATGAATGAGGCAGGTCAGAACAAGACCAATAATAACATAAGATTATTAAGAATATCGAAGTGTTCACGTACAAAACACACGTGCTAACTAAGTAGCGGGCAAGCTAGCAACTAAAATGCGCGATTGCACGGCGCTCGCGGCAGTATCAAACGAGTGCGACGTTTGTCTGTGTTCACGTCGAACTAGAGGCAGAACGCACTATTTATTCGCGATAACAGATAAGTTCAATAAGTTTGAATTTATTGCTTGAAACGAAAGCACGTTTTTATCATGTTATTAAACAGAAGAGTTTATTGGTGCTGGTCAGGCTAGAGTTCCGATTTGGCATTTTGTTTAACCATCGAAAAACTCTTGAAAAAAAATATGTTTCCAAAACATAACTTTTTTTTCTTAAAATATAAAGTTCACCGTTCTATCTCTTTCTTTGATCATTTCATGCGCATCAGTTCTTTAGTAATTAATTTTATTTTTAGCATCTCCCACTTTAGGTATGCCTTTTATGTCTCCCACCTTTATCTCTCATTTTCGATTAAAAATAAAATGTTGTGGTCGATGTTTTCAACCCCACGCAACCCATAACAGACGTGACCCACGCAAACGCCTGGCAAGTTGACGACAAACGTGAACAAGAGCTTGCCACGTCTACCGCGCCCGCACGTTCCTCCGTGAACGAGCACATTTAATAAAACGCGTATTTGAAGTGTTCAAACTGCGAAAGTCAACAAAAAACTTTATTTACCTGTTTAAAGATCGAATACTGCTGTATTTCCCTATACTCTGGTCGCTGTAACGTTATTAAGTAAGGAAGAATCGCGACCAGACTGCGAATATCGGCTATATTTTATTTACTATCTTCGCTTAGTATCTTCGGTTTTTTGCTGAAATTCCTATCGCTTGGTATTCGACGTGTTATATATTCTATTATTTCTAGATAGTACTTTTCGTGGAAGATACAATTGTGAATTTTGATAAATACTTTTTTTTATTAAAAGATTAATCCTACTAATCATCATCATCATCATCAGCCGCAAGACGTCCACTGCTGAACATAGGCCTCCCCCCTAGATTTCCACAATCCTACTAATATTTTACCTAAACGTCAATGTTCGAATGCTTAGATATATGGATATTTGTTGTTCAATCAGTACGTCTGCAAGGATTGGGTTGAAATTTGGAACACTGGTAGATTATAATTATATAGTCTAGAAGAACAGAAACACTGCTTTTATTCCGATAAAACAACCTGAGCTACGTGGGTAATACCGTGGGATATTGCTAAACATAATATTATCTAATTAAGTACTGTTTCATGTTTTTACCACCTGAGACGAATGCAAGAAGAATTTTGTCTTTAAATTGTTTTTGCAGGTCTATATCTTATAATCGTAGATACATTCTTTTGCAAACCCACCGCAGCTCTCTAGCCTCTCTTTTTGGGTGCATCTCCTGTCCTATCCTGTCCATCTCACCGGTGCATCTGAACTTGAATGCCGTGATTTTTATCAATCAACAAGTAATTAGGTGCACTTGCGAGTCTTGACACACTCTATCTACCACTATCACGACACACACAATCTACCAAGTAGCTGTGAGCTAGAGTTCAAGGACTACCAATTTTACTCTTTTATTATCTACATAGCATAATTATACAAAACTGATTAGGCATTAATAACAATCCAATGATAATGGAAGCAAAGTAATAAAGTAAATGAGTAATGAAAAACAATTATACATACTACTAGTACTAAGGGTAATAACTTATTTAGGCCCTATTCATAAAAACGTCCAACTTAACGACTAGTAATTTATTCTATATCCGTCAGATCTCATTAACAAAATAGTACACTTATCCAAAAATATCTCGATCCGGTACAACTCTCAGCGGGGGCTTCCGAAACGTACTATACCTACGAGTTATAATCGAGACCCCTGCGGGTTCCAGGAAATATGGTACCTATGTAATTGTAATTAGAGTATCTATTTTCTGATCGAACCATCCCCTGGAGGTCGGTACGGTCATCGATATTAACCACTGGATGTGCTCTCCCGAATTTTAGGCGCATGGAATTATGCCAACGTTAGGAAGAATGAGCTCACTTTTTCCGTTCTAGTCGGTAGCAGGAAACAGTGAACGCCAGTCGTTTTTACCTATTACTATTCGTTGTCAACAACCAAAAAAGTAAAAAAGTAAACAAAATAAGTAGAACCACAGCATTCTTCGACGCCTAATTCTAAAGGTCAAGTAGATATGTATTATAAGTATGTATTTAAAAATATACAAGTATTATATTAGCTATCTGGCTTCCATAGTACAAGCTTTGCGTCAGATGGTGTTATGTGTAAAATGTCCACCAATATTAATGTTTATAATGTACATGACTAATCACGATTTAATTCATTGTGTAATGCCCACCAATGTTTATTTATTTTATGTATATTGGTAGTGTGTACGTACCACTTACGTTACACACTACCAATATACATAAAATTACACAGCTTATTACCAATTCCACATCCAATGGTTTATATCGATGTCTCCGGTTTTATAAAGTGGGTAGCGATGCGTATCGGAACGTATCTCCGTGGTTTATACGGGACGTTGGTGATAGTTATATCATGAAAACGAACAAATGGTGTTTTATTTATAATTTTGGTAAATGTTGGGCACATTATCGTAAAACATTATAGCTAATAGATAAATACTGATAATAGGCGTATCGGTGACGAAAACTCATATATATATATACTCGGTTTCGTTCATTCAAAAAAATCTCAGACGCGCACGTCCCGGTTCGTTGCTCTACCGTCGCTCCGACGCTACGCCACCACCTCTCGACGTTAGCATGTCAGTGACGCATACACATACCGAATGTTTTTTTCAAATTGCCTTAAAAATTCTAACTGCAAAATTATCATACATAAAATTGAAAAAAATATGTACAATTTTGTCACAAACAAGATGCCCGTAACCGGTAATTTTTCCCGGGCCGGGATAATCCTGGCCGCGTCGTGTTTGCCACGCGCGGACCAACATGGCGGCCATTATAACTGTTGATTTAGGGCACCTTACACATTATTATGGTGTTATTTCTTCTGATATCACAGCCGATGAATTGGGAGAGTTGTGATATAGGTAACTTAAGAAAAATAGTTGAGGCAGTATATCAATTGAAAATATCAATTATAAAGCATTTATTTAAAAATTACGGCTGGTCTAGTCGGAAGAACGGCAACTACCGATCCGGAGCCCTCGGATTCAAATCCCACACGGACTAAAATCTTTACAAAGTCATGTGCGTTATGCCGTAAACTTACGAACATAATTTAAAACGTTGATGTAACTTTAAAAAACGGTGAAGGAAAACATAGTGAGGGAACCGATATGTACCTAGAATCTTTCGAAGTCACGTGTCATCCGCCAACCTGCACTGGGCCACCGTGGTGGATTATGACCTTGATTCTCTCCTTGCGAGAGAGGGCTCCCAGTCCCAGAAGTGGGATCATTTAGTGGGCTGCTTTTGTTGTTATGTTGTAAGCATTTATTATTCTAACTGTTATATTAACTACAGTGCGTTCTATGTTCAATGCGTAGTAAAAGACCGGTAAACGTCATATAGCTAAAATAATTCGTATTATTTTATCTTATTATTTCATCGACGAATTTGTGAAAAGAACTCATCTGATCATCTGCAGCCTGCAGACGTCCACTGCTGGACATAGGCCTCCCCCAATGATTTCCACAATGACCGGTCTTGTGCCGCCTCCATCCACCGACTTCCCGCGACCGAGACAATATCATCGGTCCATCGTGTGGGGGGCCGTCCTACACTGCGTCTGCCGGTTCGTGGTCGCATTCGAGAACCTTTACTCTCCAGCGGTTATCGGTTCTGTGAGCTATATGGCCTGCCCATTGCCACTTCTACTTGCTTATTTTAAGAGCTATGTCGGTGACCTTCCTTCTGCGGATTTCCTCGTTTCGGATTTTGTCACGCATTGAAATTCCGAAGCATAGCTCTCTCCATTGCCCGTTGCGCAACTTTGAGCTTGCATATCATGTCATTAGTTAGCGACCATGTCTTAGTGCCATATGTCAACAACTTCGACAAAGAAAAGAACTACGCTTGGAGTTTTTCTGAGAGAAAGTCAAAGTCAAAGTACTTTATTCATAAACGTACAATTTACACGTCAATTAATAAAAAACAAAACCAAAAGAAAGAGCATACAAATTGTATACATTTTCAAAGTTTGAAATGACTACTTTGCTGTATTATAACAATTATTGTACAGAAAACTGTCAAGCGTTATACGAGTATAATATGGTTTTAATACAAGTGTACTGACCCATGTCAAATTTATTTATTTACATTTTTATGGGAACTTTGCCATCACTCTCTAAAAATTCGCTGTAACTATAAAAAGCTTGATCGATAAGCCAGCACTTTAATTTGTTCTTGAAGCTGCCAAAACTTGGGGCCGATATAACTATATTCGGAAGAGTGTTATAAACTTCCGGTCCCATAATGTGAGTCAACTTCTGTGACCTCGTGAGAGAATGTGGTATAACATCCAACTTGTCGGCGCGTTACGAGAATGTCTCTCTCCTCGCGTGTTGTGCGATTCTAGATTATTTCTGAGATCTTGTTAGGAATGAAGTGAATTCTCAGATTACTTAAGTTACTGACATAGCTCAACACGTTAGCAAACTGAAGTGGGAATGGATCGGTTTTACCCTTCGCTCAACCAATAATCATTGGAGTAGAGGTGTTCTTGAATGGGGACTATGTATAGGTAAACGTATTGCACGACATCCTAATATTAGATGAGGTGGTTTACTTCTTATACGCATGATAAGAAGTAAAGTGTTTCACTCTTAGATAAAGTATTAGTAAATAGACCAGGTCTTTCCGCGCGGTTTTTTTTTTAAATAAAGTGTGACGAGATGAACAGGACATGTGCTTGATGGTAAGCAACATGTCTGCCACATAACATCACAATGACACGTAGCTATTGGAACATGAAGAGTCCAAAACATCACCTAGCACTGCACTGCACTCGTCACCCAGACATCTAAGTTGTTATATCTCTAAGCCCTGTAATTTCACTGGAAACATTGCCGTTCAAACCGGAACACAGTAATGTTTGTACATTACTTCTTGGCGGTTCTTTGTGCCAATTGTAAGCAGTTTATGTCAGATATGGCAACATAGTAATGTGATGTGCATAGGTGTGACACTTCTACAACTAGTATTAAGTACATACAAAGTATACGTTTAAACGTCTGTAAAGAAATAGGTACTTTTTAAAATAATATTTATCTTTGGTTTCATTTTATTCCTTGGATCAAAATCATGCAAAATAGCGTGAAAATAAACATTGAAAAATTAGTTTTGCAATGGTAACAGAAACTAGAGGTTATGAGAAGTCTACGTTCAGTACACTATAATGGGCTGATAATGATGATAATTCTTGTTTTATCAACGATAACAAGAACAAAATTAAAAATTGTGATTAACCCCCAACTACCTCAGATTTGTTATCTGTACAACATTCTACTAGTTAAGCCCTATCATTTGATATCCATATTGAGGGAGTTGTGAAAATAGACATGTATATCGCCATTTTGTAGAAGCGGCCATCTTGAATTTGAAATTTGTCATAGTGCAAATGTACTCTACTAATCAAGCCCTTTTGTTTGATACCCATATTGAGGTAGTAGTGAAAAAAATAATATTATACACCATTTTGTGGCGGCAGCCATCTTGAATCGATATTAACCAAACATAGCTAAGAACATCTGCACGGATATTAACTTTCATATAAAAAAAAACTGCATCGAAATCGGCCCATCCGTTTGAGCTCCACGGTGCCACAGACAGACACACACACACACACAGACAGACAGACAGACATCAAACTTATAACACCCCTTTTTTGGTCGGGGGTTAAAAATGGATACAAAAATCGTTTCCATAACACGATTGTATCGATAGCTGTCACAGCCATGATCCACGGTACGTGCCCTCAATCCATTACAAATTCCGATGGAACTCGCTAATAGCGTACAGTGTATTCCACTTGGATTTGCTTGAAAAATCCTCGTTTTTACGAAGTTTTTCGTGTCAAAATGCATTTTTAGTTTTCGATAAAGTTGTTTTCTAATTTTTTGTTTAAATATATTGTAGACGTAAATACAGACTACATAGGGATGTAACAAGAACAAAATTAAAAATTTTGACTAACCCCCGACTGCCTCGGATTTGTTACATGTACAAAATTCTACTAGTCAAGCCTTTTCGTTTGATACCCATATTGAGGCAGTAGTGAAAAAAATAATATAATTCGCCATTTTGTGGTGGCGGCTATCTTGTATTTGAATTTTTTTATAGTGTTTAGTATTTTACTAGTCAAGGCCTTTCGTTTGATACCCATATTGAGAAAGTAGTGAAAAAAATAATATAATTCGCCATTTTGTTGGATTTGAATTTTTTTATAGTGTATAGTATTCTACTAGTCAAGCCCTTTCATTTGATACCCATATTGAGGTAGGTTGTGAAGAAATATTTTGTCCGCCATTTTGTAGAGGCGGCCATCTTGAATCGACGTTAACCAAACATAGCTAAGAACATCCGCACGGGTATTAACCTTGAAACGAAAAAACCGCATCGAAATCGGCCCATCCGTTTGAGCTATACGGTGCCACAGACAGACACACACACAGACAGACAGACAGACAGACATCGACGTCAAATTTATAACCCCCCTTTTTTTGGTCGGGAGTTAAAAATATCCCTAGTTACTTGAATAAACATCAGTGTACCCGTGTGCAAATCAACCTTCCTAGGTGTGCCGCCACTTCCATCCACTGTTTCATTGATTATTAACATATTATCAAAATTCATGTGTAGTGGTACGACTCTTGGCAGAGTCCGCCTGGGAAAGTACCACACATTTACCAGTTATTCTACCGCCAAGCTGTAGTGTCTAAACATTACTGTGTTCCGGTTTGAAGGGCAATGTTTCCAGAGAAATTACAGGGCTTAGAGATATAACATCTTAGATCTCTGGGTGACGAGCGCAGTACAGTGGTAGGTAATGATTTGGACTCTTCACGTTCCAATAGCTGCGTGTCACTATGCTGTTATGTGGCAGGCATGTTGCTTAGCATCAGGCACATATCCTGTTCGTCTCGTCACTTTTTATTAAACATAAAAATCTTTAAACTTTGGAATATTATGGCCTGAGTAAGTAACTTAGTAAAAAAAAATCTCGAAAAAAGGCTCGCTGTTGTATCTGAGCAGTTCTCGATCCTATCCGTTGATATTTATCGCGATGAAAAGTAGAAAAGTAGAAGTAGATGAATATTCTTACTTTTTTTTTTTTTTCACTTTAATAGGTTCGCACTTGACCACCATCTCGCCTGATGTTAAGCGATGATGAGATCTACGATGGAGCGTGCTTACCTAGAAAAAACCGATTCACTCTCGATTTGAAGACACCAAGATTGTATCCATCAGGGAAAACCCATTCAGGCAACGCATTCCACAACTTAGACGTTCTTATCACAAACCTCTTCGTTCGTGTTTTTGGAACATCAATCATGAAACGATGCCGCCCTTTTGTGCAACGAGAAGTCCGAATTACTATCACAGATTTCTAAAACAAAAGGCTTACTATCTTAAAAATTTCAACCAGATCGTTTTAAGCGCTCCGACGTGTTCGAGCAGCGAATATCCAAACACTTTTACTATGATAATATTAATAAGATAAAAAAATAGTTTCGTATTCAGTAAAAGATTGCTAATAAAACAGACAAAATGCCAACAATTTGTTAGTAATTGTAATTACTTATGGATTCAGGAAGCTATGTAGATTTTTACTACCCCATAAAAGTCATCAGGCCCGTAGCAATTACTAAGCCGGATTGCCACTTGATAACGGCTGATATTTTAAATTGATCAATTACGTTAATTAATCCTTGAATACAGTTCTTGCCAAAATAAGATATATTATGTAACTCAAAAAAATAGATTTCCACGATTAACCCATTCACCATCTTACCTGATGTCAAACGACTATTTTGTCAATGACGGTAGTGCAAAGATCTAAAGATGATCCAGATGTTCAAACACTCTACCAGTTGTTGAAAGCATTTAAAAAAAAATGTAGTTGAAAAGAAAAACAAAAAAGCGGGAAAAGTCTGTAGTATAATTTAGGAGTGCAACTACAGTAAGTACATGATAATCATAAATTTTAATGAACTCTACAGTTTTTAGAGAAAAATGAAAGTAGTTATTACTAAACCATCTATAGTCTATACCAACCTACTAATATTATAAATGTCAATGTTTGGATGTTTGTTGCTCAACCACGTCGTAAAGTCTGAAAAAGGGTTAAAATTGGACACAGTTATATTACAGTCTGCAAGAGCACGTGGTTTAAAAATTATCCTGAAAAAAAAAACAACGGGTTCTACGCGGTTAAAACGCCATGAGATGTTGCCAATTTAGAAATAACAAGTAGTACAATAATAAGTAGATAGATAGATACAGTTTATTGACAAACTAAAACAATAGGATACACAAAAAAATAACTAATGCGACAAGTTGGCGACCTCATCGCTAAAAGCGATCTCTGCCAGGCAACCTTAGGAAGGAAAATAATTTGAGGATAAATCAGAATACGAGAATAGTAGCCTATTTATTATTCCAAACTATAGTTTATCTATACATAATTTAATCCAAGATAAGATAAGATAAGAAAACTCTTTATTAAAAGCCACATAAATACAAAAATAAAACAAAATCACAAAAGAAACTTAAGAATAACTTATGCTAGACATTTTAATTGGCGGCCTTATCGCTTAGAGCGATCTCTTCCAGGCAACCGTGTACGGATAGGATATAAAACAGTAATGCGGCCTTAATAATAAATTCAATACATTAAACAACAAATTGAAATAGCTAAATTATTGTACAACCTAAGCATAACATTAAAATAATATACTACTTACAATAAGGAATACATTTAAAATACACATACTAATTTACATAATACATATACACATATGAATATACATAATATTTATAATATTAGAAGCAAAAAAATAAACCTACATAAACTTATAATAATAAACAAGTACCAAAACCTACACAAACCAGATGATAACTTAAGGATAGATAGATGGCAACTAAGTCTCTAAATAGAATTCTTTAATCCGAACCTTGAAATTATCTAGCGACTGGGCGCGCTTTATTTCCAACGGCAGCTCATTCCACAATTTGACAGCCCTCACAGTAAAGGAAGAGGAGTAAAAAAAGTTGTACTGTGTCGAGGGATATCAAGTGTGAGGTTGTCCGCACTTCTCAATGACCTAGGGAGAAGACATTGACGAAAATTAAAACGCTCCTGAGGATACCGGGGTGACGACGGAAGAAAAAAGAACATTGTATAGGAGGGAGAGTATGTGAGCATCCCGGCGACGACGAATGGGCAGCCACTTGAGCTTAGCGCGGTAGCTAGAAATATGATCATAATTGCGCAAGCCAAATATGAATCTGACGCAATAGTTCTGAAGGCGCTCAAGTTTAGATAGCTGCTCTTCTGTGAGATCTAGGTAGCAGACATCAGCATAATCGAGAATAGGGAGCAAGAGTGACTGTGCAAGCGCAATTTTAGTAGTGGTCGGAAGAAAATTACGCAATCTACGTAAAGATCCTCCAGATGCAAATAATCTACGGCTAGTTTCCGCTATCTGTGGGCCCCAAGACCAATGCTGATCAAATATAATGCCCAAGTTACGCACAGTTTTACTAATAGGGATTATAACTCCATCAAATACAACACGAGGAAGCGTGTTCCAGTCAATTAGGTTAACAATACGAGAACTACCTACAACAATGACCTGCGTTTTTGTAGGATTCACTTTCAATCCAAAAGAAATACTCCATTGTAAAATACGTCGCAAATCATCGTTTAAAGCCTCGACAGCTTCCGATAGCCAGCCCAACGGAGCTTGGCAGTATAATTGTAGGTCGTCTGCGTACAGGTGGTAGGATGAAGAAAGGTTACGAGATATGGCGTTAATAAATAAAGCGAAAGCGAAATCCAAAGCCCTGCAGAAGTTTTTCCTTGAAAGCATAACGAACATGCATTGAAGTGACATGACATCTCGAACGTGACACTGGAATGCAATTCACAGCCCACGTGAAATCTGTCTGTGGAGCGTGTCAAAAGAATTGTTCACTTCAAAAAAAGATTGAAGTTGACATTTGTTTTGCAAAACACACGTTATTACTATCTGTCTATACTCTATACGTTTGTTTTGAAACAAACGTTCGATAGATACTACACTGTAAAACGAATCTATACTTATAATAAAACTGTAACGGGTCCAATTCTGTACATTGAAGATATTTTGAAAAAAAATTTTGGGCACTCCGTAGTCGATACTGATGGCGAAACTGCATTTTTTTCTTTCATGTCTGTCTGTCTGTCTGTCTGTCTTCTTTCTGTATAGGGATCACGCATCACGCCGAAACTACTGATTCAATTCAGCTGAAACTTGGCATAATTTTAGTTTATACTAAGGACATTGCTGTAGGCTACTTTTGATCCCCAAATTCTGATCGGTTTTCTTGCGGGAGGGGGTGAAAGTCAGAATGAGTATTTGGTTGTAACTTATGTTTGCGTTGTTTAATTTCATTAATTCTTTTTTTGTTAGAAAGAACACATTTTTTATATTGTCCCGTCAAAATTTGAACAATATCGGTCTGTTGGTTTGGAAATAACACAAACATTAAATAATAACGACACGCGCGGCGCGTTCGGTACATACTAACTTCTAAGTATTCTGTGTATCACAGAATATCTAGATTCTAGAAAGTGCCCACGTGATCGCGTCGCGTCGTCTTGGATGACAAAATAATTGTCAAAAATATATTTTTGTGTGGAAAAACAAACATCATTCGGTTATAATCGACTTCAAACAAGGAGGATGTTCTCAATCGGGTTGCATGTTTTTTTATTTGGTTTTATTTTACGCGATAACTCCGCTAATTGTTAGTTGATTTTGATAATTCCTTTTTTGTTTGGTAGAAAATACTTCAGAGGTGATCTTAGACATCGAAAACAGGGAGGTAATTTTTCAAATATCAACAAAAAACTAAAATCAGCTTAGATTTATCTGTACGATATAGTTATACCTTCTTATAAAATTTAGTCGAATGACATAATTAAATTACCTGTCATTGAAGTAGATTTTTGTACTTTGGAGAAAACATATCAGCATAATAAGTAGCAGCTTAAACAACCCATTAAATGTTCCCACTGCTGGGCGTCGGGCCTTCTCTCGCAAGGAGAAAGACAAGGCTATAATCCACCACGCTGGCCCAGTGTCGGTTGGTGGATGACATATGACTTAGAACGTAGATTATAGGTAGATTTCGGTTTCTTCACGGTGTTATCCTTCACCGTTTTAATTACCGGCATTACGAACATGACTCTGAAAAGATAGTGGTGCGCGTGGTTTTGAACCCTGGGTCTCCGGATCGACAGTCGCCGTTCTCCCGACTAGGTCAGCTGTAACTTACTAGACCAGCCGTAACTTATTAGAAAACGTATTATTTCAATCCAAATACTGTTTAAAATTTAAAGGTAGTGTTCAATAAGCTTCGGTGACCGAAGCAGACCGTTGTTAGGGTTCCATACACAAAGGGTAAAAACGGGACCCTATTACTGAGACTTCGCTATCCGTCCGTCCGTCCGTCCGTCCGTCCGTCTGTCACCAGGCTGTATCTCAAGAACGGTGATAGCTAGACAGTTGAAATTTTCGCAGATGATGTATTTCTATTGCCGCTTTAATCATGGCGGAACGTATCAAGTGATCGGGTTGAAATTTGAAATAGAATTAGTTTACAGTCTGGAAGAACACATAGGCTAAACATTGCCTATGTATAAGTACTCTATGTATTACGTAACAAACATCCAAACAGTGACATTCATAATATTTACTGGACAATGTTGGAACGGCTGAACATATTTGGATGGAATTCGAAACACACGTAGTTTGAACTCAGTAATAGCAAATCTGTTACTTATAGGTTACTGTGACGTAGAAATGACTAAGCAAATTTTGTTGAAAATTGAAACTGAAATAACTCATAGTCTGAAATACCACATTTATGTATTTATTCAACCTGAATTATTATTATATAGTATTTTATCAACCTGAAAAGAAGCATGGGCCCTAAGGAAACAAATATTAACTATCACGTCAAAACGGCACAACGATATGGGTTGACATACGAAACACATATAGTTTAGAGTCTAAAATTTCACATGGGCTAATAAGTCTACATTTTCATTTAACGCCATATTAATATAATATAAGCATATGTTTTCGTAAGGAACTTGATGTGATGGTAAGGTAAAAGCCGAAAATGAAAAATATATGCGTAGATAATATAGGTGATTTGCGTTCACAATCAAAATAACAAGCAACATAATATTCTCATTAGACGGCGCTAATGCCAGTTTAAATCTAAAAGCACTAAAGGCCATTTAAATCGATGTTTTGCTATTGTGGTATGTATTTTTCTTTCATCACTAGGTGGCGTTACTGGTATTCTAAATAGTACTAATAAGTTTTTGCTGCTAAAAGGATTATGATGCCAAATTTGGATTCTTTCGTTCTTGATTTTTTCTGTGTTACCTACAATTAAATTCATACATTAACATTTCACTAGGACTTGGCTTAGATTTACGGGTTCAACTTGCTTGAATATCATTAAAACTCAACATTTTAATTATTTTGATTCCACACAGGCTTCGTTCAAAATTTTGCGCAGGCGAAGTCGCGGGTAACAGTTAGAAAACAGCTTGCGGATTAAAAGAGATAAGTAGGTATCAGATCATACGCATCAGCTTCAGACTTTTCATAATGTATCCTATAAAAATCCTACAAACTTAACACTTGCGGTTATGTTCGATACTACGAAAGCTTACTAAGTATGTTTGATTTTGTTTAAAAAAAGAAAAAGAAAGATGATAAAATTAAATATATTTTTGTACAAATTCATTCGGGTTTTCAATGACTATTTATCCAAATATTTTGTCTTACGATACTTCCAACTGATGTACCTATAAGTCAGTAACATCTGCTTACGCGAACGAAGTAGCGGGTTCAGCTAGTTTAATATAAAACCAGTTTACAAAATGGAAATATCAATATTTACATTGATAATTCTAATGACATTATTAAGAAGAGGGGTAAATAGCTACTAGATGTCCGCCCCGGCTTCGCCCGTGGTACATTATATAGCACTCATCGGGATCCCGTATATACCCAACGATGAAAGAATAGCTGAAATCTGTTCAGTCATTCCTGAAAATATCGCTTTAAAGCAATAAACCTCTTCAGCTACCGACTACGCCACCTGTCGGAAATTGGTCGTACCAACTCAGATTTAGAAACAAATCTTATTAGCAAAGGTTTATATTCAATGACGCAATCTTAGACACATGCTGTCATGTCAAAGCACGATACGAGAATTCTCAAAAAGGAATATTTTTCCCCGTTTTTGTTACGTTCTTGATTCATGCGCCGCTTCTAGAGTAGCGTTGTGTTCTATAGCCTTATAGCCTTCCTCGATAAATGGGCTATCTAATAGAAAAATAATCTTTCAATTCGAACCAGTACTTACCGAGATCCTAGCGTTCAAACAAACAAACAAACTCTTCAGCTTTATAATATTAGTTTAGATATAATATAAAAATATTAATATATTATATAGCTAAGTATATAGGTGTACATTTTTGAGAAAACACCCACCTAATTCACTAGGTGGACTCTGCAAGGCCTACCACTACAAGGCAAAATAAATTCGTTTAGATGTGTGCAAAAATTTTGGCGTTAAATAATAGCTAACGAGATTTAACTTTGAACGGATTAACGGATAGGCTGTAAGAATTGTTCAAAGTTTTCAAGATAAGGTTATCTATTTTTAACACGCTTTTTTCCAATAAATATTTCTAATTTATGATAAATTAAATACCGTTTTATTAATCACGTGTATAAATAATCACTAACGGTTAGGACACTAATATCACACATCATGTAAACATGTTGGTGTGAATGTGTAATTTTGTGATAGAGATGGCTTCATTCTTCTGAGGCGTTTCTGAGGATAGAGACAATCTAATTTCTTTGCAAAGAAAGATAAAAACTGTCTATGAGTTTTTTGGTTTGTCATCAATTTAATTTTTTTTTCATTTAGATCCAATGTTTCTCAATGCGTCGAAATAATTATTCTTTAGGTCCGTGGTACACTTTCTATTCAGGCGAAATTCTTATGGGTTCGCGTCACGACATGCTAATGCAATGGCGTAGTGTTAGAGTGGCGGTGGAGTATCGGAGTAGGATATGCGCTTTTGACACTTTTTGAATGGGTTAATTACAAAAAAAAACTAGCTTCGTGGGAAATTTTATTTTAGAGACAAAATGTAAAACGATCCTATTATTTTTTGAGCTCGTTGGTATTCTGATCAACTTAATTTCTCAGTCATCATCATCAACAGCCCACTAAATGTTCGCACTGCTGGGACTCGGGCCTTCTCTCGCAAGGAGAGACTTAAGGCCATAATCAACCACGCTGGCCCAGTGCGGGTTGGTGGATGACACATGACTTCAAAAGATTCTAGGTACATGTCGGTTTCCTCACGATGTTTTCATTCAACGTTTTAAGTTAACAGCGTTACGCACATGATTTCGAAAAGACAGTGGTGCGTGTTGGGTTTGAACCCGGAGTCTCCGTATCGGCAGGCGCCGTTCTCCCGACTAGACCAGCCGTAACTTTTCTCAGTAAGCTAACATAATCGTAGCTGAATCACGATTTTATATAAATAAAAGAAGATTAGATAATGCCACAAAGTACTACACATTCGTTATTATAAATAATAGTTATTTGTTATACAAGAGTGCAAAGTTGATTTTTAACCGCGTGCTCAATTTTGATGACCGAGCAAGCGAAGGATTCTAAAACAAAATTAGAATCCTGAGCGTAGCAAGGGAATCAAAAGAGCACAAGGTGAAAATCTTTGCACTCGACTGCAACACGTAACTTTTCATTCCACCTCAGCGAGGAAATGACTAAATGCAAATTTTTAAATGTTTCGCGCTAAGCAAATTAAAAAAAGTAAGTACGCCAAGGAGGTTCCGAGTCTGAGTTTTTAACATATTAAAAAAATAATTATGATGCATTCGGCACCAAGGAGGTAGAAATAAATAGGTTGTTTTGAAATTAAATTAATTATTAATTTGTTTTTAAATGTTTTGAATTCAAAACCTCAGTACACATGATGTTCTAAATTCAAATTCGCTTTAACCTCTAGCGGGTAAAAACGACTTTTGCGCCCTGATATCGAGGAGCAAAAGAACTCTTTCCGAGCTGGTGGGATGAAAACGATATTTTTTCAGTCGCAAAGGGGCTTCGTCAAAAATTTCAACGAAATAATGAAGAATAATTTCAAAATTCTTAATTTACCGCGTTGTATACATACTTTCCAATGTCTTTATAATACATAATCTTGTTTGTCTTCATTGTTAATTTTACATATGCCGAATTTACCACATTCTATTAAAAAGTAATGGGCAAAACGTGTAAAATGTAAGTACCTATAAATCATGTTTATTTGTTTACCTACAAACGACTCACTCAAGTGGACTACTCAACTGTACAAAATACAAGTCATATAACAAATGGCAACTTATTGCCACTGGATATTAAGTTCTGTGACACTCGTCATAAGACCTACGAAACATAAGTATTAGTGCTGGTTGCCATTTGATTGGATATGACAGTAACAGAGTAGGGTCCGCGTTGATTGCGTTACCGAAATCAAATTGGTATTTTCACTTGACTCGTATTTTGATGAAACTATACATTTTAGTTTTTGAATGAGTAATTGGTTATTGTGTTAATAAAATCGATATCGATACCTTAATTTGCAAAACGAATAACTCCATAGTAGCAAATTTCACTGGGGCCACTAAAAGTTCATATAAAGAAAAAATTAGAGCATCAAAAAAAAAAAAACATCCCTTCGAAAATTGTGACTCTTATTAACTAATAAACACTTAAAATAATGAAAATACCAGTTACGCAATAAATTTTAGTGGTGATTTAGCATGACCCCTGTGAAATTTGCTACTATGGAGTTATTCGTTTTGCAAATTAAGGTATCGAAATGTAGTTTGAAAGATGTACGAAAATCACTCTCATATTAACGGGCGACAACTGGGTTAAAATGATACCATACTAATTTTTCCGTCTGCTAGATTAAAAAAAATTTGGGCTACGTATTTCTCCTTTTATCTGTTTTCTTACCAGATCGTGGTTTGTTTAAAATACCCACCAACATTTATTTGTTATTTACTTAGAATTTATTTGCCGGAAAATACACATCTGCTTCATCAGAATCAGAATCGTTCGCTTAGCTGTGTGCAAAAGATACTAAGCTTTATGAAAGTAATAACAGTTATTTAGGACCCATTAGGATGTGCAATATTAAGTTAATGTATAAAATATTTGAAATTGTAGTTAACGATTCACAGTAACACAATACACGAAATTAATAAAGAAAAGAATCTATTTTTCATAGATATTTCATTTCATTAGATTTTTCAAGTGCTTTTGTGTACATACGTATAGTTGTGAGCTAATTTCGATGTTTTTGTGGTTATTGTTATTTTTAATTCAATTGATATGTAATTGTGTTTGTTTGTGTATTTTTTTTTGTATTAGTCTGCACCCGTGGTCTGCCCGCTGCCCTTTGAAGCAACGTATAATATGTACATATGTATAATATATTAGTGTATAATCTTAGTTAGTGAATTTTTTTGAGAAATTTGAGATTAATAAATATTATTTTACTAGAGTATTATGTATAATAATAGAGTAATATGTATTATGGGGAGTAAGTGGAGAACGGGAACAACAGCTTATCCGTCCCAAGTGTCAACCTCACCTGCTCGCGTCACTGACGACGGTGACAATCGTCCATCGTGGTGCTCCCCGCTAGATAACAGACGAGGCTCTGGCGACCGAGCAATGGCGGTATAACCATACACCCAACCGGGAAACCGGTCGGAAGAGGCAACAGCGGCCTTGGGGTTTAAATATCCCCAGAAATGCCTAGGGCAGAAGGCAACGGGAAACCACTGCTACTACTTCCCAAGACAGTCATCATGGATAGTAACGTAATGGATGCGAGTATGTCATGCGATCCGGCTAACGCCCGGCGCCACCCTTCCGGGATAGGTGGTGTGAAATCTGCTACCGGCCATGCCTCAGTGAATCATCGGGCTGCGCATGGAAATTATGCGACTGGTGACATAAACACCTTTAATACACGACAGCCACACCGCATTGGGACATGGAATGTGCGTGGGCTGAACCAACCGGGCAAATTTAAGATTGTGGAAAGTGAAATGCAAAGGAAGAATATACAACTTCTGGGACTTAGTGAGACACACTGGAGGGGTCAAGGCCATTTTTACTCGGACTCTGGAAATGCGGTTTTGTTTTCAGGACCAGAAGAGGAAAGCAGCAAAGGAGTGGCATTTGTGATACCACCGGAGGTCGAGAAGTGCGTGTTGGGGTATAAGCCAGTCAATGACCGTATAATTACTGTACGCTTGAACACTAAACCATGCACGTTAAATGTCATACAGGTTTATGCACCAACGGCCCAGGCCAGCGAGGACGAGGCGGAAAATTTCTATGGTGCATTGGTCACGACGCTTAAAGATATACCAAAGAGAGAAATCACGGTTATCCTTGGGGATTTCAATGCAAAAGTGGGCAATACTACAGAGGACATCCATCTTCACCGAGTAGTTGGGAAGTATGGTATCGGAGAACGCAACGAGCGGGGCGAACGCCTGCTCCAATTCTGCAGCGAGGAAAGTTTCTGTATAACTAACACCTTTTTCGGCCATCACATCAGACGGCTATATACGTGGATTTCTCCTGGTGATAGATACCGTAACCAGATAGACTATATTTTGATAGGATCACGATGGAGATCATCTGTCATGAATGCCATTGCGTTGCCCGGTGCTGACTGTGGCTCAGACCATTAACTACTGGCAGTAACCATACGGATCCGTCTGAAGAAAATAGTCAAGCCCATAGTGAACCCAAACTTCCGTAGAGTGGACTTGGCTGGTTTTAGACAGAGCCTCACCCAACAAACTGCAAATATCTCATGTGAAGGATCAGCGCAGGATAGGTGGAGTCACTTGAAGCAAATGATTACCCGGGCTGCTCAACAGCACATCATTAAGAAACAGGACATGAAAGATTATATAACACCATCAACAAGCCGCATTATTCTACAACGTCGTGAACTGAAAGAGAGAGGTACAAGTTCAGCTGCGGACCAGGAACGGTATATGGAGCTCAGTCGCGAAGTTCAAAGAAGGTGTCGTCAAGACTATAACGCACACATCAACTATGTTTGCGCAGAACTTGAGCAACATAGCATACGTAGTGAAACTAGGGATTTGTTTCGCAAAGTGAGAGAGCTGACTGGGACGCGAAGTTTTAAAAGCTGTGCCATCGAAGACGAAACCGGGAAAGTCCTGACTAACACGTCGCAGGTTTTGGAACGCTGGAAACAATATTGTGCAGCGCTGTATGATACAAGGCATACAACTACTGTTGTAAAAAATCTGTTGCCAGACGAACCTGAGATTCTTCGGTCGGAGGTGGAAGACGCTATCAGAGTCCTGAAATCTGGAAAGGCACCTGGCAAAGACGGAATTACTGCCAATTGCTGAGGAACATGGGAGAAGCAGGAACAACAATAATGGTGGAAATATGTAAAGAGGTGTGGAGAACGGGAAAATGGCCGGCTGAGTGGACGGAATCTGTGTTCATACCCTTACACAAAAAAGGATCTACGAAGAATTGCGGCAACTACAGGACCATCGCGTTGATCTCTCACGCAAGTAAAATCCTCTTGCATATAATAAACCAGCGGCTCAACCATTTCCTCAGAGTCCAGATACCACAAGAGCAGGCTGGTTTTGTGAAAGGCAGGGGCACAAGAGAGCAGCTTCTTAATATCCGCCAAGTCATCGAGAAGAGCCGGGAATTTAATAGCCCGGTCATCTTGTGTTTCATAGACTACACTAAGGCCTTTGACTGCGTGCGATGGGACGAGCTGTGGACTGTGTTACGCGAGATGGGAACCCCTGAACATCTTATTGGCCTGATACAACACCTGTATGTTGAGAACCGCTCTTTTGTCAGAGTCGGCACCGACTGTTCCAATGTGTTCGAAACAAAGATCGGAGTGCGGCAAGGATGCATCCTATCACCCACCCTATTCAACATCTATGGGGAGTTTATCATGCGAAAAGTATTGGAAGGATGGGGGGAAGGGATTTCCGATAGGAGGGAAACGGATTTCGAACCTCAGATATGCCGACGACACGGTCCTTTTAGCGACGTCTGTGGAGGATATGCAAGAGCAGTTTCAAAAAACTCGAGACCGAGAGCAACCGGATGGGTCTCACGGTAAACAGGAGCAAGACGAAGCTAATGGTAGTAGACCGTGCCGGAAAATTACCCAGCACAAGTAACATCATCCCTGGGGTTGACATTGTTGATCACTATGTTTATCTGGGTGCTCTGATCTACGATGATGGCAACTGCGTATCAGAGATAAAGAGGCGTATTGGCATGGCTAGGGATGCGATGACCCGACTGAATGTTATCTGGAAGAAAAGAGGTATAACCGTAACCACCAAGATCCGGCTAGTGCGCGCTCTAGTGTTCCCAATATTCATGTACGGTGTGGAAACATGGACAATACGAGCCCGAGAAAGGCAAAGGATCGATGCATTCGA
This sequence comes from Ectropis grisescens, assembly GCA_017562165.1. Lineage (NCBI taxonomy): Eukaryota > Metazoa > Arthropoda > Insecta > Lepidoptera > Geometridae > Ectropis > Ectropis grisescens. Next base: position 4,485,836 of record CM029772.1, read on the forward strand.
GATGTGGTGCTGAAGGCGGATGTTGAGGATACCCTGGACCGCCAAGCGCACCAATGTATCGGTCCTTTCACAGCTTCGAGTCCAAACCCGCTTGTCTACAATCTGCCAGCAACGCATTTTGTCCTATTTCGGCCACGCAATGAGAAGGGGAGATGACAACCTTGAAAAGCTGATCATAGTTGGAAATACGGAGACTAAACGAGCCCGGGGAAGATCCCCAACTAGATGGAGCGATCAAGTGAGGGGCTCTTCATCAACCAAGTTCTGCACGGTCGTCAGAGACGCGATGAGCAGACACCGGTGGAAGCAGATAATACAATCTAGGAGTAGAGTAGAGCGGTAACCGTTCTTTTGAAAACCTTTTTTTCACAAATCTACACCTGATAACCAACGTTCGACAAACTCACGGGTCGTCAAATGATTATTACACAAAAACATTTCACAAATTGGTTACATCTCAAAATATTTATTTGACAAACTTTCATTACATAACGTATTATTTGACAATTGATTCGTTTAATATTTTAGTTAACTAATAAATGTTTAAAAACAAAACCAACACTTGACACGTTTTTATTTTACAGAGTGTTGTTTGACAAACATTTCAAATTATATTTTAATTACTTAACAACTTAAACATAAAAACATTTCATTTAACAAAAAATAAAATTAAATTCTATATCATTGGCAAATTTTTTGGCCATGCCACTGCTCTGGATTTTTCTGAAAATAAAATACATAAAAAAGTTGTTTAGTTCATCGGACCGGTTAGGTAACTTAGGATCCGACTCAGAGCACCCCGACTTCACCTAGTCTTGTCGCTACTACCCCTAGAGTGTATATAAAAAGTGCGGGAGCCAGAAGCTCAAGGGAGGTTCTGAGTGGAGCGAGCCATGCGAGGTCAAGCGTAGCGAAGGGGAGGTGGCGAGCGAAGCGAGCCGGCGACCTCCGTGGTGGAGCGCAGGCCGAGTATGGAGAAAGCGACACTCAGGGCTGACCGCAGAGCTTCTGGCGGGAGCCCACCATCAGTCAAATTTTAGTAATAGATCCTAATCGGACAGGTTAGGTCAAAACTCTGTGACAGGACCTAATCAGAACGGTTAACTCCTATGGACAATTTAATGGGTAATTTTTTGATTTTGTACTTAGGTACAAAATCAAATCTTCCGTTGTGAAATTAGTTTCACAACGGAAGATTTTTTTGGTAAATGTTAAATTTGTAAAATGAATAATATATGAAACAAAAATGTACAAATAACAAAATATCATTCGATGCATTGTCTAAATGTAACGTTTGCCGTATAAATGGTTATAAAATGATGGTTTGTAAAATAAAACATTTGTTGATGTAAGACATTTTGAAAATAAATATTATGCAAAACGTTGTTTTAAAATGAAACATTTTTGTGGTGTAAAGTTTTCGTAATGAATATTATACGATTAGTTGGTTTTAAAGTGATGTTTTGTCAAAAAATTTTTGTGAAACATTAGTGAACCGAGTAGAGCATCCACATCCAGCGATGACCACGATCCTCAGCCATGAGGGAGCGACCACAGAGAGAGACTAGAGTATTGCGAGTGTAACGCAATTTACATAAGAAAATTATGATGTTTAAAGTATTTTCAGGAAAAAAAAATCATAATCATCATCATCATCAGCCGCAAGACGTCCCCTGCTGAACATAGGCCTCCCCCTAGATTTCAAAACAAATTAATAGTGTAAAAACACTAGAAAAAAACGCTTGTCTTTCGGCTTCATCATCAGACCTTGAAACTTAGTCGTGGTCAAAGTTCATTACAAGACTTTTCTAACAAATCCAAACACAGCTATGATACAATGTTTCATCATGAAGTTCTAGTTCATACCTGCCGGCTCCATCATCAGATCAGTTCAACAGTACCATATTATTGTATTGATATCGGAACTACATACAGCTGCCAATTTTCATGACGCTACGATCCTTGAAATATGGTTAAATTAGTCACCTTAGATTTCATTACATAGTTACATACAGGCCGACCTAATAAAATAAATAAATAAATGAATGAATATCGGTGGACAATTCACACACAACACCATGACCCCAAACTAAGTAAAGCTTGTGTGATGGCAGCCAGATAGCTGATATAATACTTATATAGTTTTAAATACATACTTATTATACAAAGCATGTTAATTTATTTAAAAATTAGTAAATCATAAACAAACTAACTATAGGTACTTATCCACAATTTCTGTAACTTTTTTAAATACCTCTCCATTTCGTTCCGTTACTCTAACTCATAGAAAATGGGGGATGCATCGAATCTAGCTAATTAAGCTCCACTTATTAGTGGCAACACTCTCCAATGCTACGAATCGTCTATTTAGTGGATAATCCCGGAACAATGTCATCCAATCACGGGTGACCAATGAGAATGATTCAATTTGATTTCACTAATTCAAATTTTTATATTGAAATACAGAGTACAGTCTTACGAAAACAATGTTTGAAATTGACTTTTTTTAGCCTCGTTAAGTACTTTTTCTAAGAGGAATATGTTTTGGGGTCGCGTCACCAACATGCTAATATTGGGCGGCGGAGGGGTGTCAAAGTCAAAGTACTTTATTCATAAATGTACAATTTACACATCAATTAATAAAAAACAAAAACAAAAGAAAGAGCATACAAATTGTATACATTTTCAAAGTTTGAAATGACTTCTTTACTGTATTATAATAATTATTGTAGAGAAAACTGTCAAGCATTATACGAGTATAATATGGCTTTAATACAATTGTACTGACTTCTGACTGTATTTTTTTCTTTACATTTTTATGGGAACTTTGCCATGTGTAATGTCGTAGTACAATAACAATGGGGTAGCGGCGTTGTTACAATACATAGTAGAGTAGCATCGAAGCGGCGTTGGAGCAGCGGAGCAGGACGGTTGTGTCTATCTATCTTTTCAGTAAGACTGTTTTACCTAAAAATACTTTTATCATAACATTTTGTTTGGCTCAATATTGGACTGATATTCTGTTGCCATTACAGAATCTCGGTCATGATTTGCGATCGTCAATTACTGCCATTTGTCAGCGTAACGAGCCATGACTGTGGAATTACTTACGCCAGTACAATTGGACTATAGCTAAAGAGGCCATCTTAATTCCTTGCTGAAAATTAGAGTTTTCCGTTTTCAAGTAGTTGTAGGACTAGTTTTATAGTAGTAGGGCTATTTGGAGAGTGCTCCTGGGGAAGCTCCATACTTTTGTCTTTGATTCGACTTTCAAGCAGCAATGTGAAAATATCACTGTGAAGGCAACATTTCGGGGTTGAAGGGCAACATTTCCAGAGAAACTGCAGAACATAGAATTAATTACTTAAGTCCAAGGGAATTCATTTCCTTCGCTTTTATTTTTAAATTGAATATATATATTACACAATTGAAAATAACGATTATATAATTTCAATCATATTTGTAAATTGAAATTATTTAATCGTTTTAGTAGGTTATGACTTACTTATACTTAATTAGCTATTTCTATTTATATTTAGAAAAAAAATGTGTGATTATAAATGTCCTATCTACTTTTAAACTTATATTTGTATTTGACTCCACCTCGCATCGTGCGACCCGGCTATCTGTGTTCCAGATTTCAACCCGATCCATCCAAGTATTCCGGCGTGATTGAGCAACAAACATCCAAATTATGTATACATCGAAACTAACGCATTTATAATATTAACAAATTGTATTAAATTAAAGTAGATTTTCTTCACATTTTGATATTTAGTACCTACTTTTAAAAATATTAGACATTTGAAGTGCTAAAAAAAAGAATATGCATCTTTTTAAAACACTTTACTTAATTAATATTCCATTGTTTCTTTCAGTTTCGTTGCAACTAACTCACTTTCTAGGATCTTTATTAAATGAAAAACAGTATTTCAGTCAGTTAGTCAGTCAGACCCAAACTTTTAAATTAGCAAAACAACACGTTTCTTGCTACTTACTAGTAAAGTATATTTCGCATTTTTCATAATATATTTTAAAATATTTTATGCTTAAACTGTGTTACGCAAACATAAACCCTACTAAAAGTATACTTCAGACACATTCAAGGTCAATATCGACTATTTCAATGAGAAATGAAAATCTCATTACCATCCAGCGCACGCCACAGCTTCGATCATCGACACTTTACCAATAGACCAAGAGGCAGGAACTAACATACCTTTGTTCTTTAAACTGAAGTCTTATCTGTTGCCGTGCACAAAATAAACGTACTGTATTTATAGTAAGGTCTGAATAATATTTTTGAAAGGAACCTGTGATACTTGACTTCCGATAGAATGCCTAAACCTTATAATGCATCACTTGACTGGATATTTTGTGAGTGATAATATCTGGGGTCTTCATATCGCGGTGACTTCAAGTGAATTGGTTTCTTCTAGAATAACGCGCTCCATCATTCACCGCATCGTCGCTTAACGTCTGACGCGATGGCAATCAAGTGAATACCTATTGCGATATAAAAGATCTCTAGCCTCTACTGCATACCGAAGTTTGATCTATTGCATAAGATGCAAGGCTTTACTACCCTAACTTATGCATTAACTGTACTTGCACACATACGTAGAACATACCTAAAATGACCATACAAAGTTATCGTACCCCGAATGCACTATATTTCATACTAGCACAAGGTAATCAAAATCACTAAGATTTTTTTTCAGAGATCTACTCCAAAAACTTTCGTGTTTACGGCCTCTTAGACTACGAGGGCAATGGTTTAACAAATTGTTTACGATTCTGGAGCATTCTGGGCACGTCACACTTTTGATATTCGACCTTAAAGGGTGCGGTTTTGATTGGGCTTACTAAAATTACGAGCTGGATTTAAGAATTCGATACGTAAAATATTTGTTTGTATTTTTATTTTGTGAATCTCCATACACCGCTTTTCGGCATACACGTATTTGCTCTAAATTTACGCGAAGATCCTATCAAAAACGTATTTGCTCTAAATTTACGCGAAGATCCTATCAAACCCGGCCAAATATGTTTTTTAGTGAAACTTCCTTAGCCGCACTTAATGTTATGGGCTCGCGTCATCGACATGGTAATGTCAGTGATCTGCGCTCACTTTTACGACTCCGCTACTACCCGACAAACAAAATACACTCAAATATGAGCTTTATGTCACGAACACTAATACATAGATTACATTGGCAATATAAATTAGCAGACGGGTGTCAGCGAGCGGTCTGCTAATTTGTGTTGCCAATGTATTCTGTATCTTAACATGCATGGTCCATATTTCAGTGTATTGTGCGTCAAACACTTTTTGGATGGGGGAAATCTAGTGAGTTCGCGTCACCAATATGCATAATAGCAGCACCTATTTCTATAATACCTGTACATGTTACGTATTGTGCAATATTAGTGCTGCTTTATACTAATATTCTAAGGCATACATTTTCACTTTTATCGGGACTGCCAGTTTTTTTTTATAAATTAAAATCGGAATAGAAGTGGCTTTGTGTTTCAAAAAGCAAACACAAAGCAGTAGGAAAAATTATTAAATGAATGTTAGAATGACTACTTTGCCTGCTATAGTCCAATTGCTTCTAACTAACTCCAAACGAAAATTGTCTAATTTTTTCGTCAAGTTAAAAAAGGTAACCAACCGTTTGGTCAATCTAGGCCACTCTTTTGTCATACCATCATCCTCAGTTCTGTACAAATCGATCAATCCTGTGCTCAAGATGCAGCTAGTAACTTAATTTAGAAGGTTTGTATGTCTACTGCTCAATAAAATCGGATCATCAATACCTACGAATCGGGTTGAAATTCAGAACACAGATCACATAGGCAATTTTTAACGCAAGAAAATAACAATTACAAGAATTAAATCAAAATTTAAAACCACGGAGCGATGCTTATTGTTAAGACTTGAAAGTAGCATCTAGTATTAAAAGCTTACCTCTCCGCGATCTTACAAGCGATTGCCCTACGATTCAAATTCCTAAATTCGAGTCACGAAGTCACAACATATTTTTGTTTTCCGCAACTGCAGCCAATAATTCAAGAGGACGAAAAACGGAGTCGTTTCGCAACTGCACATTTTACTAGCCCCATTTGGGGCAGTTTATATTCGTGGCACTGACATTAGAAGGATATGGGAGGTGCCTTACCGCCGTATGTTATCGGGCGCAGGATGCGGTACTGCACCGTATTTCCAAATGTTGGATAACAACTAGTTTTGTCGAACGGATTCTAATTTTTTTGGTTCTAAATTCTATGATGAGTGAACACAATTTATGGTTTAGCATTTATTCATAGTTATCGGAAGACGCAGTGTTGGATGGGCTACCACTAGATGAATAGATAACTTCACAAAGGTCGCTGGAAACTGCTGGTTGCAGGTTGCGGAGGACCGTTCGTTGTGGAAATCTAGGGGAGGGACAATCATATATTCAGCAATGGACGTCTTGCGGCTGATGATGATGATTTATTAGTTACGGCTAGTCTAGTCGGGAGTACTACCAATCCGGTGCCCCTGGTTCGTATCCCACGTCCACCACTCTCTTTTCGAAGTCATGCGCATAATGCAGCTAATTTAAAAACAGTGGAGGTAACATCATGGGCAACCGACATGGTTCTAGAGCCTTTGGAGGACTATTTTCATCCACCAATCCACGCTTGGTTAACGTGGGGGATTACGGTCTTGACTCTGCCCTTGTGAGAGAAGACCGAGTACCAGCTATGGGAACCATTAGTGGGTTGCTTATGCCATGCATAAACAAAATTTAAGCTTTTAGCTTTACAACACACAAACTGGCCAAACTTCCTACATAATTTCAACTCCCATTTGAAGCTATTAGAACAAACAATTTTTCGCGTCAAAAGTAGCGTATGTCTTTTCTCAAATCGCTAGATTTCTTGGTAAATCTCCGTACCAAACTTTATTTAAATCGGTTCGGTAGTACATGAAAGCGTGGCGTAAAAGACAAAGTATGATAGACAAAGAGACAAAGTATGTAAGAGAGAGTATAATATGGAGATAATTAAGTACTTTTGGATTTTTTTAATTAAAATGGATTTTACTCGTTTCAACACTCTTAACTGGCTCTCATAGTACTTTGTTTGGGGTGCTGTGTGAGAAATTTAATGTCGTTATTTTTTTATTTGTATTTATTTTCACCTATCACATTAAATCATCACTCAGCAACGAAAAATAAAATATAAATGTGTCACCGTCGCCCGCGGCGTATCATAATATCCAAAGGGCCTTTCATAAAACTGTATCCCCGGTAAGACGATATTAGGGACCTCGCACATGCGTGCAGAATTTCTATTAGGTACCTAACAGGGCGTTTTGCTTTATGTTCTGCGTGGGTACGTATGCCACGGTTTTCGGGTGAACGTTGTTGAGATGTTTTTTGAAGCGAACATTTCATTGCGCGTCGAAAACTTATTCGGTGAACAAAGGTCGTGGAACTCACATCGTCTTGATTGCTTTGGTTGAGCTATATGTAGATAGGTATACTACATATCTGTTTACCGTCAGTTTATAACATACCCACAGTATATTATATCACAGTCGTTCGACGAAGCCGTCTAGACGGGGCAATCGTGCGGGACTTGCGAGGTGAGACGCGGGAAGCGCGCTCCTGCATTACCTACATTACAATGTTAGTATTACAGGAGCGCGGCTCAGGGCTGACGTCTTCCGTATGTTTTAATTTTATTTTGGTAATAATCATTTTTGTTTGCGACAACCCTACCCGTGTCTAGACATTGTCGGCGTTTCTCCTACCGGTAGTATTTCTTTATATAACGCGCGAGATTACAATCTTACAGTAGGTTTGTTTAAAATCTAACGTCGTTTGATTCCAATCTCACGGTGTTTACAATCTTACTTTGACAAAATTAAACTGGTGGGACTTTTTAAATTCAATATGTGTTCAAATTGCGAAAGCGTAATAATATAGGTACATAATGTACTGTGAAAAACTCATGGGGCAAGAAATATTTTCGTAAGCATTATTTACGAAAAACAAAAAATATTTTATTTATATTAGTATTCAATAAGTCATTAATTCGTGTCATTTGAATGTACCTATATAACGTGTAACGTGTATATGACTTATTCCAAACTCGCGTTAATCTAGAGATCTGATAGTCTCTAGATTTTAGATTATCGAGCAAGATAATCTCTAGATTTTAGATTAGCGAGCCAAAAAGCTGCCCAATATTTTGTATTCCTTATGTATTGCAGAATGTAGAAGAAGTTAAATACTTGCAATATCAGTTCCAGTGCTTCGTCGTATTCCATTTGAGTTTGTTCCGATTTTTTAGTATTTTTTTTTTCTTTTACTCGATTGGTTTATTGGATATTTCTGTTTTCTTCTTCGATGTCTTTTGTCATAGATAGTCTTTCTTTCACTAAATAAGTATGTCTACATTGCTTGAATTTTATCGCAGATCCGCTGCCATGATCATGGTAAATTATATGAGTGTGAGATATTTATGGTGTTAAGGTCGAGAGTGAAGAGGTTGATACGGGGAGGGTTTAAAATATGTTCGGATTGGTGTATGAATAAAATAAGTTCGTGTAATTTATGGAAAGCGAGTGTGATCTTTTTTGATAAAATGTAAAAGTTGTAATGGTCTTGGGTCAATTTATCTTGTACTTTGGTACTTTTCTATTTGCAGGTGTACTTACCAATACACGAAATTTTTCATTTTATTTCTGGAGAAGTATAAGCTTTACAATTTACAAACAAATATACGGAAATTCTAATATGACCTAGTTGGCTACTCGAGTAGATGATGTTTTATAATTTTGATGAATTTATTCCGTAAATATACTCGTACTTAATTTAGACATTGTTACTAATAAATGGTTGCTATTGCTTTTGTGATAACTTATATTATTCGTGTAGAAAAAAATATATACAACAAGTGTTTAATTATTCAATGTAATACACATCATAAATAACACAATTTTCATTTTGTTAATTTTAATTAATAGTTTTTTAAAGTAACGGGACTGAACTAATAGAGAGGTAAAAATATCCACACAGACTGTGTAATGACATCGCTCCAAGTAAACTTGATGCTATTGGGACTGTAATGTTGTTGATATCGTTTAGTGAGCATGCTTGGGTTGCACTAATGAGTAGATCGTGGAGTAGATTGTCTTCTCAAATATGTGGAATCTTTTTTTTACAATATAGAGCGACAAAACGAGCAAGACATGTATTTGATGGTAAGCAATATGCCTACCCATGACAACACTGTAACACGCTACTAATGGAACACGAAGAGTCCAAATCATTACCTACTCGTAGACTGCGCTCTTCACCCAGGACTTAAGTTGTTTTATCTCTTGGCCCAGTAATTTCTCTGAAAACATGGTCATTTAAAGCGGAACACAGTAATGTTTGCTCGTTACAGATTGGTGCCAGAATAACTGGTACAGATGTGGTACTTACCCCGACAGACTTAGCCAGGCAGTAGACCAATACAAAAAGAGCTGATGCAGGTTTAAAATGCATTTTGGAATTAAACCTTTTTTGGTTGTTGCGTTTAGGGGAAAACGTTGCGAGTGAATTGTCACAATGCGCACTCTGTCACCATGTAATTAGTTAGTGAGTCAACACTGTAACTAAATTCAGATACAAATATTGTTGCGATGAAAATATTGTCCGTTTTGTGGTTGAAGTTTCGTTTTTTAGCATAAGAAATAAAGAGGAGTACCTATTAACAAGTAACTGGGTGCGTATATATATGTAAGTAAACACCTACTTTTAGTCTTCTTTTGTTTTAAAAAATACCACTTGATCTAAAATAAATGTGTATTTACTAGGGATGCGCCGAATGTAGTTTGAACCGAATACGAACTTTGGCCGAACATTCGGTAAAAATGAAAAATTCGGCCGGCCGGTTTAATTTCGCCGCGCTTTTTAGTGTTGTGACTTGTTTACGCACTTGCTGCAAATATTGTTAAATGTGCCCCGCCCGCACTCCGCGTTTCCCCGCGGGGTCGTTAGCCAGCTAGTCATTTGTAATGACGTCACCAGCTTGTCACATACTATTGTTTACATTACGCCAATTAATTTAATTGGCTTTACGTGATTTTTGTTGGTTTGTAAAAAGTTTATAGTTAAAAAGACCAATTAAAGTTTTTTGTTTATCACGTATGATTACTTTTTCTAATTCAAATAAATGACTATGAGTATATCAAGCTTATTTTATTTCATTGTTACTACGGATATGTTTTTTCATTAATTTCTATTATGATAGTGCAATTATATTTAGTGCAGAATGTTCGGCATTTTAACCGAAATTCGGCCGAATGACGAAGTTCGGTTCAAACTGCCGAAGTTTGGTTAAACCGAATGTAAAACGAATTTCGGCCCATCCCTAGTATTTACCATTATTTAGCCAAAGTTCTTTATTCGTAAATGTACAATTTACACATATTATTTATATAGTACAGGGCTTAATCACGAATAATTCACTGTTTAATAACCTCGACGTTTCGGCAGCGTTACAACCGCCGTGGTCACGATAATACTGTATAAACATTATGTGTTCAAATCGAGAAAACATAACAACAATACAATTTACACGTCCACATATTTCTTTTGAGATACGCCAACGTTGCGCTCTGTCAAAAAAAGCATCCGTATGTTTCCACAGCCTTTCATCTCAGATCATGGTGAGTTGCGGACACAATACAAGATGAAAGGGGATTGTTGAAGATAAGACGACGCGAATCCTATCCAGTTACCTATTTATAGAAACAACAATGTTTATGTGAAACAATGACGCCCTCAAGCGAGGCTTGTGAGGAAATCAACTGGAAACCTAATCGAGTATAAGATATCTATATATCTGTTGATGGTAAGACGTCAGAACGTAGTAAGAGACAGAGAAGTTACAGCTGGTCTAGTCGGGAGAACGGAAACTGCCGATCCGAGGCTCCTGGTTCGAATTTCACGCGCAACAATATCTTTTTTCGAAGGCATGTGATTAATAACGGTGAAGGAAAACATCATGAGAAAACTGACATGTTCCGAGAATCTTTCGAGAACATGCGACAAAGTTTACTAGTGAGCTGAATTATGTCGGTGACTTTGGTTTTCTGTGGTCAATCCTACAAAAAAAATAGCCCTTTCCATAGCTTGGTGTGTAACTCTGAACTTCGGACTATTTTAACTATCACTACTCATATTTTAGGACTGTTTACCAAAATCCATCTTTTCTTCTTTTTTAACTATTACCTTAACTATATTATTATTTATAGGTTTAACCTTGACCTCCATCTCGCCTAATGTTAAGTGACGATGCGGTCTACGATAGACCGTGCTTACCTAGAAAAACCGATTCACTCTCGATTTGAGAAACCCCACCCAGGCAACGCATTCTTCAATTGATGTTTATTCTTATTACAAAATAGCTGACCCGGCAAACTACGTGCCGCCATATTTATTTTCGTCAACATTTTCAAAACTTTTTGCTATAGTAACCTTGTCGCGACAATAACAAATACATAAAAATCAAAGAATCATCCAATTGGGTGCAGACATTCAAAAGTTATGAGCATAGGTTGATACACTTTGAAGATTCATGTTTATGAATATGATGTAGTGTCAAACCTATTCGTTTGATTCTTGGGACGACATATAACGATTTATCATATTGAAATAATTCCTAGTTACGCAAAGCTCTATGGACACAATAAAACTTTTGTCTACATTACTTTGGAAATCGTGTAACTTTGTATTCGTTCTTCATTGACGGGGCAATACCTTTACGACGGACCAGCGAGTTTACATAAACGTGCGCGGACTCCGTACCGGTAACCGGTTTATTGCGATACGGATCGTGATGGCCGGATTTAACTTCGGTGTCTACAGATCTACAGAAAGTAAGATTGTTTATGTATCACTCGATCGACGACCTCGGCGAACACTGAAACCGTACTGATTTAGCTTTACATAGATCAGAAAAAAAGTAAAAAAAAGGTACTATACAATATAAAACACTTTATTGATACAACATTTTAAAGTTTACAAAATTGGGCAAAATAGAAAAGATTCTATACTTTCAAATGACGTTTTTCTTTCGACTTTCAAAAAATTTTAAGTTCAAAACAAAAGCCGTGCAGTGTTTTAAAATTGAATTTAGAACAAAAACGACTTCACAGCCAAATCTAGTTCATATTTATAACTTACTAGATGTCCGCCCCGGCGTCGCCCGTGGTACATTATATAGCACTCATCAGGATCCCGTACATATACAACGGTGAAAGAATGACTGAAATCGGTTCACTCATTCCTGAGAATATCGATTTCAAACAAAAAACCTCTTCAGCTACCTGCTATGCCACCTGTCGGAAATTGGTCGTACCAACTCTGCCCTAGTGGCTTAGTTGGTAGTAGCTCTGCCTGCGAAGCCGAGGGTCGTGGGTTCGATCCCCACCCAGTGCAAATATTTGTGTGATGAATTCAAATGTCTGCACTGTGTCTGGGTGTTTCTATGTATAATAAGTATGTATTTAAAACTATATAAGTATTATATCAGCTATCTGGCTGCCATCACACAAGCTTTGCTTAGTTTGGGGTCAGATGGTGTTGTGTGGGAATTGTCCACCAATATTATATTATATTATATTATATTATATTATATTATATTATATTAACTCAGATTTAGAAAAAAAATTAGCAAAGGTTTATATTAAATGCACAGATTACTGAAATTCAATGACGCAATCTTTGACACATGCTGTCATGTGTCATGTCAAAGCACGAAACGTACGAAAACTCTCAAAAAGGGAATATTTTTTCCCCGATTTTGTTGCATTCTTGATTCATGCTCCGCTTCTGTTAAGAGTAGCGTTATGTTCTATAGCCTTCCTCAATAAATGGACTATCCAATTGAAAAATATTCTTTCAATTCGGACCACTACTTCTCGAGATCCTAGCGGTCAAACAAACAAACAATTCAGCTTTATAATATTTGTATAAATTTAGATATTTGTTACTGTATCACGCAAAAACTAATGAAACGATTTAGATGAAATATGATACAAATATGTAATAGAATATAAATATAAATATCTGAAAATGACACAGATTATTTTTTATTACAATACCATACATATATATGGACACCACATACCACGTACCATATACATATATCTTACACTAGCAGTGTTACTCGGTTTTACCCGTGTTTACTGTTCCCTAGAAAACAGAGTTTAACATTAAGAAATTAGATTAAGATGGGAAAAAGTCACGGATCAGATTCCAAATTATAATATCTAGTTCTAACTCTATAGATTCTTCATTAGCCATTCAAAGTTGAGAGCCGAGAGTTATTCACCGCTTCTCAACCCAATTTCACTTAACGTTAGACAATACCGACCGCATCAGCTAGACCATCGGAACATCAAAATTTAAACACCTATTTCGACGCCATCGTTATAAGTTATTTACTTTGAGACAGCTGTTTAGTTGCCACTTTCATCAAAATTACAATTATAGAGCAAATTTTGGTAAAAATTTTGGAGGTAGCAAATTTTAAGAAGATATTGGGAGCAAACTAAGAACTTGTCACGTAGGTTTCCTATTATACCCCTACAAGTAAAGGTTCTTGAATGGCAACTACGAACCAGTGTCGAATACATGGACCGATGACATTGTCTCGGTCGCGGGAAGTCGGTGAATGGAGGCGGCACAAAACCGGTCATTGTGGAATTCTTTGGGGCAAGCCTATGTCTGACAGTGTAATTTTGCAGGCTGCAGATGATAATGGAACACTACGATTAAATAAACTTCGGAAAATTATTGGGTGGCCAGATGGCTTTGTTGGTGGTAAGTCTGCCTGCGCAGCTGTGGGTCGTGGGTTCGATCCCCACCTAATGCAAATATTTGTGTGATGAATTCAAATATTTGTACTGTGCCTGGGTGTTTTCTATGTATAATAAGTATATATTTAAAAATATATAAGTGTTATATCAGTGTATCTGTGTGAGCACTTATTAAAACACTTATGGATCTATATGTTTGCTGATTAACTATTATTTTTAATGATTCTAGTTTAAAATTTATTGTTTAATTTTCATGCCATATATTTTATTAATTAGAAAATACAATGGTCATTTACTATTATTTACAAGTAGCTATCTAACGTTATGAATTTAACTACTAGCACCAGTCCCAAGTATTTTCCGTTATTTTCTCGTGATAAAAAGTAGTGTGTGTGTTATTCGAGACTGTATTCTGTGTTCCGAATTTCAACCCAATCTGTTTGGACGTACAACGTGAGCAACGAACATCCAAACTTTCGTATTCATAATATTAGTAGAGTTACCGTTATGTATGTATATTATGCCAGAGCGACACGAGGCTTGTTTTTAACCCCTGACCAAAAAAAGGGGTGTTATAAGTTTGACGTCGATTTCTGTCTGTCTGTCTATGTATGTGTCAGTCTGTGGCGCCGTAGAGCTCAAACGGATGGGCCGATTTCGATGTGTTTTTTTTTATTTAATAGTTAATATCTGTGCGGATGTTCTTATCTATGTTAGGCTAATGTCAATTCAAGATAGCCGCCTCCACAAAATGGCGGACAACATATTTCATCACAACCTACCTCAATATGGGTATCAAATGAAAGGGCTTCAGTAGATTACTATACACTATATAAAAAAACAAATCCAAGATGGCCGCCACCACAAAATGGCGAAAAAAATTTCTTTTTTCACAACTCCCTTAATATGGGTACCTATCACATGAAAGGGCTTGATTAGTAGAGTGTTGTACATATAACAAATCCGAGGTAGTTGGAGGTTAATCAAAATTTTTAATATTGTTATTGTTCAAGCTAGTGCTATCAAGCCAGTAATTCTAGCTTCGTGTAGACAACGCTACGCATCGCCAGTTTTGCCTACACGAAGTTAGAAGTACTGGTTTACTAACACTAGCTTGCCATCCTAGCTTGAAAAACTAGCCTCGTGTTGCTCGGGCTTTATAGACAGATACAATACAATACAAAAACACTTTATTGGCACCACAAACAAAGTTGACAATAAGTAACAAATAAAATAACAAACACATAATGGGCACAAAAGGCGATCTTATCGCTAAAAGCGATCTCTTCCAGATAACCTTTGATTTACAAAGAATCAAGATTTGTAAGATTTTGGGCAGTGGTGCAACTAACAATATAAATAAACACGTGTATTAATTTTATATAAATTAAATATAATAGAACAAAATACATATAAATAGGTGTACAATAAATAAATAAGTTTAAATATATATATATATAAATACACATACAAATACATATATATATATACACATAAAATAATAAAATAATGTATGTATACAATAAGAAACACAAAAATCCAAGAAAAATGAACATAAATCAGTGAACAACTTTTGTCAGAAAATGCTGCCGAATCAGAGTCCTGAACGAAGCGACGCTCTGCGCACGTCTAATGGCCGCAGGAAGAGCATTCCATAAGGCCACAGCCTGCACGCAGAACGACGAACCGTAAAAGGAGCTTGTATGAGCTGAGGTAGATAATAGGAGATTTGTAGACGACCTAAGATTTATTGAATGAGTGTCGCAAAGAAATGTGAAACGGGAGCTTAAATACGGAGGGAAGAGGGATCCGTGTCTTTTAAAAGTATTTTTATGGAAACCAGTGAAGTATGCAGAAAGTGGGCCAATACGTAAAGCTGATGATCATGTACCAAGCCATATAAGAGGACTATACCCACCCAGCCACTGTTAAATATAAGACTGCAGTGTAATAGACAAATGATAATAATAATATCATCGAGAACCTATTTACTAGTGAAAACAAAGAAAAACCCATCTGTATTGAGTTGCGGGTTTTGTAGGCAAACCCCGCGTGCACACGATATTGCTATCCCATCCCAATCAGTATACATGATCCGCCTACACCGTCCGAATATTTCATGAGCCTCTTGAAAGCACAAAACTATGCCTCTATCGGGTTAACCACAAAGTGCATGGTTTCGAATGAGATGTGTTTAAGTTATTTAGGGTTAATAAACTGCTGCAGAGGACATCATCAACAGCACACACTTTTTGAAAATATTATAGATTATATTTGATCGCCATCTCACCTGATTTTAGTGTTAAAATTAACGTTATTGTTACACATATTTATTGGGTAACTCACGTGTAATATGTTCGGTCAATCTGATTCGAGTTTCGAGTGTCGGCAGTGCCAAACGGGCAGTCATCACGCGCTTAAACTGAAATAGGCCGCCGGACGCGGCTGAAACTTGAGTGGGATTAACCGAACTGAAATTCGGTATTAAAATAGGTTATTGGTTAGAAAAACACGGACGCCACATATTTCAAGCCGAAAAAAGGATTATTTTGTAGGAAATCTACATTGTAGACTAGTATTTACTTATTTATAGCAATGTTTCACAGTTTTACTAGCATAGTCCCCATTCCCGTAATTTTCCCGCAAAAAAATATTTAAATATATAAAAATAGTGTAGTGTTTACTATTCCATAATAGGGATATTCTAACCGAGTTCCAAATTTCAACCCGACCTGTTCAGCCGTTGCAACGTGATTGAGCAACAAACATCCAAACTCCGAAATTTTTTTTTTTTTAGAAGTAGGATTATTTGCCATCTAACTTCTCTGGAAACGTTACTATCAATTTATCAAGTCAGTCAATTTCGCCGGTATTAAAAATAGCTTTCTACATTGTAAATTGTGTTATAAACTAAATGGCTGTTGAATAATGCACTGAAATAGCCGATGTATGACTATGGACCAGAATAGTAGTGCTGAGGACGTTTAGCTTCATTTGATTTTTAACCGACTTTCAAAAAGGAGGAGGTCATCAATTCGACCACTATTGTTTTTTTATGTGTGTTACCTGATTTCTCGAGAACCCATACCGATTTTAAAATTTATTTTTAAATTCTGATGATCATGTTTCCCGAATGATCTATATAATTTTTATCGAAATGAATCAAGTGGTTTTTGAAATATTTACCAACAAACTGAAATTGGCGTACAATGTTTTGTATGAAATAATTGTAGATTTTCCTAAAGTTATAAAACTAGAACCTGTCAATACGAAGTTGGGTAAATGCGTTAATAAAAACTAGTTTTGGACTAAAAAGGGTAAAATAAACTATTTTCGTATATAAATTAAAGCGACTTAAAGACAAAATACAAATAGGCACTCAAAAGTGAAAAATAAATAATGATCATTATTACAAGTAATCACTCCTTTATTTGAAGTCGGTGCTAGCCAAGTTTAACAGGTAGTGGACATCCCTACTTACCACGTGCCTACATAGTATCAATCTATTAGCATTTTGGCCTGACTGGCACCGACTTCAAATAGATGAGTGTTAGCACTTGTAATAATAAATTGATTTATTTTTCGCTTTTGAGTGCATATTTGTGGATTTGAAGCCGTGTTAATTTTTTGTACGAAAATTGTTTATGCTTATAACCCTTCCCAGCCTCACGATAGTGGATCCTTTTAACGCATTGTGTATTGTAAAATTATTTCTAATGTTATCGTAAAAACGTATGAGATTTATGGCAGTATTGTCGCTTGCTGACGTCTCGCCGGACTGTGTCGACGAAACTCGACGAAAATAGAACAGGATTTTAAAGAACTTTCTAAAAATAAGCGCCATATTTTGAAACCTACGACTATAGCAGTTAGGCTCTTTGTTTTCTTAAAGTTAAATTGATATTACTAACGTTAAAAGTACAGATTTGATTTTACACAATTTTAGAAAAAAATCATCAAAATCAATCCGCTGTTTAACAGCCTAACATGTAATCAGTCATCAGCTGTTTAGGAGGAGTTTAACACAAGCAGATAATATTTTTTATAGGTATACAAATTTGTTAAGAATTTGGCTCACCAATCTCACTAATCAAATCTTGAGTCATTTTATCTCCACCTTCGGGTATTTTTTCAAGTGTAGGTGTTTAAGTTCAATCACTGCACTATTTTTTTTATTGTAAAAAAAACAGTGCACAGTGTAGAATCTTTTTACAATAATTATGATATAAACATATTGACGATTTACTAAGCATATAACTAAAATAACGCATTTGTATAGTTGAACCATGCAGATGACAGATAACCATATTAATTTACTTTAGAATAAATTTGCATCGTTGTATTGTAGTGAAGCTATGCCATAATCAGAGATTACTAAATTATTTACTTTCAATGAAATTTGCATAAATGTAAAGACAAAACAAAATAAAGTCTGGAATATTTATTATTAATATTACTTATTATTATTTGATTCATAGTTGTTCATTCATAGTTTGATATATTTCCTCTTGTAACGTCACATTCATGTACAGAACACACCCCAGCATCATTGTATTACTTAATATAATCAATGGAAATCGAACATTAGTATAAAAATACACAAATTTCATCGCGACAAAAACAGGCTGAAACGCATAGGGCCACTTACTCGAAAAAACATTGACATGACTCTACTTCACTACTCTCTTTTTCGCGGACGCCCAGAGTTTCCGAGAAGGGACGCGCAGAACGTTTGGCCGAGAGGGTTAATAATATTAGTAAGATATTTGTGTACTAATTCAAATAAAAATATGGCAGTCATAGAAACTGCTGATAGAAATGAAAACTATAATAACTACAAATAGCTCAGTGATAGCGGAACTCCTGATGGCACGGCAGACCTACGCGGGTTAAACCGGAGGGCGTGACCCTATAGAACTCTAGACCAGGGGTCGGCAAGTAGTTTTAGGCGGGGTCCGGATGAAGTGCAGAAATTTTGACGAGGTCCAGAAAAAAAGTAATGAGTATTATAGTAGGGTAGTGGTATTAGCTAAAACCACTACCTACTATAATACCACTACCACTAATACCACCAGTGCTTAAACAGCCCATTAAATGTTCCTACTGCTGAACCTCGGGGTCGGGGGCTTCCCTCGCAAGGAGAGAGTCAACACCATAATCCACCACGCTGGCCCAGTGCGGATTGGTGGATGACACATGACTTCGAAAGATTCCAGGTACATGTCGGTTTCCTCACGATGTTTTTCTTCACCGTTTTAAGTTAGCGGCATTATGAACATGACTTCGAAAAGACAGTGGTGCACGTGGTTTTGAACCCAGGGTCTCCAGATCGGCAGTCGCCGTTCTCCCGATTAAGCCCGCCGAAACTTGGTAACAATTAAGTGCTACTTATTTGTTGTACGGTATCAAACTCAACTATAAAAAACACAAGACCTAAAATCAATGCGACAAATTACACCCATCCTCTTGAGCCAGCTCTATAAAGTTTGTTCCTCGAGAAGAATAGCAAATTCGACGTGTGTCTTCTACAAATAATTGGGTGGGGGGTAATCTCGAAAATTATTTGTTTAAAAAAAATTTTGAAAGATGGCCCACATACGTAAGTCGAAACCATCTATATATACATAGTAACCAAATTGATAGCTAGTATTTTGCGATTTCCATATTTTTCTGAGATGTGTTTGGCCCAAAATTCTGTAGTGGATACAGTTTTATACATTTGAGAAGATACATCTTGAATATCAAATAATTCCATTTGAAGTGAAGCCTTTGACAAATTAAACAATTTGGCAGTGTGTCAGCCACAATGGCTCCAAATGGTTCATGAGAGCTTTGTCCAGAGCCAGAGTCGTTCGATTGAAGGCGTTCCGAAACCATTTACCAGAGCTGGTAAATTGTTTCGGAACGCCTTCAGTTTAAGTTGCATTAAGGTGGACGAAGCTCTCATGAACCATTTTGGGGCCATTATGGCTGACACCAAGAAGAAGCCATGGTTCGCACTCTGGTTTTGATCAGGTTTCCGA
This sequence comes from Ectropis grisescens, assembly GCA_017562165.1. NCBI lineage: Eukaryota > Metazoa > Arthropoda > Insecta > Lepidoptera > Geometridae > Ectropis > Ectropis grisescens. Next base: position 4,505,732 of record CM029772.1, read on the forward strand.
TACGGTGCGATAGCTTTCTCTTACACCTTTGGTGCCTTAGTTGTTGTGGTGATGATGGTGTCCTTATCCACGTCGAAGTTTCTAATCACCCATGTTGTCTTTCCACATCCATCCATCCTGGAACTCCGTTGACCGACTGTATTCTCGATATCTCCCAGTTTTCCTAATCAGATTTGACGTTTGAGTTCTCTTCGATGATCTTGGCCATGTCTAGGATTTTATCGTCCAGCATAATCTTGGTGCATCGGGCAGTAACTACAATTGGGTCGTTTGAAGGTGTCTCATAAACAGGTCTTCCCATGCACTCCATCTTTTTGTTACTCAGTGTCACAAATCCATTTTCTACACTCTTCCCCTTTCTCTTGATGACCCGGGAAGTGACATTATTGTAAATGACTGCTTCAGTCTTCTCGAGTTTCGCCTTTAAGAGATTTTCACTTCCTTACTTACTACATGATGTTTTCGCAGATCTTGAGATTGACTTGTCTTGTCGCTGTCAGTGAGGCTATAAATTCGAAGAAGGCATAAAGTGCGTGACTCCGTTGCTCCGTCGTTGGTTGGCCGCGGCTGTCCTCAGCTGGGCTCTTTCGGAGCCGGTTTGTATGGTCGAACTAGGAACAGGTGTATGCAATATGTCAGTTGCATTGGTTTCATCGTGCAAAGGGGTCTGAGGAAGCTCAGATTTTTTCCCCTATCTTCATATACGACAACCTCATTATGTTTACCAGCACTTCTGCTCAGATGTGCGAGCAGCGCTCTTGCGTAAGTGCAAGACGTTTGATCTTTCGAGTACTCTATTAAGTTTTTCGAAATCGGTGGCCGTCTACCTCGCACACATTACTTCGTAAGTTTCACTCTTCATTGTGACTTTTGCGGTACTGCCATTGAGCAGGCAAGACTATCCAGGTGACAAACGGGCTCGTTTCCGTTCCCAGACAAAGCAAAAGCTTATTCCCAATCTTTCTTTGTTGCTGTCCATGAAGAGAGCCACTCCGCGGATACGGATCTCTGCCTCTTTCTGTCTGCGTTCTCTAGTAGTTACTGCTCTTGGAGGAGTTATCTTGGGCGGGGACCGCATTCCACGTTTGTGTCCACGAACAGCGAGGCAGCGTGTAGTGGCGGAGAGGAGCGTGTGTTTGTAAGTGTGGAGTTTCTCTTAGCCGCTTTGCGAAAAATATTTAACAGAAAAATAATTTATTTACTAAGGTAGATTCAATGTGGCAAAACTATTATTTAAATTAATAAAGATACAGTGTACCTTATCTACATTTTAAAATGTATACTTGGCTTACAATACAATACAATATTTTTTATTGGCGGTCCGAGGTTCGACCCTTCGCGGTCCGGATACGGACCGCGGTCCGCCTGTTGCTGACCCTTGCTCTAGACCATCCGAGTTTACCTGAACATTTCATTTAAGAACGTGACGCTTTAATAAAAATAAGACAAAGTATTCAAAATATTCAATAAATATGAATATGAATATTGCATTGTCATCGGTTCTTGACAATTGTGCACAGTTTCAAATCAATTCGTAGTTCAGTAAGTTGTGAAAATCACGTTTAAAGATTCGATAACGCAGATATATAAAAACATAGATACATACATACCAAACTAATAAAAACGTGTTAAAAACAACACACCCAAATTAAAAATCTCCTCCTTTTTGGAAGTGGCTTAAAAGTAGGTGATACAAAGCACAGTACCATGAACATGCCACATAAATAGTTCACCATTGAGCAACCCTTATAACAATAGTGGTAACGAGGCGGTGTCTGATCCGTATCACAGAAATACATAGCGCAAACATCGCGACCCAAAAAGGATCCCCGCCAACACGGCACATAATTTTCATATGTTTGCATAATATTTATAACTAGGCCTAAGTCAATACTACCTATTTTGGCGAGGGTTTTTGATGAATTTGAGTTTGGGATTTGTTACGATAAAGTTTTTTGGTCAATTTATAGCATGGAGCGTTTAAAGACTAGATATAAAATTATAGTTTAAGTTTTTATGATATTAACTTATACATAAAACATTAATTAGGTTCACAGGCATTTACTGGTAATCGAGATTGAAAGATAAAGATCGGAAATGAAAAAAAAAACGGAGGAACTCGGGGCCTAAGGCGTTTCTAGATGCTCATAATACTAAATTAAGTAGCCATGCTCAGAAGACTTTTCTGCTTGCAGACGTCCATGCTTTGAAAATTTATTCCAGACTAACAGCACCCTGCAGTTTCAACCGCGTGTTTTCCAAATTGAGCTGTCAAATTCAAGTTAAAAGTTTTCACTTCTATCGGAAGTCCCTATGACTGCCAATTTTTTTTTAATTAAACTTCCCCGTACTTATTTATATCTTCAGATTTATCACGTCAGCTACAACAGGATAAAATGGAAGATATTGACAATAAGCGACATCCTCAAACAAAATACATAACATATTTTACCAAATAAATGCATTTGTAATTTTTTTTTTCTTTTCTGTAGATCAATTTGAGTAAAATTGTAAAGTGTTTTGGAAATGAAAAATAAACTAAAATTATGTAAAATTGTTTGATAAACACGGATCTATATGCTCTGAATGTGGTAGCATAACATATTTTGTACTAATTGAAAAGTAGGTAACTAAACGCTTATCTGTTTTCACATATTTTTTACTAGCATAACCGTCTATAGCATAAAGATTACTTAGCATAATATTTAAAGGAACACATTGAGAAAAGTAAACGGTACACCTAAGAAATATAGTGCACTTTTTGATTGCGGGTGAGCTCCCGCCAGAAGCTCAGCGGTCAGCCCTGAGTGTTGCTTCTCGATACTCCTCCCTAGAGTTTCTGCCTTCCGCATTTTTATATACACTTTAGGGGTAGTAGCAACAAGACTAGGGAGTCATGGTGCTCCGAGTCGAGTCTGAGTCCTATGTAATCTGGGTCTATATTTTTAGTAGCACAAAAAATTTATAATATTGTCTAAAGATTATTTTGCGTCTCATCAATTGTCAAATTGAATGTAGTAGAATAGATTGTTATGTTTCAAACTAATTTTGGACTAATTTCGTTAAAAATTTACCAAAATCAGTTTAAATATAAGCGTGTTAAAAAGTCCATTTACGTTTATTTTTAGTTCCCGCCATATTTTAACAACCATAAAACCTATTTCGTTCGAAAATTCCCGAACTCATTCCCGAAACTCTATCGACGTAGTAGTAAAAGCATACAAAACTTGCTCCATCGACTCATAAACCACTTTCAACGCCTAAATTCAATCTAGCCATCATAACTGTGAGCGATTGTCTAGCTTTTAGCGGGGAACTAAATTTGGACGTGCAGTGGCCAACTTTGGCCGAGCGAGCCAACTTTGGGGAAGGGGGCCAACTCTGCGGGTAACTTCAACTTCAGAACTGCAGATGGTCCGTCTATTAGTCATATATTTCGATTGTCTATTAATTTCTGGCTACTTTTGTAGAATTTGAGAAAGTTAGAGTAGTTTTGCTTAGGTTTCTAAATTAGGTTGTAGGTATTGGTTTGTTATTAATCAATACGACATGATGACAATTTACGTGGTAGTACAGACAATAAATAGCCTGTTTATTTGATCTTACTACTGAGACGTTCTGTTTATTCATCTCAATATTTAGAACTGTATCTGATGAGTTTGATTTGGAAGACAAAGTTGACGATATGTACATACATGTCACCACAGTTGATAGTTGATTTAAAAACTAGTTTAACAGGAACAAAATTTAAAATATTGACTAACCCCCGACTACCTCAGATTTGTTATCTGTACAACATTCTACTAGTCAAACCCTTTCATTTGACACCCATATTAAGGGAGTTGTAATGGCACATCCAGCCTTTTGATTGAAAAGCCTGGTTGTACCATTTCTTCTGGAGGAGAAAAATAAAAGATTGAGATACTCACATAGTCCATTATATTTAAATTACCACTTGGTTATAATACATGCTATATTACTGTGTCGTTACTTCGATTGAACTCAACTGACTGACTATATTTTCCGCACGACGAAAGTATCGTGACTATGGAGGATTAGACTAGAGTCTGTTATTGGCTGCAACAGCCAATGACAGACGCCGATAGTGCTGCCATCTCGATGCAGCATTGGTTCTTTAAAATTCGCGCTAGTTAGTAACGACACAGTATACAAATATAAGCTAATATATAAAAAGCGAATATGTAATCTAACAGTCGGCCATCCAACAACTTTGTATGACCTCATACAAACAAGTACAAACTAAACAATGTTAAATAAAACATTTTATATGTAATTATCATTGTTACAAAATTCTTAAACATAATAAAAATACTTTATTTACAAATGACTAAAATGTTAACTGGATAAACCAGTAAATGATTATTAGTCAGAAAATGAATCTTTCAATATAAATTAATAGACTACAATTGTCAAAACACCAATAAAATATTTATCTGACAGACATAGCGTCATGGTGTCCATACAAATGCATAATGTTTGTAACAATTGTTTATTCATAATGGACTTTATATCTCTGTATTTCGAACAGCTCAACGGTTATCTGCATATTTTATATCTGTAGTGAATTACTGAATCTAAATTCATTCATAAAGATTCTATATATATAAATAATTAGTGTTAGAATGACAATAATACAATTTGAAATAAAAGTGAAAACAAAGCATTATCAACAATTCGATTTTCTACCATAATGTACACCAACAGTTATTATACATTAAATTACGATTAATCAGTTTCTGCATTGTTTGTTATTAAATTATAGGAAACTAAACAGAGCCGATAAGGCAAGGCATTACTGAACGATGAGTAACGGTAAAACATTACTGTACTAACATTACAACTTTCTATTTTAGACATTTCCATTTCATCCAACAAAAGAAATACTGATCTTATTTCATTACTATATGAATTGTTAATATAATTTTAACACAGATGATTATTTCATATACGATAGGCCAAGACCACGTATTAGTTACACATAGTGTCTTAAAACTATACGAAGGGCAGAGCCCACGTAACAGTGCACCTTGCACCTTAAAACTTTACGAAGGGCAGAGCCCACGTAACAGTGCACCTGCACCTTAAAACTTTACGAAGGGCAGAGCCACGTAACAGTGCACCTTGCACTTTAAAACTTTACGAAGGGCAGAGCCCACGTAACAGTGCACCTTGCACCTTAAAACTTTACGAAGGGCAGAGCCCACGTAACAGTGCACCTTGCACTTTAAAACTTTACGAAGGGCAGAGCCCACGTAACATTGTCAATATAAAATGTCTGAATGTGTACAGCACCTGCAAACATATGAAGCAAACACACGTAAATTAATTAAAGCATACAACGGAAAATCCGCGTATGCAAATTAGTATACTTACACTCATAGGTACAATAGATTTTATTTAATTCAAGCAAGCAATAGACATTATCAGACTGGAAATTTGTCTTAATATAGACTATATTGCCCAAATTTGGGTTTTGAAGACTCTGTTCTGATACAGACAGCTCCACAATAACTGCCCAAAATGTTACTTCCAGGGAATAACACCAGTCTTCATACCGGATGACACTCTGGAACTACGCTTCCATAGGGTAATGAAAATATTAGTTGATAGGGTGCAATGAAAAGAGTCCCCTATTAAAATGAGAGTACTCAAGGTTCCATTCTCGGACCCTTCTTACATATTGTATTAATGATCCATATCTTATGATAAAGAAAGATAAGACACAGAAACAGCTACGTTCGGCAACGATTTGTCACAAGTCTAAAAGAGGAATAAATTATTTCAAATGACCACTTCCTACAAATATGTAGTTTGATGCAAATAATCAAGGAAACTAAGTGTATCCTGATCGTTTTCTGCAATGTACTGGGCTTTAAACGTGATAGTAGAATTAAATACAAACTTATCAAACCTGTAAATCCTACTCTGTCTAGGCATTTCAGTAGATTTGAAATTTCAGCCGAGTCCCTGCATAGAGCGAGTGGAAAACCAACTAGCTCAGTTCAGCAGCCCACATAGTTCTAACAGCCTCGTCATATTATAGGTAATTACGAATATATATTGGAGGTAAGGAAAAAATTTACCGGACTAAACAAATCAAATGATTTTAAGAGCACATCTCGAAATAGTGTTGCCGACTTTCAGATTAAAGTAACAAATAACGCTTCCAAATTTAAAAAGAGTTTGCTTATTTATTGCAATTTCTGCACAAGTGGAAGGCGAAATGCCACCAAGTTTAAAGGTAAAATAAGATGCTACCCGAAAACAGACTATCCAATGGGCAAAGCATATTATAATGTAGATGATATTATTACAGACAACAATGTACGGAGAATATCCTGCTATAGTTAGAATTATACATAAGGGAGAATATTTTTTTACGTTTTTACCAATAATACGTCTTATTATAATTCCATAGTCAGAATGAGTCGCCAATACAACGAAGTCCTTGTCTCCAATAGGGACATTGATATTTTCACTTAAAATTATTCCAATTTCAGAGGAAAATCAAAGAAATTTTACGCTTAATCTAAAAGAATAACCCTGTTGTGCTTACAGTAAATACTATTATGAGTTTATTTTATATTATTTGTAAATATCTTATTTATCTACTGTTTCAAAGCATGTAAGTTTTAAGTTCAGATCTGTTGCCCTAATTTTCCTTTTGTATTATCTCTAATTTAATATTATTATTATCAAACCACTGTATTTAAACAAATGTTGTTTCTAGGCCTACATAGCTTTGAATGTAATACAGTTCTGTACAGTATACTCTATGTTGTAGTTTGTGTTTATTACATTCTGTTGTGTGTGCTCATCGAAATGAATAAATAAATAATACTTTACTAACGTAAATCTTTACAATGTTTGTGTCAGTTATTTAGGTAATTTGTTATTTTAAAAATGCTGAATCCTGTTCACAATGGCACCTGATTGACAGGGCTCCTTTTAACCACAAAGCAAGACAGCTGCTTTATTCTTATTTCACTGTGGTGCACCACATATTTCGTAAAGTAAGGAAATATTCGAGTAAGCTCTGATGATTTAGCTGGTTATGGCCACGTCCTCGGGTTTCACCCGCACAGTTCTGATGAGCCGTAAGTAGTTGCGCAATTAAGCTCAGAGTTATTTTTTTAGTTTCACTTCTGTCGGCAGTCCCTGATGACTGCCAATATTTTTGAAACTAGCAAAACATACGGTACGATTTAACTATCTCAGGAAACTGATAAAAACTTTCGTTTTCATAGGGGAAGTTAGCTTCCCTAACCTCGTGTTTACACAAATTGTTTGCTCTTAACGTTACCAGTGACCTTCTAAATTAATGGTTCGAATAGGTAAACCTGTAGACAAATGTGTTGTATGTTTATTGACAACAGTCAACAGCTGTTTGAAAATTCGTTACTTCGTAACGACATAATTACGACTAGTAAAATCTTTAAATCGGAGGTACTCTTTAACTATCGAAATTATATACCGTGTTTTTTTTTTGAAACTGCTTACTCGAGCTAACCCATTCATTTGGCGAAGAAGACCTAACACTTGATGCATAATATTGGAAGGAGAGCTCGCGAGATAAAACAGCACAAACGGGTAGCCGTCGCGCGCGCACTCTCTCCTGAAAAAGGCCGCCGGACGCGGTCGAAACTCGAGTCGGATTGACCGACCGTATATACGTGAGTGTCCTGTTATCCAATTAAATATGTAAAACAGCACAAGTGATAAGATATATTATTATTAAATCTGTACTATCAGCTGAAGTTACGAAACACGTTTTAAATTAATTAAGTGAGCTCCTAGACCGCGCACACAGACGAAGCATTTTGGTAATATACAAGTTGACAAGTTATCATTCTCGAGAAGATAAAGAGTCCCGAAGAAAGATGTTGTGGTTAAATAATCTGTGAACTAATCTCATCACAGACCACTGAAGTTTTGGAAATAGCCGTGGTATTGCTAAATAAAGCATAATTTTATTTTTATTTATCCGATTTCCGCAGAGTTAATTTTATAGGACGATTGATCTGCACAATACTAGGTATTTGTCAAATAAACAATAATTAAATGCGGTTGTTCAGTAAGAATCTGGAGTATTAATTATGAGACTAGACTACACTTATAGTTTCATTTGAACAAGAGAGGTTTAAATCGGCTATCACGGCATCAGTTTGTGTGTAATAGTGAGAGAAGAAGAAAAGAGGGTGAGGATGTGGGTGTGTGCGTGTGCGTGAAACGCTCGACAATTCACAAGATGACAATTCATAATTGTAATCTTTATCATCAGATCACTCCACCGGCGCACTTTGTGCATGTTCTAATTGGCTGGGTACACGGTACCGTTAGAATAATCAGAATCAATTATTGCTATAACTGTGAACAAAATGTGGTTTGTGTCAGTGTCCGTGGGGAGTCCTTCCTAGTCAGTTATCAGTTAGACAGTGGGTTATTAGAGTGTACAGTTAGATTCCGGAATCAATAGCCCTTTGATGGATGATGATTAATCTAAGATCGATTGTAATTCACGGTATTAGACACACCGCTCACTCCGCGGTCTTATCAGCATAGTTGACTTACGTTTAACATTTGACCGCAACAATTCAAAGACTAGGCGAGTGAGGTAAAGTTACTTAAAGTTTACGCTGCCATCAACTGATGAAAGAGACGAACAGAGGTGAAGAAGACTTCCACACTTCCTTTCTCTCTACTTTCAACCATGGAAGTGCAAAATGACAAAGGAAGTCTGGTTTTGCTTTGATGCCTTGAAGTTAGGTTTGTTATAAAGAGAACTAATCAAACCTTTAACCTTAAAAATATTAAAACTTTAAATTTGCTAAGTAAAAGAACTCACGGGAAGTTCCCGATTGTGGGTGTGATTGATGGCCGCGCGAATGTCGCCCGAAGCAGGCCACACAAGAGACGTGGACCGCGCGAACTCAGATCGCGGCTGGCCGCGCGAACGCCGCTCGCGACTGGCCCGCGACGCACCGCTCGCGACTGGACGCGCGAACACCGCTCGCGACTGGCCGCGCGAACACCGCTCGCGACTGGCCGCGCGAACACCGCTCGCGACTGGCCGCGCGAACACCGCTCGCGACCGGCCGCGCGAACACCGCTCGCGACTGGCCGCGCGAACACCGCTCGCGACTGGCCGCGCGAACTCCGCTCGCGACTGCCCGCTGACCGCATAGACGCCGTCCACCGCAGACCGCGTCGACGCCGTCCACCGCAGACCGCGTCGACGCCGTCCACCGCAGGCCGCGTAGACGCCGTCCACCGCAGGCCGCGTAGACGCCGTCCACCGCAGGCCGCGTAGACGCCGTCCACCGCAGGCCGCGTAGACGCCGTCCACCGCAGGCCGCGTAGACGCCGTCCACCGCAGGCCGCGTAGACGCCGTCCACCGCAGGCCGCGTAGACGCCGTCCACCGCAGGCCGCGTAGACGCCGTCCACCGCAGGCCGCGTAGACGCCGTCCGCCGCAGGCCGCGTAGACGCCGTCCGCCGCAGGCCGCGTAGACGCCGTCCGTCGCAGGCCGCGTAGACGCCGTCCGCCGCAGGCCGCGTAGACGCCGTCCGCCGCAGGCCGCGTAGACGCCGTCCGCCGCAGCCGCGTAGACGCCGTCCGCCGCAGCCGCGTAGACGCCGTCCGTCCGCTCTTAGTGACGTTTAGCTCGAAAAGAATGGAAACATATTTCTTTTATCTCATCTGATGTAATTACCTAAATAATACACGAATGTTTGGCCACACTAGTTATCTATGACCATAAAATTGTTAAATAACAAAATAAAGCCATATCACTACATAGTACAAAACAAAGCCATTTCCCAACGTTTATTTATTTGTCCATGTATACGAGTATGATCTTTAAAACCACCAAACAGATTTGATTCAAAAGAAGGGTTTCGACGTATAATGTGTGCATAAAATAGTAGAAAACCCCTAATCATTTTACAGGTTTCTAATTCGAGGTCATACATAAATTGCAAGCGCTGGCTGAACCCTACCATATTTAGGTTTACACTTTACCGCCATCTCGCCTATGCTAAGCGACGATGCGGTCTACAATGATAGAGCTCGTTTACCTAGAGGAAACCGATTCACTTTCGGTTTGAAGACACAAAGATTGTAGCCATCGAGGGAACCCCAATCAGGGCAACGTATTCCACACCCTAGACGTTCTTATCACAAAAGTAGAACCAAATTTCTTTTGTGACTTTGGAACATCAACCATGAAACGAAGTCGCTTTTTTGAGCTACAAGCATAGTCCCATTATGATGATAATGTAACTCCTGTAGTCGAAAATGGTATGTCTAATTTCTATGTCTATCTTTTAGGGATAGGTAGACCATAATAACTATTTTATTGGTATATTTAATATCGACATTGCAATCGTACGAGTTTTTCTTGTGGCATAATTGCACTCGTAGCGAGAGAAAATTGAACTTAGTAAATATTATGCAGTAAATACGGCTGGGAATTAAGTGCTTTGAATATCTTACATACCCTTGAACTCTAGTTTGCGTGTCAGCGCTGCCGTAGAGTAGACTGTTTCTAGGACAATGAAATGGCGGGTGGCGTACCCACTGGAAAGCCAGACCGTGGGACCGACGTTTAAGTGTTTGCCGACCCGCATGTCTTCTGATGGTGCTTGCTCAGCACTCCGCGAGCGTCTTCTCAGGACCGGCTGCACGACGCTTGCTCTGCATGTGCTCCCAGATCAGGCTCTGATCGAGGAGCATACACTTCCATTCTAGTAGAACGCTCTGGAATTTAAAATACTCTCGCCAGTAACGGGTAGACAATAAACACAAAAGATAAGAGCAACTTTACCAGTGTAGTTCTGTAGTTACGTATTAAGACTAAGTAAAGCATCACTTTAATAACAGTATAGTTATCGGTTGTTTAATTTTTTTTATGACAATGGTAGGTAAAGAACAATTAATGACAAAGGAAAGTCGTGGAATTTTTTTATTTCAACAACTCTTTCCAAATCTTCCAATATAAAACTTTAAACTTTTAGACAGAATCTACTTTAACTCACAATGCACCACAATAGTTTTAATTTCACGCACTACAAAAAGTGTACGGTGTACGGGTAGTTTTGAATATAAATTGACTGGGGTGACATTTAAACAAAAAAATTTTTTTTCAACTATGTGAAAACAAAAAAGACAAAAATAAAATGAGGGTAGTCGTACTTTTTTTTTTTTTCTTATTCACCCTGTGGAGTATTTTAATTGACGCGATCCAATCGCTATCAGGATTTGGGCCTGTGTCACTGTATGTTCTCGATCTAGGTCGAACAGTGATCACAAACATTTCCTAATTCTTGCAAAATATTGGGATATATTAATTATGTCGTACCCATTTAACTAGGGCGCGCGAGTTAATACCGCTTCTGAAATAATGGCACATCCAGCCTTTTGATTGAAAAGCCTGGTTGTACCATTTCTTCTGGAGGAGAAAAATAAAAGATTGAGATACTCACATAGTCCATTATATTTAAATTACCACTTGGTTATAATACATGCTATATTACTGTGTCGTTACTTCGATTGAACTCAACTGACTGACTATATTTTCCGCACGACGAAAGTATCGTGACTATGGAGGGGATTAGACTAGAGTCTGTTATTGGCTGCAACTTAGCCAATGACAGACGCCGATAGTGCTGCCATCTCGATGCAGCATTGGTTCTTTTAAAATTCGCGCTAGTTAGTAACGACACAGTATACAAATATAAGCTAATATATAAAAAGCGAATATGTAATCTAACAGTTGTGAACAAAGAAATGTATTTCGCCATTTTGTGGAAGCGGCCATCTTGGATTTGAAATTAGTCATAGCGCAATGTATTCTACTAGTCAAGCCCTTTCGTTTGATACCTATATTGAGGTAGTAGTGAAAAAAATAATATAATTCGCCATTTTGTGGAGGCGGCCATCTTGGATTTGATTTTTTTTACAGTTATTTTACTAGTCAAACCCTTTCATTTGACACCCATATTGAGGTAGGTTGTTAAGAAATATTTAGTCCGCCATTTTGTAACGGCGGCCATCTTGAATCGATATTAACCAAACATAGCTAAGAACATCCGCACGGATATTAACTTTCAAATAAAAAAAAACCGCATCGAAATCGGCCCATCCGTTTGAGCTCTACGGTGCCACAGACAGACACACACACAGACAGACAGACAGACATACATCGACGTCAAACTTATAACACCCCTTTTTTTGGTCGGGGGTTAAAAAACCGATTTCAAAACCATAAATCCACTCAAGAGCGAAAAATAATAAAATAAATGTTGCGAGTGCTACTCGATCAGATTATGACTGGCCTCGTGGCTCAGTAGCTCTACCTGCGAAGCCGAGGGTCGTGGGTTCGATTTCCACCCAGTGCAAATATTTGTGTGATGAATTCAAATGTTTGTACTGTGTCTGGGTAAATATGTATTTAAAAACTGTACAAATATTATATCAGCTATCTTAAAGTAAAGTAAGTAAAAAATATTTATTTTATAAATTATAAATTTACTCTAGACTAGGCTTACATACAGAAAATAATATCATGGTATATGGCTTTTACAATGGGTCCCAAACTAGGCAAGGCCTGTATTTTGGGCACCCTACATCCAGTTACCAAAAACAGTTTGCGCTCGACTTATATTCGGATGAGAAACACAAAAAAGTAAAAAATAAATAAATAACACAATTATTAAATTAAATAATTAAATCCAAAACTATAATTACAGCAGTCTTAATGTACTTGAATGAATGAGATCATAATACTCGCACTATTTATTAGAGGGTGTATGTGAGGGTGTGTTAGTGTGTGTGAGAGAGAGAGGGTGCGTGTGTGTGTGTGTGTGAGAGAGAGAGGATGTGTGTGTGTGTGAGAGGGTGGGTTAAGGTGAGAGGGTGTGTCTATGTGTGTGAGGGTGTGTGTGTGTTTGTGTTTGGTATTTCCCTGAGATTATTGAAGTTAAGTCTGTGACGAAAAAACGTTCTCCTCAATCAACTCATCAAATGAAACAAGTTGTTCGGTTTGTGTATATGATAACGTAGCCAGCCACTGTTTCAATTTCTTATTAAAATCGAGCCAATGAGGACATCCGAGCGTCTGGCAACCAAGTTGTAGGTAAAAAAGTGGACATACTGAGGGAGGCGGGAGGCAAACACAGAGTTTGGAAACCTTTGGAAGTCTGAGGTGCCGTGGACGACTGCGCTTACTGGAATCAGGCTCAGCTGACAGGTGATGGCTTTTAGCTACAGCACGAAAAATAAATAGTTGGCGAACTGTCAATACTGAAGCTTCTTTGTAGACTTGTTCCGTAGGGTATCTTCGCGGTTTGCCCAGCAGGACTTTGAGGACTTTTTACATAAATACACGGGTAACTCACGTATAATGTAGTCAGTCAGTCCGACTCAAGTTTCGATCGCGTCCGGCGATCTTTTTCAAGGAGAGTGCGCGCGCGGGTTCGCAGCTCGTTCAGTGCTAAACGAGCTGCGAACCCGCGCGCGCACTCTCCTGAAAAAGATCGCCGGACGCGATCGAAACTTGAGTCGGACTGACTGACTACATTATACGTGAGTTACCCGTGTATTATGTAAATGTAATAACCACGTTAGTTTTCATACTAAAACTTTGAGGACTGCTCTCTGAGCTCTCTCCACCTCAATCATGTGTGATTGCGCTGCACCTCCCCAGACACCGATACAATATTGAAACAAAGTCTGACATAGCGTTTTATAGACCATAATTTTTATCTCTTTTGGCAATAGAGCGAAGAATTTTCATTATATAAATTAATTTGCGAGCCTTTTTTGAGATGTATGTTATATGTTTTTTGAAATTGAGATGCTGATCAATTATCACTCCCAGATATTTTGTAGATGTTACCCTAGAGATTGTCTTACAGGCACTGTCACACACGTTTCTACCAAGCTGATCATTAGAACTACCACATTTGTGTTTATGAATTTTTAGCGTAGTTATATTAGACTCAGTGGCTTGCGTGATGTTAAAAGTTATAAAATTAGTTAAAGTGCAAATATTTGTGTGATGAATTCAAATGTTTGTACCGTGTCTGGGTAAATATGTATTTAAAAACTGTACAAATATTATATCAGCTATCTGGCCGCCATAGTACAAGCTTTGCTTAGTTTGGGATCAGATGGTGTTGTGTGTGAATTGTTTTTATTTACTTTTATTAGTAGCTGTATTTAAATAAAAAAATGTAAATACAGCTATTATGATAGTTAGTATTATATCAGCTATCTGGCTTCCAAACAAAGCTTAAGCTTTGCTTAGTGTAGAGCTATATAGGTTTTTTTTGTTAGAAATATCCAGAAATATTTATTTAAAAATGTTTTTTTTTTAATAGCAATGCTCTGAGGTTTCATCTGTATAATTCTCATTCTCGTGACGAGATGAGAACTGACTTCAAATATGTATATAAATAAATAAATATTGGTGGACAATTCACACACAACACCATCTGATCCCAAACTAAGCAAAGCTTGTACTATGGCGGCCAGATAACTGATATAATATTTATACAATTTTTAAATACATACTTACCCAGACACAGTACAAACATTTGAATTCATCTGGCTTCCAAACAAATCTTTAGCTTTGCTTAGTGTAGAGCTAGATAGGGTGTTTTTAATTTTAGAAAAAAACGGGTACCTACATAAGAACTTACACAAAAATTATTATAAAAATGGGTTTTTGTACCCATTTTTTACTTTAAACAAATAGATATATCTACTAAAGTAAGTACAAAAATGGGTACAAAAGTTGTCACAAAAACGGGTACAAAAGTAAGTAAAAATATGCTACAAATACACGAACATAAATAAATGCCTAATAACTAATAATTAAAAAAAACAATTGGGGTTGAGACATTGGGACCGTGGGGGCCAGAAGCTCATCCACCTCACCTCACCACCTCATCTTCAACTTTTCGAGCGCTTGGTCGACGCGACGCGTGACAAAAATGCTGGCGTTCATTTGGCCCAACGCATAAGCATTGCCATTCAGCGTGGTAATGCCGCCAGCATGCTGGATACGCTTCCGATTGGTAGTGGGCTTGAACATCTTGATTATCTGTAGACCTACAGTGGTCTATAGATAATTTAGGTGTGCTTAGTGTAAGTAGTTAGTTAGGTAGGCTTGTAGTGTAGTGTTGTTCTCATTGTATTTTAGTTTTGTTAATAAATAAATACAAATGGTACAAATTTTGCTACAAATGATTGAATTAGAAATTTTAATAATTATCCTGTTGATAACTTAAAGGCACTAACTTAAACCAATTTAAGTGTAAGAGCAGAAATATTCTAGTAAAGTGCAACCTACTTGTAGATTGACTTTAGTCACTCCAAGTTGCGAACTGGGCTATACCAGCACTTAATTATAACTTGAACACTTTCACGCTTGCTCAGGAAACACTGAGGTTATTGAGGTCTTAGCACAATTTAGATTATGTGTTTTTTCTTCATCCAAATAAAGAGTCTTTTACTTACATATACTTTTTTATAATAACATTGCGCGTGTTGCTATACCACTTGTACAAAATTAGTCGTTTTAACTCAGAAACTTTCTCTGCTCATGAACTACTTACTTTACTTAGGATCATCACGTGATTAAAATAAATAAATAAATATTGGTGATTATTTTACACACAATACTGACAAAGTAAGCAAAGTTTGTACTATGGAAGCCAGATAGAATAATAAAATAAAGTTTCTTTATTTGCGAAAATGGGTAATTACAGTAAGATCTTACATGTTTACATTGAAAACTCCATTATCAATCTTACGGCATGCAAATATACTTTATAATTCATCACTATAAGCTGCCTATTCAAGAACTACCAATTGTACTCTATTATTACTATACATATATAGCTTACATACAAAAAAAGGAACATACAGCTGAATTTAAAACCTCCTCCTTTTTCGAAGTCGGTTAAAAAAACAGCAAGGTGGTTAGATCATCTCGATCAGCAGCACAAACGCCAAAATGCATTTGATGTCATAAAATGCATTTAATAAGTATTACTGAGCAATAATAATAAAGTAAGCTTAAATATGTTTCATTTTCACCACATTCCATTGTATTCTATTATATTTAAATAACTAACAGAGTATAAAATTATACTGTGTTCGTTTAAACAATTTCAATTTAACGCGAGCCGTGAAATTGGTTTTAGCAAAAATTTCCAATAAACATTTTCGAATCAAGGTCTAAGTGTAATATATTAAATGCTTAAAGAGACGCCGCGTAGTCAAATAATGTAAAAAATTGAGAGAAATCGATAAGTCAGAGCAAAAAGAACGTATTCACTAAATTACTATACCTATTACAACGATCTAAGAACAACTTTCTAAGAACAAGAAGACATAAACCACAAACTTTGTTTTAATCTATCACGATTGTTAGCCAAATCAATATCACGGTATAAAGAAATACCTACATCAAATATTTTCTGTTTAACATTTAAAGGTAAGTGTTAACCTATCTACCTAAGCCTAATAGTCCTAGATCCCTGAGCCACCAGACGTCACGTATTTTCTGATGGATGAAATGTGGACGATTGAGTAGAGTTAGTACGTACTAAGAACACATGCTTACTCGCTAACTTAGTAACTAACTTAGCCGCTAATGGCTGGCCTGGTGGCTTAGGTGGTAGTACGTCTGCCTGCGAAGCCGAGGGTCGTGGGTTCGATCCCCACTCAGTGCAAATGTTTGTGTTATGAATTCAAATATTTGTACTGTGTCACGGTGTTTTCTATGTATAATAAGTATGTATTTAAAAACACATAAGTATTATTTCAGCTATCTGTCTTCCATAGTACAAGATTTGCTTGGTTTGGGGCCAGATGGTGTTGTGTGTAAAATGTCCACCAATATTTATTTATTATTTATTTATTTAACATGCTAAGACGGCCAATTTTGAGATATGGTGTCCAGAAGATATGTGCATTAATTACTTCGCGTATTTTCTAATAACTGATTTCCACGTATGTTATAGGCAATATCTTTAAAAATACGGCCCCAATACCTCCAGACACTTTCCGTCGGCCGTTTTGCTTATAACTTCACTCAAATTCTCATACTCCAATTGTATATGACGACGCAGGATGGCCCAGTATTGTTTTAGACACCATGACGTCGGCTGTGCCAATGTCCTTATTATTGAAGTATTCCATTTCAGGGATAATTAAAACACCCAACTTTACTTCAATCAAAATTCACATATAATCAACATAGATTACAAGAATTTACAATAGATTAGGTGTTTACTGTCGGAGCGCAGAGAAGCAACTGTGTGCTCCGCTACAGCGCGCGCCTTTTTATAGCACTGTGGTGGGGCAATAAATAGTATGAAATTCAATAGCGTAGGTAACTCTGGGGCACATCACGGGAAGCAGCTAGTTATACATACTTCCTACTAAACTCTCTAATATTATAAGTGCCATAATTTGAATGTTTGTTGCTGAATCACGTCGGAACGTCCGAACAAATCGGGTTGAAATTTAGAACACACAATTAGGGTATTCAATTCAATTCAATTATTCATACCATAAATTCATAAGAACACTTGGTAACGTTATATACAAAAAGGCAAAGAATCTTTGTACATAATATGATAAAATAACATAGTATAGCATACTATTCTCTTCCTCTCATAATCCAAGGAGTTGGTTTAAAAATAAACTATTTTTTATAAAAAATTAAACCGACTTCAACACCACAAATAGACACTCAAAAGCGAAAAATAATTTAATATAGGTAATTATTATAACCGCTACTACTACTACTTTCATCCATATGAAGTCGGTGCCAGGCTAGTTAAAAAGTTAGCAGATATACTATGTACGAGGTAGTAAGTAAGTAGGCATAGGTAAGTAGTATCTATCTACTACCTGTTAGATTTGGCTGGCACCGACTTCATATAGATGAGTGGGTAGAGGTTATAATAATTACCTATATTAAATTATTTTTCGCTTTTGAGTGTCTATTTGTGGTGTTGAAGTCGGTTAAATTTTTTATAAATAAATATAGTTTATTTTATCCTTTTTAGTGCTAAACAAGTTTTCACTAATGCATTTACACGATTTCGTGTTGAGATCTCAATACATGAATTAAACCCAAACACTGGGTAGTTCCTGTAAACCGTTAAGAAATTCCCTTGACTGTCCTTTATCTTCATCATCAGACCACTAATGACAGTCACAACCCATCTATGTAAAAAGTTCTCATCAATACAAATTCATCGAGCCCAAACACAAGGTAACTACTATGTACCGTCGAGGAGTTCCCTCGACCGTCTTCCCGTTCCCTCATCAGATCGACTCCAGACCATCTTTAAACTATACTGCTTTAAAATGCTCAAGCAAAAACTTAACTAACGCACTAGTCATCTTTACAATTTTCGAAAGTTATCCTCGATTTCTCTAGGATCCCATCATCAGATCCTGGTTTCCTTATCATGGTACCACCCTTGGAATATCTCCTTGACAACAAAAAAAGAATCATCAAAATCGGTTCATAAACGACGAAGTTATCCGCGAACACACATAAAAAAAAAAAAAAGGAACATACATACGGTCGAATTGAGAAACCTCCTTTTTTGAAGTCGGTTAAATATAATTCAAACGACAAAGGCCTCGAAACTTGAGTTTGTGGAGTTGCTAATAAATAAAAAAATGCCGTCATAGGAACTGCGGATAGAAGTGAAAACTTATAACTTAGATTTGATAGCTTACTTTGGAAACTACGAGGGTAAAACCAAAGGTCGTGGCCATGAGCATGGTGACCTAGAAATGCTGACGTCTAGATGGCCAATGACCATGGTCCCGAGTTTACCCGAAGATCTCTTATCATACCCGAGCGTGACGCTAGAATTCAATTCACAGCCCACGAAAAATCTGTCTTTAGCGCGTCAAAACAAGTTTTCATTTTAAAAAAAGCCTACTACTTTTTATTGCAAGAAAATAAGGGATTCAGGAATTGCGTGAGTATACCAGGTGTTCGCAGCTAGTGGAACATAAAAATGTAACCAATGTTACCCCAAAATGTGTTGTACGACCTTTCTGCCCCGAGACACTCAGATTCTCGCAGCGACAAGGTGTTGAGAATGCAAATTGTGTTGATTCTCGGAATGTGCTCAAGTTACTGTCAATATTAGGGGAATTTAGCACGATTAAATTCACTTAGCTGGGGTTGGTTTATTTTTCCAAATTTCTCAAATATCTGGCGATATTTTTGAAAATGACTTGTGAATTTTTGGTTCACGTATTTGAATAACTTCTAAGAATATTAACCTTTGATGATGTGGAATCTGCACAAGCAGAAGTTATGTTTTGTTTTACTAACTTTATTTATATGGATAAAAGTTGGCTAACTGTATTCAAGTAGCTTAATTTAGAGAGGACTGGCTAACTTTAAAGGAGGTCTTCACCTACTACAGAGGATCTTTTGCAGCATAAAGAATAATAATAGTAGGGTTAAGGAAAAAACATACAAGTAAATGTGAGAGCCAAAATTAAATTTCTATTTTATTTATTTACTTCAAGAAACACCAACAATATACATATTAAATAAGTCAAAGGTGAATTTATGATTTTACAATGTTTTCTGATTTGTATCAGGCACCTTAACAGGTGTTTACACCATTCTCTACAACATCAGACGATTAACTAAACTAAGAACAGAGTTGAAATGTTAGAATTATCAAACTAAGAACAGAGATTAACAGAACAAACCCACTGATACTACTATTACAAAAAATATCTTATTTACTGTTAAAGTACCTAACGAATAAACAATAAACAATTTCGTTCTGAACATATAGAGTGAGTCCCGAAAAAAAATTACTAACAAAACTAATAATTGCATGTAAGTAAACTAACTAAATCTAATCTAACTTCTTGTTTTATAAGCTGTAAGAAATAAAAAGCTTTTTGACGTGACAACGTCTTATAAATTGGTTTGCCGGGTGACACTTCAAGAAACTGCGTTACGCTCCGCTCACGTTATGCGCTCACAACGAGAGCGAGTGAGAGGCACGCGTCCCTTCCACTCGGGCATGGTTAGCCCGCCTAAGAGCGAGAGAGACAGACAAAAAGTGAAAGGCACGCGTCCCTTCCGTAAAATTATTTTACCACTCAAAGTCGTTGTCACGTAAAACTTTCGCCCGTATACCGACTTTACAGGCAACCAATTTTTTATTTTATTTATTCTTATAGGAAAGAGAATGTGTGTGTCTTGGATGCTAATGGTCGTTTTAAGGTTTCTTCTTTTGGAAACGTCGTATTATGGGTGGCTCTCTTTCCTCAGACACTGCCCTCAGTGACTGCTCTCGTAGGTTAGTGGGTAGTAACTTTGCCTGCGAAGCCGAGGGTTGTGGGTTCGATTCCCACCCAGTGCTAATATTTGTGTGATGAATTCAAACACAAAAAAAAAATGTGTCTGGGTGTTTCTATTTATAAGAAATATGTATTTAAAACTATATATCTATTATATCAGCTATCTGGCTGCCATAGTACAAGCTTTGCTTAGTTCGGGTCAGATGGTGTCGTGTGTGAAAAAAAAAGGAAAAAAGTTTTTTTATTGCGCATAGGTTTGACTACGTTTGACCACCAGCTCCCCTGATGGTAAACGAAAGTGTAGGTTAATATTGACGCACGCTAACCTAGAAAGTAGCTATTCACTCTGGTCTTGAAAAGTTCTAGATTAGGTATCTCTCAGGGAACAAGGAGGTCAGCTACTTATTCCACTCTAAAGCTGTACGTATGAGTAAAGCGGATTTAAAACGTGCTTTTTGTGTACGAATTGTGTGTACGAATGTACGTTTTATGTACGAATTTTGTGTACGAATATATATTTTATGTACGAATTTTGTGTACGAATGTACGTTTTATGTACGAATTTTGGAAATATCCACATTGTATGGGTGGTAGTGGGCCGACTTACGGCTTTTCCTATTTAGAAAAATATCCTATAACTAGGTTTATGTAAGATAGCAGATAAGTGTAATGTAACGTAATTGAATGAGAAGAGCCATGTAGCCATGTGTCATACTCGTTAACGAATGCTGCTTGTGAGAGTAGAACTTATCGGTGCACACATGATACCTACATAAAAAATAGAGCTACTATCTATCGTTTCCTTTCAAATGTGTCAGTGTCAAAAAAGTGTCACTCATATATTTGGGATGTTTGTTGCTCAATTACGTTGTAACGGCTGAAAAGCTACTGTTGATTTACCGTAAATTACAACGACATGAAGTACGCGGGTAAAGCCACTGGACGCTGCTAGTTCTCATATATTCCGCGCATAAACAGTTTACCCACATTTCTATATGTTATTCTACATATACATGAGTACATTCTCATAATAACTGATTCCAGCGTTTTATGGAAAATAAAGTAAATTCATTCCTAGTTGATATTTTCCTGTGCTTCGCTGAACTGCCTCAATCATTTCTATCTGACACCTATGTAGCCTTAGAAAGGTGTCAGCTCAACAAAATTGGTTTGGGTATATAGTGACAGTTTGTCAGCTTATTACAATTTATCCGGTACAAGTTCTGTGTTTTTATTTATGTAGTAAACATATACATATAAAAAAGTCGGACGTAGTATCGCTAAAACAAAAACTATGTCTATAGAGTCGGCCACATAACATTTTTAGTTTTGTAAAATAAAGACCCGTTAAAAAAATCTGGGCGTGTACTTTTTGAACGAGTGACATTCCGGCGGTTCGGACGTTTGAAAAAGTCTTTGGAATATTGTTTTTTTTAACTTCTATTATAGGTTTACACTTGACTGCCATTTTGCCTGATATTAAGCAACGATGAGGTCCACGATTTGTGCTTACACAGAAAAAAACGATTCACTTTCGATTTGAAGACACCAAGTTTGTAACGAATGGGAAAACCCACTAAGGTATCGCATGTAACTTAAATGTACTTCTAAAAAACTGAAAGAAAAAACAACATGATCATAAAAGATACATACTATAGTTTGGTTCAATAAATAAATACTTGGTTTAAAAGCGGATAAACACTGTTTTCTTAAAATGAAACCTAACTATAAAGATCGATTTATCGCCCCCAAAACCTACTGCATACTCTTTTTCCTGAAAAACGTATTATATGGTATTAGATAAGATAAATAAATACACATTTTACACTACATATACATTACTCATACATTTTTTACAATACACAAACATACATTTTTTTTGTTGCGTGTTTTTGTATTTAATTTCTTTTTTGACAGCTTTGTAATTTTATTTTGACAATATTTCATGAATAAATTTTAATATAATAAATACATTCAATAAAACATATTCTCAATTTTCAAAACAGAGAATCTACCGCTTAACTAAAATGTCTGAACTTTGATATTGTTCTCTATTATCTTTTTGCTTAAAATAATAGAGACAGTAATACCAAAACCAAATTGAATTAGGCTGTAGAAGGGCGGGTACTTATACTAAATCTATGGGCGGGTTTATTACTTTTTTTTTTATTATAGCACATGTAACAATCGATCACGTTTGTAAAGTCCTCCATTTCAGCTGATCTGGTGAAGAAATAAAGGAGTTGGAGTAATCCCGGAGCATGTGCCGCGAATGGTCAGCGAGATAAGCCACCTAATTTATAGCGTTTCAATACTCACGGACGACGAATTAGAACCATGGAAGAGACTTACGAGTATAGAAGTGAATACGTCTTTTGGCGCACCACACATATTTTTTTTTGTGGGCTGTGAATTGAACTCCAGTGTCACGCGTTATAGATGAAAGAAATTTTCGAGCGAACTCGAGACCATGGACATCTAGAGATGCAATAGCCATGGTTAGAAGTAAGGCCATCTAATATAGATGGCCATGCTTCCTGCCTCCGGTTTCACCAGCATAGTTTCCAAAGTGAGCTATCAAATTCTGAGTTACAAGTTTTCACTTATATCGGCAGTCTCTATGACTTCCGCTTTTTTTTTCAGTGACCTGTAGTGTGAGTTGGTAGTAAGTCAGCCAGCAAAGCCGAAGGTTGTGGGTTTGATCCCTTTGTCTCCCAGTCAGTGCAAATATTTGTGTGAAGAATATAAATATTTGTACTGTGCCTGGGTGTTTTCTGTGTACTTATAATAAGTATGTATTTAAAATATATAAGTATTATATTAGCTATCTCGCAACGATATTAACCAAACATAGCCAATAACCACTGCAAAAAATTAAATTCTGCAAAAAAAGTTGCATTAAAATCGGACTACCCGTTTGGGAGCTACGATACAGACAGACGCGCACACAAACAGATAGACACACAGTCAGACATCGAAGTCGAACTTATCAACATATAACACCCCTCACTTTAGTCGGGGGCTTAAACAATAACGTGTGTCTCAAAGAAAAAAAAAACCTCTACAGTTCGGATATTTATAAAACTCAATTTTCCTCACAGAATTTCTTCCAGATTTTCTCTATCTTGATACGAGGGCTTTTCTCGAAGGCGCCAGCAGATGTTGAGACTTTAGTTTCGTTCACGTGTACTCTTTTAGAAGTTATTTTGTGAGACACGTCTGAGACCTAACATCTTTTTATACCACTTGTGATTCTATTGATCCTCGCATATTGTGGTTTAGGAGACTGCGGACTTTTGCGGGGCGAGATTTTATGAGGGTACTTTGTTAGTTTCCGTAATGAGATTTTGATACTTCAATTTTACAATTGTGATTTAATTTTTGACATATTTAAGGTTCCGTTCAATAAATAGGACTTTATTAAAAGTTTATAATCCAATCATGTAGTTTTTTTAAGTGATAATTTCTTTAGACTCGTTAAAAAAAATTGGGTGGAAGAAAATCATGGAATTCGTTCCCTCATAACTGAACGTTTTCCATGAGCTTTATGTATTCTGTGTACACAGTGTACATACATAGCTCCGTGTGATACCAAGGATTAAAGTTTAAATTGGACGCTAACATATCATTCCAAACCAAAAATAGTCCAAAAGGGCTCGACAGTACAATTAATAATAATAATATAATAATAATAAAAAATTTATTTGAAACAAAAACAATTACATTTAAAAAAAATACATGAATCTTATCAATCAAACCAAATAATAATACATACCTATGAAATGCAATTATAAACTTATAACTATTTGGATAGATGTTTAATCTATTAAATTCCATGGACATTCTTCGACATTCAGACACTAGTCATCGCTGTAGGATACCCTGTGTTGCAATGACTCTTCCAATGCAATTATTATAGTTGGTTGTTTATACTAATATTTGGACTGCTACGAACCAGAATCAAGTACCTACTCAAAGATATAAAAGATAAGAGACAACTAGTACAACTGCATGGATGTGTGTGGTAGTAGGATGTGATTGTGCTTGAATGTGTTGTGTGTGGATATGATTGTGGGAAGTTGTCGAGTTGTGTCTATGTGTGTGTGTGTTTGTGTTTGTGTGTGTGTGTGTGTTTGTGTTTGTGTGTGTGTGTGTGTATGTGTGTGGTGTTTGTAAGTGTAAGTGCGCACACACATTCACAAGTTACTTTGTTTTTACTTCTACGAGTAGTCCTCAGAGACTCGTTTTCCTAGTCCTCGTATTTTTACTTGATAAAAACCTGTGGCAGTTGGTGGTAAAAAAATGTTATTTTTGTTTTATTCACACAACCGAGACAAAAACTAGAAATGAATAGTGAAGCTGATTTAATTAAACACATTTTTTGCGCTTACATTAAACGTACAAATACTCGCTGAACTCTTCGACAGATCAAAATGTATTTTTCAAATCAAACTTTAGTATTGTGCCTCTAAAAGTCTACAAAAAACTATGGATTGGTATATGCTTGGTATGGTCTGTATCTTAGGGATAAGCCACAATATCCATGTTTATTAGTATATTTAGTATTATTTATTTTATAAATGGTACAGCTATGCACCCGTTCGAAACCGGTGCGGGTCGCTGGTATACCTATTATAGTCTTAATAATGTAATGTTTTCACTAACAATATTGGCCCTTACCATTGAAACACAAATGACTGTTACTCCCCAACCACGAAAAGTTGAGCAAAACTAAGCACACCTAAGTAAGCTTACGCTGATCCGATATCAAAGAAAAACCCACTTAAGTGAAATGTAAGTAAGTTGCAATTAATTCTGAGAAAGTTATCTCAACTAATCAGTTTATCGTAACTTCTCGGGTGTAAAAAAGGTCCGAGAGATAAAAGTTACTAACTTGGACTTTGCAATTAAACTCTCCGTAAATGGCATCATTAGAAGTTTTGGTGGGAAACGTGAAATGAAAATAAATACCCATAGATTGTATAAAATAAACAAGCTTCATTGCGATTTTTTTCTAAATTATTTAAGAGATCTTATTAATTTTCCCTCATATATATCAAAAACACGTGATTCGTTATTTTTTATACTTGGTTGGCTGTACAAGAATAGGTAATTAATATATATATATTTAGGTATAAATCGAGAGTGAATCGGTTTCTTCTAGGTAAACACGCTCCATCCTACTCGTAGACCGCATCGTCGCTTAACATCAGGCGAGATGCCGGTCAAGTATAAACCTATAAAAGTAAACAAGAGCAAAATTAAAAATTTTGATTAACCCCCGACTACCTCAGATTTCTTATCTGTACAGCATTCTACTAGTCAAGCCCTTCCATTTGATACCCATTTTAAGGGAGTTGTGAAAAAAGAAATGTGTTTCGCCATTTTGTTGTAGCGGCCATCTTGTATTTGAAATTGGTCATAGTGCAAAGTATTTTACTAGTCGATCCCTTTCGTTTGATACCCATATTGAGGTAATAATGAAAAAAATAATATAATTCGCCATTTTGTGGTGGCGGCCATCTTGGATTTGAAATTTGATATAGTGTATCGTATTCTACTAGTCAAGTTCTTACATTTGATACCCATATTGAGGTAAGATGTGAGGAAATATTTTGTCCACCATTTTGTGGAAGCGGCCATCTTGCATCGATATTAACCAAACATAACTAAGAACATCCGCACGGTTATTAACTTTTATACTAAAAAAAACCGCATCGAAATCGGCCCATCCGTTTGAGCTCTACGGTGCCACAGACAGACACACACACAGACAGACAGACAGACATCGACGTCAAACTTATAACACCCCTTTTTTGGTCGGGGGTTAAAAAGAGCTTTTTAAAGTATTTTTCACCCTCCTGCTCCACTCTCTGAGTAGGTTAATTTTGGTCGTTGAAGTGATAACTTCTTTGTGCGCACCACAAACAGATTTTTCGTGGGCTGTGAATTGGGTTTTAGCGTCACGCTCGGGAACGATAAGAAGTTTTCAGGTGAACTCGTGACCATGGCCATTGGCCATCTTTCTAGGAAATGCTGACGCATTTTGTGCGTCAGCATTTCCTATTGACCATCTAGTTTCCAAAGTGAACTATCAAATTCTGTGTTATAAGTTTTCACTTCTATCGGCAGTTCATATGACTGCCAATTTTTTTAAGGTTTTGCTTGTTTATTCTCTTATAAACGAGTTTAATAATTTAGAACGAAAATAAGAGAATAACTAGCAAAACCTAAAAAAAATTGTCAGTCATATGAACTGCGGATAGAAGTGAAAATTTACAACTCAGAACTTGATACCTCACTTTGGAAACTACGCGGGGGAAACCGGAGAGCGTGACTATATTTACAATTATTTAAATGTTAAGAATAAAAATAAAAACTAGTAAACATGTTGCAATTACTTTATTAATACAATTTTGCAGAGATATCAGGCCAATATTATGTTTTAGGGATTTTTTTCTAATGAAATGAGATGTTAAAGTAAACTTTAGTATCTATATCCATAAGGGTTCTTTTTCCTTAGAGGGCATGTGCGGGATCTCAATTCTTCATACCTGTAAAATGTGATGAGACGATGTTAATCAAAGTCGAATACATAATGTACAGAGAGGACCATACTCTACAGGATTATCTTACTACTATTAGAAATGCAAAAGTTCGGATGCTTGCATATTTGTATGTTTATAGCTCAATCACGTCGACGCTTGAATAGCTCAGATAAAAATTTGAAACAAAAATAGATTATAGACTGGGATAACATGTAGGCAACTTTTTAAAAATTGTTATTTTTCATCGACTCCAAAAAAGGAGGAGTTCTTAATTCGGTTATATGTAAATTCGAATATCTTAGATCTATGGGAGACAAGCGCAGTGCAGTGCTAAGTAATGATTTGGACTCTTCATGTTCCAATAACTGCGTGCTGTGCTGCTATGTGGTAGGTATTTTGCTTACCATCAGGCACATGTCCTGCTCCTCTCGTCACTCTAAACTATATAAAAAAGTTTTTGTGTGTAGGTATATGTTACTCACACAGCGCCGCCAATTGTGAATGAATTTCAACCAAATAGTTTACATATATATACTACGTAAAGAGTTAGGTTTTCCGCACGGGTCCTTTGTGTCAATCGCAAGCAGATGACGTGCATACTTTCTATGGCAACAGAGTAATGAGCTGCGACAAAAGTATTACATTTCTACAAGAGCGACAAGGCAAGAAAGATGCTACCCGTGCTTTAGGTGTAAAGCGTTTGTGCCGACTCTATACGTAGTATATGTAACATCTTTGAATTAACAATTCACACACAACACTATCTGTCCCCAAACTAAGCAAAGCTTTTACTATGGGAGCCACATAGCTGATATAATACATATATAGTTTTAAATACATACTTATTATAAATAGAAACACCCAGACACAGTGCAAACATTTGAATTCATCACGCAAATATTTGCACACAAATATATGTTTTGTTTTTTTCGGAAAAAAATATTATTTTAGTATTAAAATTAACGTGGTTGTTACACATATTTAATTGTATAACGGGACACTCACGTATATACGGTCGGTCAATCCGACTCGAGTTTCGGCCGCGTCCGGCGGCCTTTTTCAAGGCGAGTGCACACGCGCGGTGGCTGCCCGTTTGGCACTGACCAAACAGTGACAGAACTGTGAGAACTGTGGGTTTATCTACGGAAGATTCGTAGATAAACCCACAGGGCACTGCTAGTGTATCTATTTATGTATTACTAGTAGTGTGCCAAGGTTTTACCCGCAGAGTCCCCGTCCTCGTTATATTCCCGTATGAAAAAGTAACTTATGTACTATGTTAGACTCTAATCTAACTGCGCTGCGTTTCAAATTTGAACTCAATCCGTTCAGGCAGTTCACAAAAGTCCATATCATTACCTAGCACTGCTCTGCGCTCATTACCCAGAAATCTAAGATATTATATCTCTAACCCCAGTAATTTCTTTGGAAACATTGCACTTCAAACCGAACCACGGTCATGTTTGCACTTTACTGCTTGGCGGTAGAATAATTCGAAAAAGAATGGTGCTTCCCCAGGCGGACTCTGCAAAGAACCGTACTACTAAAAAAAAACTGTATACAACATGCAAACTAAAAGAGTACCTACTTCAAATACTTCTGTATAATATTTTAAGTATTCTAAATAGAAGTATTTGAAAAATATTCTAAATAGAAGTATTTGAAAAATATTCTAAATAGAAGTATTTGAAAAATATTCTATATAGAAGTATTTGAAGAATATTCTATATAGAAGTATTTGAAGAATATTCTATATCTACATACTATCAACATTGATACTATTGACTGGCCTGGTGGCTTAGTTGGTAGTAGCTCTGCCTGCGAAGCCGAGGGTCGTGGGTTCGATCCCCACCCAGTGCAAATATTTTGTGTGATGAATTCAAATGTTTTCACTGTGTCTGGGTGTTTCTATGTATAATAAATATGTATTTAAAACTATATAAGTATTATATGAGCTATCTGGCTGCCATCACACAAGCTTTGCTTAGTTTGGGGTCAGATGGTGTTGTGTGTGAATTGTCCACCAATATTTATTTATTTATTTAACAATAAAGATTTTGTGTAACATAAAGTTTTAACGCCATGTTATTGCCATAATGTCTAATAATAAAGATCGAAAATTGCATTACAAATTATAGAGTACAAAAATGTAAACAAATCAACAGTAAATGAGGTAAAATACATATAGTATATAGTTTAACACTTGTGTATTAATTTACACTAAAACACACAATGTATATTATTTGCAAATGACATATCAATACTGACATAATGTTTGTATTAATAATTTAATATAAAACTAATAGACATATAAAGTTACTAAAAACAGATTTAATTCAGTTTTGACTTTATCTAAAACTTTGACATCATCTAAATAATCTAATAAAACTAATAGACACATAAAGTTACTAAAACAGATTTAATTCAGTTTTGACTTTATCTAAAACCTTGACATCATCTAAATTTGAATTTATTAACCTAGCTTTGTAACCACATTGCTAGGAATACAAATTAACACAAGTGGGAATAGGAAAGCTGTGACTTTGTCAGATGTCCTCAATAAATGTATTTTTTTGAAAATAGTATCCCTACGACGCATTTTGGTTTGGAATGGTATTCCGACGGTGATATCCTTCAGTCAAACTCATACATTTGCACCATAAATATACTTAGAAAACCGAGATTTGAATTTTAAAAAATTACTCAAAATACAGAATTGGAGCTTTCCCTACTAATCTATCACAGCCGTACAAAGTGTAACTGTATCAAATTATCATTGAAAATATAAATAATAATAATTACTCACTCATCACACGTAACGCAAAAGTTGAATCGGCGACTTTTCAATCTAACCATCTCAGATGGACACCTACGGGTTCTAATAATATTTTTAGATGATCTTGAAGCAAGAACATCTGCAGCATAACTTAGCGGACTTTGTCTCTTTGATAGCTCCAATTGATTCTTCTGTATCCGGTTCAAAGCCATTTGATGGTTCAAATGTGACTCTTCAGTGCGTAACATAGAGTTTTCTTTCAAATTATTCAAAGGTGACATATTTATTTCACTCGCCATCAACAACATTAATACAACGCTTACAATCATGTTGGATAGTAATGACATGAAGCTAATCAACCGTTAGCGAGCGTAGCAATAGAAGTTATCTGTGTTATAAATCTAATTTTGAGGATATCTGATGATCGGACGTGTCATTTTTAAAAATAATATTCTATAGAACAATACATTATGTGTAATAGAACTAAGGAAAACTGGCTAAACAAATTCATTGTTAGAATATTTAAAAAGAATTAAGGCAAAACTATTAGCTTGTATTAGTGGATGAAAACTGACGTGGTTATTACACATTTTAATTAAATACACGGGTAACTCACGTTTGATATAGTCAGTCCCAGTCCGACTCAAGTTTCGATCGCGTCCAGCGATCTTTTTCAAAGAGAGTGCCTAGTGCTAAACGAGATGCGAACACGCGTCTCGCGCACTCGCACGCGAGAGTGCGCACTCTCCTTGAAAAAGATCGCCGGACGCAATCGAAACTTGAGTCGGACTTAAACAATTAAAACTTAAAATAAAATAAAAATGAAATCTCAAAGAAAATAAATACTTGTTTTGATTGTGTAATAAATTTTCTTATACTTATTGAGTTAGCTGAAAAATTAAACAAAGTTAGAAAACACAGATAAAAACAAGCAATGGCCATGAAAAACACGAAAAAGGATGCAACCTCCTAAAGATAAAGACAAAGTAATTAATTGTTTTGATCCTTATAAAGAAGGTAAGTACATTAAGTATAGAAATAAAAGAAAAACATTTACTTATAAAGAACACACGTTTGCCAAAATTTGTTACATAGGTATACCTGTAGGTATACCATCATAGGTTTATAGAAGCACCATTAATTATACTATATTATTCATTAGATATTGGCAACACACGAAAACAAACATTAGACAAAAAGTTACTTTGAACCAAAGAGCATAATAATTCTTTATCTAAGCTTTAACTGAAGAGCCTCTTCATAATGGTATATAATGTGGATATAATCAAAAATATATCATAATATATGTCAATACTAGCGGCCCGTCCCGGCTTCGCTCGGATAATAACCTAGATACCAACTGCAACACCATCTGCCGGGCTGATTTGTGAATCTAAACCATCCAGGGCCCTACCCAAACGTATACAAACAAAATCATTCAAATCGGTCCAGCCGTTTAGGAGGAGTTCATTAACAACGAAAAGTGGCATTGATTTATATATATCTACTAGCGGCCCGCCCCGGCTTCGCCCGTGGTACATATATATAACCTACAGCATTCAAGGATTAAACTATAAATATAGCGTGTTCAAACTATATATATGCTATAGGCTACTTTTGATCCCCAAATTATCGTGCTGGTTACTGGGTCAGAAGTGACACCTGTAGACAACTGGCGGGGATAACTAATTAAATGACGATTGATAAGTTATCGACCGGGGATGAAAAATGATTAAATTACTAAAATGGCTATTAAAAAATAAGGGTTGATCGTAGAAGGGTGAAATTGAGGATTGTATGTATTTTTTGTTTGTTGTATCATAAAAATAGAAATTAAAAGTTTTGTCTAAAAATTAAAAATAAAATTTTGGGTGGACTACCCCTAACATTTAGGGGGATGAAAAATAGATGTTGGCCGATTCTCATAGATACCGGATAAGCACAAAAAAATTCATCAAAATCGGTCAAGCCGTTTCGGAGGAGTATGGCAACGAAAACTGTGACACGAGAATTTTATATATTAGACTAGCGGGCCCGCCCCGGCTTCGCCTGTGGTACATATATATAACCTACAGCATTCAAGGATTACGCACATATGAAAGAACGGTCAACGATTTTTAAATCGAACCAGTAGTTCCCGAGATTAGCGTGTTCCAAACTATATTTGCTATAGGCTACTTTTGATCCCCAAATTATCGTCCTGTTTACTGGGTCAGAAGTGACACCTGTAGACAACTGGCGGGGATAACTAATTAAATGATTGATCAGTTATCGACCGGGGATGAAAAATGATTAAATTACTAAAAGGGCTGTTAAAAATAGGGTTGATCATAGAAGGGTGAAAATTGAGGATTGTATGTATTTTTGTATGTTGTATCATAAAAAATAGAAATTAAAATTTTGTCTAAAAATAAAAAAAAATAATCTAGGGGTGGACTACCCCTAATATTTAGGGGATGAAAATAGATGTTGGCCGATTCTCATAGATACCGGATAAGCACAAAAAATTTCATCAAAATCGGTCAAGCCGTTTCGGAGGAGTATGGCAACGAAAACTGTGACACGAGAATTTTATATATTAGATAGATACCATAAGAATCAAAATATATTGTATGTAGTCTCTATGAAATAAAGAACATTCTATTCTATAATTAAAAGTCGCTGATACTGAGTCAAAAATTACAACACAAAGTTTAAAGCCGATCATTACGTAAATGAGGTAATGATAGCTCCTAATTTTCATTGGATTGTATGGACAATCAGAACAATACAAAACTAAAAATATTACACAATAATAACGAAGATGAGGTATGCCATAATCTAAAGACAACATAACGTGGCGAAAATTTGTTTGAACAATTTGAAAATTGAATTGTCAGCGAACGTACACAACTCCTTGTTGCGACTGAGACTAAATCAGGAGACGTCACCTGATTTTGCATCGCCATAGTAGAAGCGCGTTTGCCGCTTCTGCCGTTTT
Source organism: Ectropis grisescens (assembly GCA_017562165.1). Lineage (NCBI taxonomy): Eukaryota > Metazoa > Arthropoda > Insecta > Lepidoptera > Geometridae > Ectropis > Ectropis grisescens. Next base: position 4,538,431 of record CM029772.1, read on the forward strand.
TAAGAGTTCGATGACAATAATTGACTTATTTCGAAACAACTGACGCATACATAAAAAATGCTACTGATTGTTTCATGAAATGCTTCATGTCAAAACAGTGGATTGATCACTTTTATAGCGGTGTCATTATTTTTAGCGCCTAAATATATTCTCACTTACTTTTTTTTACTGGGCAGAGCCTTTATTAACAAAACTAAAATACAATGAGAACTACACTACACTACAAACCTACCTAACCAACTACTTACACTAAGCACACCTGAATTATCTATAGACCACTATAGGTCTACAGATAATCCAGATGTTCAAGCCACTACCAATCGGAAGCGTACCCAGCATGATGGTTTTTTACTATTGACCACCATCTCGCCTGATGTTATGTTACCTCACTATCTCGACAATGCGATCTACGATGGAGCGTACTTACCTAGAAGAAACCGATTCACGGCATCACCACCGATTTATCGGCATTACCACGCTAAATGCCAATGCATTGGGCCAAATAAACGCCGGCATTTTGATCACGCGTCGCGTCGATCAAGCTCTCGGATAGACTTTTGAAGATGAAACTTACTTCTTCTCACTTGTTTACCGTATGTTTAACATTGCAACATTACCTGGCGTAATTTATTTTTTTAATTACAAAACGATATTTATAGATTCCGATTTGCTATTGTGATATATATAGTGATATCGGAGCTGAGCTATAGCTTTTCAAAGTTTGCAAAGCAAAATATTATTTGGCTTAAAATCAACTACAAAAGTTGCTACATCTAGTCAAGTGAATTTGGTTCATGTTATAAAGTTAACTATGTTGCAAATAATTAATCGAGTTCAAACAGGCTGAAGTAATGAATATGGCCAGTAACTTTTGAAGTGAAAGCTGGCGCACCATGGACAGATTTTTAGTGGCCTGTGAATTGAATTGTAGCATCACGCTCTATGGTCATAGCCACGCTCTCCGGTTTCACTCGCGTAATTTCCAAAGTGAGCCATCAAATTCCGAGTTATAAGTTTTCACTTCTATCAGCAGTTCCTATGACTGCCATTTTTTTTTATGTGGTTGTTATTAAAGTCCGATTTACGTGATTATTTTTCAGTTGATGGGAAAAAGCATTAATTAGCCCCAAAGAAATTTCAACTACAAAAGTTGCCACATCGACAAATTTTGAATTTGTTTCATGTTCAAATTCACTACTCTCACGAATAATCATAAAAATTGTGATAATTACATTGGTAGCGTGGAATTAAAATATAATTATAGTCTGTGAATAAGTTTGTAGACAAAATGTTATCTCGAACTGAAAGCCTCCTCGAACCAAGCACAGAAAAGAGAGGAGGCAGAAAACAGCACCCATAACATGAGCAAAAGTAATTAGGGTCATATTTCTCTAAACAATCCCTATCGAAACGAAAATAACAAACTTTATAATGTTGACAATGAAACAGTTTAGCAAGTTTTCCTCAGTTTTGATACGCATTATGTAATGTCCTATTAAATATTATTTTAAAAAATGACGCGATTGATCACCTGATTTACTGAAAATGAAATTTATCACACAGACAACATCCATTGCATCGCCAACGGTTGATTAGCTTCATATCATTATCATCGAAAATGATTTTAAGCGTCATATTAATGTTGTTGATGGCGAGTGAAATAAATATGTCACCTTTGAATAACTTGAAAGACAACCTTTTGCTACGCACTGAAGAGTCACATTTGAACCATCAAATGGCTTTGAACCAGAAACAGAAGAGTGAATTGGAACTATTAAAGAAAATAAGTCCTCTAAATCATGCTGCAGATGTTCTTTCTTCAAGATCATATAGGAGTATTATAAGAAGCAGTCGGTGCCCATATCGGATGGTTAGGTTAAGCCGAAGTCCCCGTTTCAACTTTTGCGTAACGTGTGATGAGTAAGTTGATTTTACTTTTACTCGTATTTTAGTGTTTATTGATTGAAATTTTGATATTGGTATACCATACCTCGTACATATGTGGTAGCTTAGCGGGGAAAGCTCAGATTTTGTAATTTGAGTCAGTTTATAGTCGTGAGGTTCGAAATTCGGTTCTCTGGGTTTCTTTCTAAACTCATACATTTGGAGGTTGACTATATCACTGGATTTAATGGTGAAAGAAAAGGTTGTAAGGATACCGTTATGAAAAAAAAACGTTTTTGAGAACATGTGACTAAGTTGCAAACAATAAACATCATTCGCAGCCTTCCTGATCCTACTGCTGAGTATAGGTTTTACTCAAAATTTGTTTGGCTTCGTGGCTTATTTGTTAGTAAGTCCGCTTTCGAAGCCAAGGGCCGTCAGGGACTTCCCACTCAGTACAAATATTTGTGTAATGGATACAAAATAAATATTTATTCTGTGTCTGAGTGGTTCTATGTATAATAAGTATCTATATACCTGTTTAGAACTATGTAAGTTATTGTATCAGCTATCCTTTAGTACAAAATTTGCTTAATTTGGTGTTAGATGGTGTTGTGTTTGAAATATTTACCGATATTTATTTTTAGAAATATAAATCAATTTGATACGGATAAAGTAGCATAATTCCATTAATTTCCTCTAAAAACTTAATTTTACCTTCTTATGTCAAAACTGTAAATGGCTACACATTACTTAAGTTTATTGATAAGAGTGTTTATTTGTATACCTAAATAAATAAATTACTGTTATCGAGTCAAACTAGGCTAAATGTACATTTTTTTCTTCTATTTTTATGGTGTTTCGATGTGATTGAGCAACCAACATCCTCTCTGTACATTATGAATCCTACGACTTTGTTTAACATTATTCCATCGTATTTTACAGGTATGAAGAAATGAGATCCAGGATATGCCCTCTCAGGAATTCTTATGGATACTAGAGTTTAATTTAACATTTTATTTCATGACACAAAATACTCTAAAATTACACAAATCAAGAATACATTTGTGAAGGTAAAATACTTGTGTGCTTGTTTTTATTGTTTAGTCTTTTCATTAATTTATACACATTTTTAACCGAAAATAAGAACCTTTTTTAACAAAACTAAATTAGTATAAGAAAAGCTATAATTTTAAGGAACCTAGAGGTAAATAACTACCTACACTAAGCACATTTGAATCAATCACTCTACAAACGTCCTTCTGGAAATACTTAGGACTTTTACTTGGCCAGATAATATCTAATAACAATTATGGCAGCAGTTCGCCCGGTGACCGCGACACGAGACCGCGACCGGAGACCGCTACAGGCACTTGACACTATGGATTTGTATGGGCGCCAGTTTGCGCCGAGACCGCGACACGAGACCGAGACACGTGTCGCGAGACATGTGTCGTGGTCTCGGTGCGAACTGGCGCCCATACAATTCTATAGTGTCAAGTGCCTGTCGCGGTCTCCGGTCGCGGTCTCCTGTCGCGGTCTCGTGTCGCGGTCTCAGCGCGAACTTGTACCTTTACCTTTAAGTAACGTTTCGAAGTCTTTCGAGTCCCATGCCATCCCAGTATCTCTACAGACAGAAGTTCCTTCCACGACTGCGATTAAGGACCAGTCAACATGAATCTACAGAGCAAAGTTTCAAGTTTTTGAGAAAAGACTCATCTCAAGGCTGCAAGGAATCTCTTACAAGGAAGTCTTCAAGGAAGTTCCTGAGCCTCGCACCCAACGCTAAATGATTGTATACATCGACTTTAGATGATCTTTAAAATGGTCGTAGATAAATTATGTATCTTTATTACTTTAAGTATGTTTTTTTGTACGTCTTATTTGCGCACCCTGATTTCTGACTTGTCCACATATTGTTTTCCATCCTAAGGTTGCCTGGAAGAGATTGCTTTTAGTGATAAGGCCGCTCACTGTTGCACTAATTTACTATGTTTTTGTTTATTTTTTGCTATGTATACTTTTTTGTTTTGGTGTGTCAATAAAGAGTATCTATATAATTTATAAATAAAATAAACGTTTTATATATACCAGTGGTTGTAAAGTGGTCGAAATCCAACTCATATATAATTGTATTCATAGTTCCTTGTGAAGTTTCATTTTGACCACGACAATTTAAAAATTCGTAACAATTTCCAAAAACAATAAACCTAAGAGTCTTTAAGCATGTCCATCAAATATAATGGTATTGTGTGAAAGGTTTTTCTTCATTTATAGACTTCTTATGCAAGTTTTTTTTTGTAAACATTATCATGGTGTACTTCTTTAAATACTTATAAACTATTTGCAAAAGTTCATACTTTGCCGTCCGCACAGTTTTCGTAAAAAGGTGTCAAAACGGGTACAATTTTTTTTCTCGACGTATTATGTTAAAATATAGTTTACCTTTATGTTAACGTATGGGTTGCTATTATGTCATTCATTGTATGGTATGTATCCATGTATTTGTCTTTTCCCTGTCATCATATAGATAATTTTAGCTTTATTAGGAAAATTTCAAATGATTTCTATATGACATAATGAACATTTTATATTGTAACAATCGATTACATGTTTGAAATAATAAATCATTGTTTTATTGAAATTTTTTTCACAGTATAGAGTGACGAAATGAGCAGGACATGTGCCTGATGGTAAGCAACATGCCTACCACATAACAGCACAGTGACACGCAGCTATAACACATGAAGAGTTCAAATCAGACCGAATAAGAATCAGAGTACGCTGCACTGCGCTCGTCACCCAGAGATATAAGATGTTTTATTTTTATGCCCTCTAATTTCACTGGCAACATTGCCCTTCAAACTAAAACAGTAATGCTTGCAAGTTACTGTTTGGCGAAATAATAACTGGCAAAGGTTTGGTACTTCATGTTGGACACTCCAAAGCGTCACTACTAGTTATAACGCAGAAACTAAAATGTTTACTATTGATAGCAAAACACAAACCATTTTACATGCAATAAGCCCCCAACTCCAATAATACAAGGTAATCCGAAGTTAGAGGTTGCTAAGCCTCTGGAACAAACCGGGAACCGCCCAGGTGCTATAAATCCTGGGCTAATCCTAGACGCTGGCGGTAGGTCACTACGATTACTGCTGTACATGATTTATCGTGCTGCATTTTACTGTAATTATCATTTTTGAAGTGAAAAATTATTTTCACTCACATTTTTAAAGTGAAAAGAAGTAAATATAAAAACGCACCACACACAAAAAATTTGTAGACTGTGAATTGAGTTTAAGCGTCACGCTCATAAATGAAAGAAATCTTCGAGTGAACTCGGGACCATAGCCATCTAATCTAGACTGCCATGTTTAGATACGGACATATACTTTGAAGATTTATTCTAGACTACCTGCACCCTCTGGTTTCACCCGCGTAGTTTACAAAGGGAACTATCACATTCTGAGTTTTAAATTTTAATTTCTATCTGCAGTCCCTATGACTGCTAACTTTTAGGGTTCCGTACCTAAAATCTAAAAACGTGACCCTATTACTGAGACTTCTCTCAAGAAGAGCCTGTATCTCAAGAACGGTGATAACTAGACAGCTGAAATTTTCACAGATGATGTATTTATATTGCCGCTATAACAACAAATACTAAAAATATAGTAAAATATAAAATAATAAATATATAATAATAAATAAATAAAGTACATAATAAAATAATACTGGATATCTCGAAAGCTTTTGACAGGGTTTGGGATGATGGTCTTATAAACAAAAAGACAATCAAAAAGCTTATTGAATTAATAGTCAAAACTTTATGTTTGATTCTTTGAGATATCAAACACGACACAATGTTGGTTTTTGATGCCAGAAGCAGGCTGATAGAAAAAAAAATACAGTCATAGGGACTGCCGATAGAAGTGAAAACTTATAACTCAGAATTTGATAACTCACTTTGGAAACTACGCGGGTGAAACCAAAGGGTGCTGCTAGTCTGGAATAAATTTTAAAAGCATTGATGCCTAAATGTGTTATTCTGTAATGGTAACCATGGCAACATGTCATGGCTATCTAGAAATTCTATGTTCACCCGAAGATTTCTTTAATTTACGAATGTGATATTTGGGCTCAATCCACATCCTAGGAAAAATCTGTGTATGGTACGTCAAAGGAAGTTTTCACTTCAATAACAAAGTGATGTTTATTGCATAGTTGTGTAACTGTACAATCCGAAATATATGCGATAAAAGACCGATAAACTGGCAACTTTGTAGCGATGCTCAAATCATTTCCGAATAAGGGAGTAGTTGTCTAAAAGTCTTTTGATCCGTCTTTATATTGAATTCGAAGCATCCAGCTGGTAGTCAGCCGATTTATCCGAAATATGTGAACAGTACTATACATAAGTTCAGATAATATGTGCTTAGTACAAAGTTAGCAACTGTTTAGGTGTGAAGTACCATTGCACCTTCGACAGAACTGGTTTGGCAGCTAATTTAGAATTAACCTGTATGAATGGCCCAAACTTTGAGCGAAGATGAAAAGGTGACGCAGTAAAACTTGAGATTTGCTTCTATCACGGCACTACGCTTATCAACCGGAAATATGAGACAAATCTCTTTGACTTATATTAATACTTTGAATAATCTCTTCATCGGAATATAGTAATGCCTAAACGTTACTGCTTGGCAATAGTACCGTATTTGGTAAACGTTGGTCGTCGTAATCTCACGGCACACTGGGACCTTCACATACTACGCTGACGACACTGATGACGCCATCGGTCGGTATGTACGGCGAGCGTTAGCTGCATCACCGAAGACCATCCATGAATTTAACTTACAGATGGCCATCAAGGACAGAAATGCGGCCGTGGTGGAGGCTCTGGGCCGGGAGGAGGCGGCTTAGGCAAAAGACGATGTGGAGTCGATTACTATCGGAATCCCAACCGGTAGTGATCGGCTCAACAGACGAAGTCCGACTGACTAGTACTAGGCTTAGGTTCAGAATGTTCACAACACCCCCCTGTTTTCCCCTTCTTCTTCTAATCCAAAAAATATGTAAAAAATAATATAATTGTAATGACAAAGGTCACGGACCCCGAAATCTGTGGAGTGAATAAAATTAATTTAAAAATAAATAATATATCATTACGATTATATCCTTCGATCATCTTACGATTGCATCCTTCTTCTACGATTTTGCTATGCATCCTACCACTACAATTCTATAATGAATCTTAGCACTATGGTTTTGTGATTTGTATGATTTGACATTACTTGTACGATTCCGCTATGCAGCTTACCACTGCCCTTCTGAAATGTATCCCTAATTTGCACCACAAATTTGCAATGTACCCTACTTAAAACAGATAAATGCACCCCAAACTGCACCGCTTAGGCTATATAGTATGGAGCCAAATATCCTAAACCCTGCATAATCTGTTCAGTTCTCACCATACAAGCACAATCGATAATGCAAATTTTATGTAAAGAGACTGCGAGAGGGCGAATTTCGGCGGGAACTGGCGAACCAATCAGTGGCCCTTAATAATATGTATCAAATGTTTAGTTTACGCAGGTTGCGCTCGACGTTCCTACTAATGGAATTTTAAGTAGATCGGAACTGTATTTGGGAAGCATGATAAGATTGGAGAACTTTGTTACTTTGATATGATTTTGAAATGTTTCTAACCCCCATGTGGCACGTGTTACCACTGCTGAAGCTCAGGATTTTTTTTTACAAGGCCTTCTCTTCTTTCTGGCCCAGTGTCGAGTTGGTAGATGACGGATTACCTCGAAAGCTATTAAAAAATTCCGGTTTCCACATGATGTGTTTATCTACCGTTTTTAAGTTAGTGGTATTAGCCAATTGACTTCGAAAATACAGTTGTGCGAATGGGATTCGTACTGGATTGGCATCCACTATTTTGCTGACAGCAGTAACTTCTTGTTGAGCTAAAAATTAGATTGAAGATAGAAATAAACAAAAGAACTCTTTAATAATAAGAAAAAATAAGCTCGTGATAGGACGAACAAGACATGCACCTGATGGTAAGCAATGCGCCTGTTCATAACAACACAGAGCCACAAATATCCAAAAATGTGTCAGAAAAATGAGAAAAGTAATTTAATAAAATACTATCAGTGCCCCGCGTTCTAACCCGATAATTCCCGTATTTTTCCGCTACAAAAAGTAGCTTATGTGTTTTGAAGAGTATAATCTATCTGTATTCGAAATTTAAACATGATTTGTTCAATCGTTCGGCGTTCTGACTAAATTGTGCAACAAGCATCCACACGTCTCCGTATATAATATTGTAGGATAGGACTGTTTTTCTGTTACCTGATTCCTCGAGAACCCCCGTACCGATTTTAAAATGTATTTTTGGGTTCGGATGGGCTTCCGAATGGTCCCATATAAATCCTATCGAAATCGGTCAAGTGGTTTTTGAAGTATGAACCAAAAACTAAAATTAGCATCCAATTTTCTGGATGACGTCAATTTATATTACACAAAAGTTATGAAACTCGAACCTGTCACTACAAAATTGGGTATATGCGTTAATAAAAACTTGTTTTGCACTAAAAAGGGTAAAATAAACTATTTTCGTACAAAAAATTAATTCGACTTCAAAACCACAAATAAGCACTCAAAAGCGAAAAATAAATTAACATTATTATTACAAGTGCTCACTCATCTATTTGAAGTCAGTGCTAGCCAAGTCTAACAGGTACCGGTGCCTACCTACCACGTGCCTACATAGTATTTTTAGCCTGACTGGCACCGACTTCATATAGATGAGTGAATAGCGCTTGTAATAGTGATATTAATTTATTTTTCGCTTTTGAGTGTCTATTTGTGGTTTTCAAGTCGGTTTAATCTTTGTACGAAAATAGTTTATATTAGTTCCATTTAGTTTCTATTATATTTCTGCAATAAAAACGAGTTTGTTAGTCTAACTTATCCAATCCATACTTTTACCAAATTTCGCTTTCATCTATTCAGTGCATTTTGTAGCATCCATTCAAGTATAAACACTTTCAGGATTATGTTGTCATCTTTATTTAAATTGTTTAATTGTTATTATGCAAGTTTGACTGTATTTATCAGTTTATCTTAGTAAGATTAAATCAAATAACTAACGTTTCAGTTGTAAGTGCAAAAGTTTAATCCCAACAATTAGTTGCCAAAACCTAGTTGGGCAATTGTCGCCGCGAAAATAAAGTTCCCAGTCGAATACTCTACCCTGAAACAGCGATATTGATGCAGTTCTAAACATCTCTATTTAAATAAGGACAAGGTATATTTTGTCGGGATTTAATATCAGTCTAAAATTGTTGATTCTCTAACTCAGCTTAAGGGATTTCAGTTCCCACTTTGATGCTAAACAGAGGCGTTTTGAATTCGGTTTAAAGGAAAGTTACTAAAACTATTTAATGAATAGTTTCTATAACATTTCGAGTTGAGCTTGAATAATTCAGTTTGAGATTTAGGAGGTTTCTCTGAGACTGCTTTTGTCAGTTACTTGTAAAATTGCAACAAGTTTCGTTGTAATGAAAAAGTTTTCGAGAACTCCACAATATTGTTGTTAAAATAGTGGTATACAAGTTTTGAGATTTAGTTCTGAGACTTTGGTTATCAACTTAACTTAAACATGCTATATAGTGTAATAGAGTAATTTTCATTACTATCTGGTAGATAATTAACAATTTTGAAGAGATGTGTAAAAGGAGGTAACTTTAATAGCGACAGCTGGAGGACGCGACATCCTACTAAAACTATTCTACAAATTTTACAAGTGTCAATGTATGGATGTTTGGATATATGGATATTTGTTGCTCAATCACGTTCTAGCATATGAACGGATCGGGCTGAAATTTAGAACACAGATAGATTAGAGCCTGTAAAAACACACAAGCTATTTTTCATCCCGGAAAAACAATGGGAATGGGAACAATGCGGGTAAAATCGCGCTGATTTAATAAAAAAAACAATTTAAATTAAAAATGACGTGGTGAAACTGATCAATACAAAAAAAAAAAAAATTTCGACACCATACAATTTATTTTAAAAATATTTTTTTTTTCTTTTTTTTTTTAACTTTAATAGGTTTACACTTGACCGCCATCTCGCCTGATGTTAAGCGACGATGCGGTCTACGATGGAGCGTGTTTACCTAGAAGAAACCGATTCACTCTCGACCCATATATGACCCATCAGCTCCCGAATTAGTCGTTGACTGTGCATCGGGTGCCAATGGCTTCTCTAAAGTGTAGTTACAAAATAAATGCGAAATATTTAAACTAAATTTTTGATTAAATCTACCAAACTAAAATTAAAAAATGTATGTGCAGTAGAATAAAATACATTAAACTTTAGAATTTAGAACTCAACAAATATAAATATATTACATCATAATAATTCAATATTATATATTAATACTTGATCATGAAAGCACTGTAACCCCAGAAGTTTCCGCATTGTCAGGCGGAAGTTTTAGTAATCGTGCCGAAGCGAGTACTCGAGGTGAAGTTCTTAGGCTTTACATCCAAGCCGACGACGCCGTAGGTTGAGCAATTTATAGTTTCCGGAGCAATTGAGTCGAGCTGCAATGTTGGGTGGTAGACTACTGAGAGTAAGAGGCCGCGGCGGAAGAGGATGGCTGGTAAGTTGCGCCGCTTTCCTCGGCTGGCGTGACCTTAAGACTGCAAGCGTCGTAGGAGCGTCTATACTGGTTAATCTGTATTGGTTGGTCCCCAAGATGGTTACGGCGTGTCTTGGGTTCAATTGTGTCAGTATCGGGGTTTTATCTGAAAAAGACGGGGAGTGGCGGGTTTGGAGAAGAATGTGAGAGCGTCTAAAATGTTATATAATTATAATATCAACGAAACTTTCTTTTACTCAGAAACTTCAATTTCTTAGGAAAGTTGCTTGACTAAAATTGTTTGGTTTCACATATTATTTCAGTAAAACTAGTACAGCGTTCTGGAGTTTATTTGTCAAGTAGGCAGATTGTTTTTTGTGTAATTTTTTTTTTATAACATATAATAACGAGACGAGCAGGACATGTGCATGATGGTAAGCAACATGCCCGCCGCATAACAGCACAGTGACACCTAGGTACATGAAGTCCAAATCATTACCTAGTACGAGTACTGTATTCGTCACGAAACATTGCCTTTCAAACCGAAACACAGTAATGTTTGCACGTTACTGCTTGGCGGTAAAATAACTGGCAAAGGTGTGTTTCTTCCCCAGACGGACTTTGTAAGGTACATCAGTAGGTACAGCACTTTTAGCAGCTCTAAAGCAAAAGTATTAAGTACCTCTAAATTTTTTTTAATGAATTAATGAATAATTTAATAAATGAATAATTTATTTCCATAAAGATCTATACAGTTCACTTACAACTATAATTGCCATGTTTCTTTGTTACATCGTTTCGCTTCGAGATATCGGTGGGCTCCAAATTAGGCAAAGCTTGTTCACAAAGTTAACTTTTTTTAAACTCTTATTTTCCTAACATCTTTTTTTATATACTTTTGCAAGCTTTTAAATTTATTTTATATAAAAATTCGTATTCTTCACAGACCCTTCGTGCTATCCTAGAGATATTAATGTTATTTATATACAACTAGATGCGTCGGCGTCGCCCGTGGTACATTATATAGCACTCATCAGGATCCCGTACATATACAACGGTAAAAGAATGACTAAAATCGGTTCAGTCATTCCTGAGAACATCGCTTTCAAACAAAACACCTCTTCAGCTACCTGCTACGCCACCTGTCGGAAATTGGTCCTACCAACTCAGATTAAGAAACAAATTAGCAAAGATTTATATTCCAGAGGTATGTAATCTGTGATATTCAATGACGCAATTTTAGACAAATGCTGTCATGTGTCATGTCAAAGCACGAAACGTACGAAAACTCTCAAAATGAATATTTTTTTCCCGATTTTGTTACATTCTAGATTCATGCTCCGCTTCTATTAATAGTAGCGTTATGTTCTATAGTTTATAGCCTTCCTCGATAAATGGGCTATCTAATAAAAAAAGAATCTTTCAATTTGGTCCAGTATATCCCGAGATCTTAGCGTTCAAACAAACAAACTCTTCAGCTTTATAAGTAATATTAGTATAGATTTTGGACAAAACTATTCCGTCTTAATTCTATTCTCCCCATAGCAGGTACACCATTAGCCACACCACAAACTTACACATGAGTCTTTAACTCAATGGAACACATCGAGTTAGTCTGTGTCAAACCTAAGCCAAGTTGCGACCGCGCAAATTGACGGGCAAACGAATTTGTAACTCGCCGACCCCTTGGAGATAACTCGTGAATATGCGTTGATTGTGCATCGAAGTTGGACAGTGGTGCTGCCATGTTGGCTGGGACGTGGTTCTGTATAAATTTATAAATCACATAATACATTTTTTTATTCATTTAAGGCCAGGTAATTCTGTCAAAGTAGGCATTTAACGCTGTCTTGTTCTCGCGACCGTCACCGACCGCGGAATCGGTGCCACAGTGCAGAAATAACATTAAAATATTGGACTATGTAATTTAAACTCATTTTTTGTTCAAGATTTGTTTACGTTTGTTTGTTTATGATAAGAGTTTTGTAGCTATATAAACGAATAAATATTAAATTTATCTATACTCGTAGGTATACAAAACTCAACCTTTTCTTTTTGGTCACACTATAAGTTGAGAACGGCTTTTAAAATTTCATGCATCTTTTTAAAATGTTTCCTAATAATTCACAAGTTCGTCAAAAAATTTAAAAAATGTGGTGAAACGTAATGCAAGGCCAGTAAATATAGACGGTTTTTTGGCCAAGTTTGCACTAACTTTCTAATCCAATTTTTTTCTATGAGGTAAAGATCACTTACTGAGCATAAAATTACAAAATGCTCACAGATTCAGGTAGAGTTTCAAACGCCAATTGAAAAAAAACTGTTTTAGCCGATATTTTGAAACTATATATTTTGACAACAATTGTAGAAAATAAAATTTTGCATCTTTTGTTGCTTGTAAACTTTTTTGTAAAACTTACCGTTTACGATTTATAGGCCATTTAATGATACGGTTGTGATGATGCCGAAAATAGTGGATGAAAATGATGTGGTCTACGATGGAACTTGCTTCTCTAATAGAAACAAACACAGTGTACCTCGTAACCCCAAGGATCGAACCTTCGACAAAAACCCACTCTGGCAATGCGTTTCACAGCTTAGTTGTTCTTATTACAAAAGTGGAGACCAAACTCTTCGTTCAACTCTTCAATCATGATGATGAACGGTGGTGTTCATTCGAGCAACGAGCAATATGATAGAATTACTTTAATTTAAAACCGACTACAAAAAAAAATCTACACGTAAAAAAATATTACCTACTATCTAAGGAGTCTATGGACACTTTGGCGAATGAGACCAGTCTTAGAATATCTTAGTTACCAAAATCCATCCAGCCGTTTGGAAGATATGTGGAAATAAAAGTTTTACAAACATAAAGATACGCGCGAAAAACATAACCCTTCTTCCATTCCGGTAAAAAGAGACATGTTTATGCTACTGGGAACGGAATTCACATCTTATTTATACATTGTTATCATTAAATTGGACATAATAAATCGTAATCGGTAAGTTTGAAAAAAAGTTTACTGGCAACAAAAGATGGGAAATTTTATTTTCTACAATAATAATAGGCTTTATAACTTTTTCAGAATATTGGCCAAAAACGTTTTTTCGAGCTGGCGCTTGAAGCTCCACCTGGATTTGTTATTATTTTGTAATTTTATGCTCAGGAAATGATTCTAAACCGAAAAATACGAATCGGAAATTTAGTACAGAGTTAAATTCTACGAGTAATTTTACTGCCTTCTTATCTAATTTGGTCGAGTGTCTAAATTTCATTTTAAATAAGTTTTAAATGAACGAAGTTGGGTTTTTAGGGATTCGTAGACAAATTTTAAAATATACGTTATGTCTGTTCATCCGTATGTGACAGCCATTTTTCTCCGAAACTATAAGAAGTATACTATTAAAACTTGGTAAGTACATGTATTCTATGAACAATATTAACAGTTTCATACAAAAAACGAAAAAACAACTAATTTTGGTGGTGTCACAAACTTGGAAAAAAATTAAAAAAAAATCTATCAAAACCATACGTGTATCTATGGATAGGTGTTCAAAAATTGTATTGAAGTTCCTAACATTTTTTTTCTAAATTGAATAGTTTGCGCAAGAATCTCTTCCAAAGTGGTAAAATCCGTATGTGAGGACTTTTCTTCCAAGTACTAAGTACCTTACTACCAAAGAATTTACCTAAATGGCATATAAATGCAAGTTAGGTATCATTTATGATACCTAACTTGCATTTATATTTTTATAGTTAGGTATCATTTATGATACCTAACTTGCATTTATATTAGGGGATTTACGCAGGGGATTTCTCCCCTCTCATTATTTCCTTATCCCGATCTCTGATTTGACGGACGAATATTTTACCGATACTAATCTATTTTCCATTGCATCTGCATTGAATTTTTACTGATGTGTTATCGACGTCAGTTTTTGAGACTCTCCTATTGGTCTACAACATAAAGTAAACAGCGTACTAATTAGTATCAGCGTCTATTTGCAATTCAATGAAAACGGTATCAAAATCAAGATCATAGCGTGCTTCACTAGTAATACCTACTGATATTGTTATACTGTGGCACTATGATCGTAATATTTAAAATTTATTGGTTGTCAAAATTGCAAAATCAAGCACAGGCCCGTCGTCCGTGAGCGCCGAAACGCGACTGATCAGGCCTGCCGAACGGCGCGCTATATATATGGTAGATATTAAAACATAGTGAATAACTGATACTTTTTATCAAGTCAAACTCTACGAAAGCATCTATAACTTTTAGTAGCTTTCGTTGAGTACAAAAATTTAAAAAAAAGATCATTAGTTTAGTCATAAACTTGAAAAACTTTTGAAAAGGGGTAACTTTGGGATTTTTTTTATCAAGTAAAATTCATTAAATCGTGTTATTGACTGCGAATTGCACTAGATTAGATCCTTAACTAATACATATATTTTTTCAGAGTTTAATACACTATTTTAAAGGTCTTAAAGTTGTTTTAAAAATTCAAAATTACGGCCTACACGCCCTTAATAGATTAATGGAACAAAACAACGGAGAAACGCACGAATGAACCAATGCATGAACGAAAAAGTGAACAAATGAATAAACGCAATTTCTGTATTTTCACATGCTTCGAATGACGCTGGTTTAGAAAATCAGTAAGACTAGTAAAATAACTGATGTTCTTATTGCTAAAAGCAATTTCTTTCCGGCAAACTTGGGGCAAAAGTTTATCAAAAGCTTAAAAAAAACTCATAACGTGGATAGCAACATATATTATATAGCCCTATTAAACCTACTTGCACGCCGCGGGGTAACCCACGGGTTGCTTTAACTATATAGTGTCATATTTATTAAATATATATAATATCATATTTAGCAAAAGTTACTTCTTCAGGTACGCCAAAGTCTAATTAAAATTTTACTTACTCAGACTTAAACCCTCTACACACGAGCCCTAAAATTAGAGGACATTACGTAAAACTAGTGGGGAGGACCCTACATCGCATCATAAATCACCAATCATATTTATGGTGCGATAGATAGATAGATAAACTCTCTATTGCACTCAACAAAACAAACAACTTAAAAAACAATCTTAAAATATAGTAGCAAATGGCGACCTTATCGCTAAAAGCGATCTCTTCCAGGCAACCATGGGATGGAAAAGAAGTTAAAGTATAGAAAGACGGGAGTAATCAAATAAAGAGTTATTTGATACCTTAATATATAAAATAAAAAAAAAAGAAGTTAATTAAGATACTAATCATTGACTAAAATAAAATAGACATACATTCTAATAAGAATACATGCTAATACATAAATAACCTTATTACATATACTAATACATATGCAATGAATCCAAAATACTATTTATTTATTATTATTTATGTAGGCTCCTCCCCCACTACTTTTGCGTCATTTCCTCTGATGTCAGGGCTCGTGTGTGGAGCGTTTTACTCCCAACGTATACTCTAGATCAGTCAAATAGTTTGTGCCAAATTTTGATAATCAATATAATATTTGATATTTTTTATAAAAATATTGAAAGACTCATGAACGTTTAAAAAGTCGGACGTAGTCTCGCTAAAATAAAATCTGTGTCCATAGAGTCGGACACATAATATGTCACATACAGGCTGACACGCACACATCAGTGGTCATTACACGTCTAACTTGTGTATATGTGTGCGTGTCAGCCTATCAGTGACAACCTGACAACGCAAATGTGCCCGACTCTAGTGACACAGTTTGGTTGTAGCGAGACTCCGACCGACTTTTTTATACGTTCATGAGTCTTTCATTATTTTTATGAAATATTATAACAATTATCAAATTTGACACAATCTCTTTGACTGATCTTGAAGATAGGTTGGGAGTAAATCTGAGTAAGTAAAATTTTCATTAGACTTTGGCGTACCTGAAGGAGTCACTTTTGCTATTATTATTTCAGATAAAAAAAGTGTAAGACGTTTTTATATTTCCATGGAAAGAGTTAAATAATTATAACCCAGTTTTCTAGTCTCGTCCGCAGAACCCGTCTCCCAGTATCCATACACAAGTGTCGCTGATTCCGGTGTGGAAACTTCTCGATTTAATTTATATACTTGTTTGGTTTGCTCCTATCGCGTTGCGAACTCCGGCCATTGTGCGCCTTCGCGCGGAAACTCCGACGGTTCGAATGATTAAGTTTAGAATAGGTTTGCGTATGATATTTTTGCTCGTATCCAATATTTACATATATAAAACTGAATGTTTGTCTGTATGTCCTTTATAGAATCGTAAACTAAGCATTTGATCATGTGATGATATTTGACAAAGATTGCATGAGCCAAACAATGTTTCTGAGTTGGTACGCCTTAAAGACTATATAGATACACTACGTATAGTGTTGACACAAACGCTTTACACCGAAAGCACGGCATCTTTTTTTTTCGCTCTTGTGGAAATGTCATACTTTTGCCGTGGCACATCATTCTGTTGCCATAGAAAGTATGCACGTCATCTGCTTACGATTGACACAAAAGAACCGTGCGGAAAATCTAACTATACGTAGTATATGTAAACATCTTGGTTTACATACGAGTATACTACGCATAGAGTTAGAACAAATGCTTTACACTGAAAGCACGGGTCTGATCGCTATTGTCTTGTCGATCGTGTGGAACTTTTGTCGCGGCACATCACTCTGTTGCCATAGCTAACATACATCTCATCTGCTTACGATTGGTACAAAGGAACCGTGCGGAAAAACCTGCAGGTCTACTACGAAGTCCGATGATATATCGGCCGAAGTTATGGACGTTTCATACCACGAAACACAATCGGTCGGTTGATCTGATCGGGTGTTTCGTCCATTCCGACCGACGCTGATTTGACAGTTTTTGTGCCATCAACCGACCGATTGTGTTTCGTGGTATAAAACGTCCATAACTTCGGCCGATATATCGTTGATCGGACTTCGTAGTAGACCTGCTGATCTCTATTTCCTCATTCGTACCATCAATTTTCGACAAGTGACGGATCAACTTGCGCAGGATATTTATTACATATATTATTTAAATACAAAGCAAGAACACCTCATTATGCCACAAATACTGTAGAAAAACAGTGATAAAACTTAAAACTAAAATATTTTGGCTATAAACGGCAATCTTATCGTGAATAGCGAATATCCAAAAGTGTATCTCTTCCAGATAAACTTTTGGATAAGGTGACAAGTAGGGCCAAAATAGGTAGCTTAACTCTTTATTATTATATTTACCGTATAAACTGATAGGACGAACGAGACATGTGCCTGATGGTAAGCAACACGCCTGCCCGTAACAGCACAGTGTCACGAAGCTATTAGAAAATAAAAAGTACGAATTAAAGGCATTCATTTCTGTTCCGTTTTGAAGGGCAATGTTTTCAGAGAAATTACAGGGCTTAGGGATATAATGTCTTAGACCTCTAGGTGACGAGCGCAGTGCTGTGATCATAGTCCAATAGCTTCGTGTCACTGTGCTGTTATGTGGTAGGCATGTTGTTTACCATCAGGCATATGTCCTGATCATTTTGTCACTCTATACTTACTCTATACTATAAAAAAGTAGCACTGCACTGCGATCGCCATTCGGAGATATAAGACGATTTATGTCTGTGCCCCGTGTTTTTTTAAAGCACATTGCCCTTCAAACTGAACACAGTGATAACATTCGTAGGATGAATTTATCAGATTCCTATAGTACACGTTCTGTATAGATTGGGGCTAGGCAGTCGCTGAAAAAAATTGGTTGCCTGTAAAGTCGGTATACGGGCGAAAGTTTTACGTGACAACGACTTTGAGTGGTAAAATAATTTTACGGAAGGGACGCGTGCCTTTCACTTTTTATGTCTGTCTCTCTCGCTCTTAGGCGGGCTAACCATGCCCGAGTGGAAGGGACGCGTGCCTCTCACTCGCTCTCGTTGTGAGCGCATAACGTGAGCGGAGCGTAACGCAGTTTCTTGAAGTGTCACCCGGCAAACCAATTTATAAGACGTTGTCAAGTCAAAATGCTAACAAATATTAACACACAACAATATATCTCTTAATTAAATACTATCCATTAACTGAACTATCCAATTCAATTACAGATCAGAAAGAGATCCACGGCGCCAGACATTAATAAACTGGATGGGTTGATGTAAAACAAATTAAATGCGTTCTCTGCAGTAATAAATTACTTCGCAAGCTTGTGACTTGTATGAGGTAGGGTGTCGCGTCTTACTTGAAATAGTTGTAAAATATTATGTAACAGAGTGATGATATGCATTCGTAAAGTGCATGGTAATCCACAAGTAAAGAACAGGACAGTGACACGCAGATGTTGGAACATGAAGAGCCCAAATCGTTACCTAGCACTAATTATTATTGTGAGTCATATTTTCAAGTATTGTAGGTTTACACTTAGCTACAATTTTGCATGATGTTAAGCGACGACGGATCGTCCTTATCTTTATGAAACCGATTTATTCTCGACTTGGATCCATCGGGAAAAACTCACTCGGGTAATGCATTCGTTGTGGAAATTATTTTAGACGAAGCCCCTATACAAAAGAAGTTGTATTTTACCATAACTAGTTGTTTGATTTGGTATACAACAAGTTCAAGATAGGTATTTATGTTAATTTGTTCAATTTCCTTATTTTTAAGTTTTTTTTACAATAAATTATAAACACTAGATCACAAAAAACTTAAAAACTAGAGTGCCGCCTGCAGCTGCAGAACCCAAGCTGGTACTGATACTGGCACTGGTGGTTAAGGCTGCAGCGACAGAAACCTTCTGACTAATTTATCAATTAATTTATTTACATTTTGCAAAGAAAAATAAAATCAAATGTAATTAATACGACGAGTCTGTGTAATGGCGTTCATACTAAATATCTGCAATTATTATGTGAATGTTACTTCCACGACAATAAATGATATTCTATTGTATTCATTATAAGATCACTATAATAATAAGGTTGTGGGACTATTCACCACTTTGCCATAAAACAATTACAACAAATGAACAAAGCCAAGGTAACTTTGGTAATTTTTAATGTCTTGATATGCCTGTTTAGAAAAATAGTTGTTAGTTGCAAGATACTTTTTAAAGACATTTTGCACAATGTTTCTTTCCATTTTTAATCGTAACTGCCAATCTAAATGTAGCTATGAAAAAACGTCATTAAACCTCACAATACCCTCTATAGCGAAGCGCGAAGCATAAAGAAGCGTTCACATTAGAAGCTTTTGAATAGCTTAGATTAGTGGTAATCCATTTGGGTAGTAGATATTATATCGATAAACCAGTAGAAATAAATTTGGTTTAAAAGTGAGGTTTTCGGTTCTGGAGTGGAGACCACGTATTATTTACTGTATGCTGCACTGAAATGGAATAACGATATTTACGAGTATAAATGACAGCCGGTAGTGGTTGGAAACCAAAATTCTAGGATCGGACATTTCACATAAAACACTATCTATCCCCAAACTAAGCAAAATTTGTACTATAGAAGTCAGATAACTGATATACTACTTATATATTTTAAATACATACTAATTTTATATAGAAAACACCCAGACACAGTACAAATATTTGTATTCATCACGTAAATATTTGCACTAGGTGGGGATCGAACCTACGACCCACAGCTTTGCAGGCATACGTACTACCTATTAATCTACCCGGCCAGCAAAATGTGATTGAAAATTATAGGTTCTTAACTTATATAACACAAATATAAGTTTAAAGTTACTCATATAGTGATCTAAGCCCCGTCTGAACGTGCCTATTGGACTGGCGGCTTGCAGCGGTGGATCTGTATCTCGAAACAAAATGTTTGTAGTAATTCCCGCCAACTTACGATGTTAGTACCTTCGCATAAAGAAGGAATACGCACCTATTTGATTGGGCCTGTATAAATGCCTTGGCTACACAAGCTATTTAAAAAAAGAGGAATGTCTAAACAGTAAAAAATATTCACATCTATTTATATATGTAAAAGCGAAAGGTCACTCATCACGAAATCTCAGAAACTACAAATGCTAAGAGGCTGAAATTTTCCACGGAGGTACCTTTAAGCACGTAGACGCTCGCTAAGACCGGGCTTTGCGAAATTCAATCCCTAAGAGGGTAAAATAGGGGATGATAGATTCAGGGCTAACTTATGTGTTCAAATCACGCTAGCTTAAAAACAATATAGACATCATCTTCTCAAATGTGTACATCTTTGATCTTACCTACATTGACAAGTGATGAGAGTTGCGATAAACCCTAATCACGTCGTTGTTTTAAATATATCACCAGTAAAGTTCCGAGGTCAAACGATAACCAAATTTCAAAAACTATCATGGCGATATTATAAAAGTTACCATTAAAACGTCATTAAAGCTCACAATGGCCTTTAGTACGATGCATAAAGAAGCGTTCACACTAGAAGCTTTTAAGGAGCTTACATTAGTCGCGAGACGTCTCATCTCTCCAGCGATACCATCAACACTTTCACGACATGATGCGCTTTGTTGAATAGGGAGGGGAATATTATATTTCAATATCGATAAATTGTCTGCTATTATTACTAAATCAGTTAATATATTGCCTCATTACAAAACAAAGGTTTTTGAAGAAGAATCATCTTTTGACGCAAAACACACTTTTTTTTTCGTATGCTGCAAATGACGCTAAACCGTCACGCTCGTGAGTTGAAAGGCTCGGTTGGCTCAATTTAAGACCGCACAGTGTATATGAACGAGAAAGATACAGTTTAGTGTCATATATGCATAGGAAATAACATTCTTGCGCGTAAAAGATTACAAAATCTTGAACTTCGCCGCAAAATTGCTAGCTTATCGGTTTTTATCGCATACACTTCGGAGAGAGTGCACTGATCTGAATGATCTAATACCACATTGCCCTTTTTTATTCGTATCTCAAAAAAGCGACATCAGTTTCATGGTTGATGTGCCAAAAACACGAACGAAGAGATTTGACTCCACGTTTGTGATAAGAACGTCTAGGTTGTGGAATGCGTTGCCTGAGTGGGTTTCCTCGATAGTTACAATCTTGGTGTCTTCAAATCGAGAGTGGTTTCTTCTAGGTAAGCATGCTCCATCGTAGACCGTATCGTCTCTTAACATTAGGCGAGATAGTGGTCAAGTGCGAACCTATCATCATCATCAGCCCGTGTTTGCCCACTGCTGGACATAGGCCTCTCCTATAATACGCCACTCAGCTCGATCCTCGGTCTTACGTTTCCAACCGCTACCAGCTGTCTTTCGTATGTCGTCACTCCATCTAGTCTCAGGGCGTCCTACACTACGTTTACCGATTTTCGGTCTCCACTGCAGAACCCGTCTACCCCAATGGTTATCGGGTTTGCGACAGATGTGTCCGGCCCATTGCCACTTCAGTTTGCTAATACGCTGAGCTATGTCGGTGACGCTAGTTCTCTGACGAATTACTTCATTGCAGATGCAATTCGTTAGAGAAACCCCAAGCATAGCTCTTTCCATAGCTCGCTGAGCTATATAAGTGCGAACCTATACTAGTTAAAAAAATATGTTACTACTCCACAACAAACAATTATAACATCAACTATTCAATAGTATTTAATAATAATTTTATTTATACAGAACTCTTGAAATACTGATAATGATTGACAGCAAAAGTATTAGGAAAGTTGTGGTACTCGTACTTACTGCACCTATAAAGAAAATCACTTGATTTAATAGACGTTTGTTATCGATAAATAGTGGATTCCCATCTCTAGCGCACCGGGCGGCCAAGGTAAGTGTCGGGCTATCGCGATGCATCACTCGCTAAGCTGTGCCGGAACAACATTTACCGCTCCAAGGATCTGATTACAATAAACGCCGTCCACATTGCTTGTGGCACTCTATGCAATAGGTAATAATTTGAAGTCGAATTCGTTGAAGTCTTATTTTAGATAATAATATACATATTAAAAGTATGTCACATTTTTAAGATATGCATGTCATGAAATGTCAATCAGAATACAATGTAGATAAAATTGTTTGCAATTTTCGCGATTTGAACACATAAGTCTTCTTGTAACCATGGCAGTAGTAACGCTGTCGAAACGTCAAGGTAATTAAACAATGATTTCAAAAATGGTCTCAATTCTGTTTCAAAACGTAACGAAACTTTTCTGTTAAGAATAAATGTTAATCGGTGTTATACTGTCTAGAGTTAATTAAATGATAAAGGAATAACATCGTGAGAAGACCAGCATGTTCCAAGAAAAACATTTCTCCAGACTTTGGGCATCTCCAACCCTGCTTTTGGCCAGTGAATTCGGCCTTGACTTTTTTCTTCTGAGCGACCGCTGAAAGCATTATACGCGGAAGTAAATAAATAAATGAATACAAATATTGGTGGACATTTCACACCCAAAGAAAATATAATTTTAGTATAAAAAACAACGAGGTATACGTCGTTGTATGCCATATATTTGATTAATTTACGAGTAATTTACGTGTGATATGTGATATCCAGTGTAAGTTTCGATAACATCCGGCGGATTTTTTCAAGAAGAGTGTAAACATAGTTTTGCACATATGACGTAATCATACCAAAAAATTTTGCAATGTGAACGGGGGCAAAAGGACACTCGAAACCTTCCGGTGATGCTTTGTTTTGACCGCTTTTCCATTTCAAGAGATTTGTGATAATGGGATTAGATTATTATCTACGTGTTTACACTGTGACCTGTTTACTTAGTAACTGTTACTTATTATGTGACTCTGACCTTATTTTGAGTAGATTGTCAAAAGGAAACCGGTTAAATGCGAGTGGGACTCTTATGCCTTTCAATTATTTAAACACAACTAATCTTTTGTAGTTGTAGGAAACCTTGCAGAGCCGGCCTGGAGAAGTACCACACATTTGCCAATTATAATTCTTCCACCTAGGAGTAGTGAGCAAATTTTAAGTATACCGATTTGCAGGTCATTGTTTCTAGAAGAATATAGAACAAAAATATAC
This sequence comes from Ectropis grisescens, assembly GCA_017562165.1. Taxonomy (NCBI): domain Eukaryota; kingdom Metazoa; phylum Arthropoda; class Insecta; order Lepidoptera; family Geometridae; genus Ectropis; species Ectropis grisescens. The sequence goes on from CM029772.1 coordinate 4,561,992, forward strand.
ATAGTGTAACGACCCCCCCCTAAAAAAAAACATTCTTGCCTTATTATTAACTAATTTGAAGTTCATTTTAAATTTCATTTTTAACGCACCTAAACTTGCAACTATAATGAATAATGAAACGCTTTTCCGTCTACTACTTATTTTAGTTTGGCCAATGATCATCTAGTAGTAGGACTCTACGTATGTGAACCGTTGTTGTAACTCAGTCAGATTTGAAATGAACCTTTATATCTACCTCTAAAAATATGAATTTAATCTAATGATTCTAGGAATTCTAACTTAACAATATTTGAATAAGAATCAACTTTGATTGACACAGTAAAGATTATTTGAGGTGACTTATATAAATTTATGTAAATATTCTCGCCTGCATTATTAAATTATAGTTTTATTAGCGTAAAACGTAATAGTAATTTTTGTCAGGTTTAATTTCTAAAATAGCAAGACAGAGCTTGTCAATGAAACTATGTAACCGTAGATAATCGCAATGTAATAAGTTTTAGTATATGATTTGTACTTGGTGTCATGTTAGATATTATGCTTTAGATAGTAGGTATGATAACAGTTTGGCTTTAATAGTTTACGACGTAATAGTGTTTTTGTCGTGATTCGTATCTATAATAGCAAGTTTTGTAGAGAGGAACTTCCTAGCGTTCTATGGATTCACCGTGCGAGTGCCGGGTCCATCGCGTGGGAGGAGAGAACCCCGAGTAGCGCCTGAGACTTGTGACACGGGAGTAGGTTTAAGGGATCCCTTTCCGAAATTTCAACACTCACCTTCACCTCCGTGTTTCTCTCCTGCCAAATTAAGCTATTTAAGGAAGTGGAGAATTTATTCACGGTTGTGAGGAGTTTACATTTCCTATTGCAAGTCTATAGTTGATGTCAGAGTCATGTAGTCAGTCGTTGGAGTCACATAGAACTTTACTGTTTCGATTGACATCATTGGAATATTATTTCGGGAATAACAGAATGTTTACTAGTTTTACAATAATTAGTCAATATGTTAGATATGCCTTATAGGTCAAGTTTCCAATGTAACTTTGATAGTTTAGCTTCTACCGAGCTATTAATTTCGATGCAGATATGTCAGATCTTCCTTTGTATATGTGGGAAGACTAACTAGGGTGCAACCGACCCAATCAGATAATTTCAGGACATAACTTATGTCTTCGATCCCATTTCAGCTAGATCTCTGGACTGCATAACACGTGTATGACTTTAAAGGAATGTCCATAAATTAGCAGACTTCTGCATAAGGTTAAGTAATATTTAAGTTGAAGCTACATTGAAGCTCTTACACAAAGGCTTATCGAACAATATTATGTTTTAACCTGCTTGATTGAATTTGCAAATGTATTTGTTAACCCGTAAATAAGGTTTATATCATAATTGTGATGTAATTAATGTACAGTTTCTAGGTTTGTAAATAAATACCTAGGTGATTATTAGATAGTCTTCAAGATTTAAAATGTGATCTTTGTAATTATTGGTATTCAGGAAACTTTGTTAAATTCCTGATCCCGTTATGTACGTCGTGATGTATATTTCCGCTCAAATAAAGTGTTTTTTATTATTTTATTATTATCTGTGCAGATTACCAAAACTAGTTCACGGCTCTTACACAGATTTAGGAATTTAGTTTTTAAAAGATTGTAAATATTTTGTGTAAGTGGAAATTGTTATAAAACTCAATTAAAGTCTAGTCAACAACCAGTTTATGTTATTCTCCAACTATTTGTTCGTTAATAACCTGAAACAAAGGATTAATAAATTCCCTATGTTCCGTTGATCAGATACGTCACATACTATACGTATTAGGTTCAACGTAACGACTATACCTAGAGTGAAAACCCATCCTACCCTACATGGCCTAACAGCTAAGAAATACATACCTAATTGCAAGAGATTCGCGGATCTCAATTTAAAATCTAAAACTAACAAAAGGGTTTATTTTATCCAAGTGTCATGGCATAAAGTGCAAAACCCTTGCTAACATTGAATCACTAAATTTTACCTAACAGTTGATCAGACCGACAAATCCTATGATCCCTGACAATCCCTACGGGCAGGCTTCCATTCTAAATGTCGGGGGAAACCAGAACCAGCTTCTAACACAAAGCCAATCCTTTTTTTGGAATCGAACAGAAGCCAACCAATCCTAACGTAAGACATGTCCGGCCAATGAATCATTGAACTGGTCTAGCAAGCTTACAGCCTGACTAACCCGCGAAAATTGAGGTCATCTAGGGTTCAATAATCCAGAAATCGGACACGGAGGCATTTGTCGATCCCATAAAATGGGCAAAATCGACCTCAGGCCGCCTCAGAAACCCTGAGTAAGTATTTGTCCCTACATGAGGTAGGCGTGAAGCGCGCTACCCTATCATAACCATGTATGATATGTTTGTTCAGTAGTCCATATCCCCCAAGAACAAAACTACCCCCAAATTTAAATTTAACACTCAAATAGTTTGAAATCGTAAGACACCAAGGTTCACTCCCCACAATCGGCTACATTCAAAACCAAATCACGTGGAGTACCGGTTTAATCCGACTTCAAAATGAGCTAACGTTCCTTTGCATTAAAAACATAGCAATATCTTCACTGCGAAGTATACGTTAGTACAAAGTCCAAAAACCCACAATTTAAAACAATTTACAATTTACATGGACTACGTCACCAAAATTCACGAAACCGAAATGAGTCCTTACTCTCGGAGAGCTCAGGAACTAATGCCGCGAGCTCCCGTTCTACTGCAATATATAGTGGTTCAGCTATTAAGCTCCGCCCTTTGGATTTCGCGGACGTTCTGTGCTTTCCTGACGTTTTGTGTCTCGATGACCAAATGGAATTCGTCGACGAAACCTGCTTTCCTGACGTTTTGTGTCTCGTTGACCAAATGTGTTTCGACGACGATTCCTGCTTTCCTGACGGTTTGTGTTTCGTTGACCAAATGTGTTTCGATGACGATATGTGCTTCGTTGACCAAATGAATTTCGTGAACGTTCCGCCATTTTCGTCTCGTTGGAAGTTTTTGAGGTTAAAATGATGATTCCCCTGAACTTAATCATTAGCATAAAATTTTATTATTTTCCCTTCACTAATTTTGTAATTCAAGATAATTCCTCTGTCAACGTCAATAATGTAAAATATGTAACTTTCAAGGTGTGAATTTTCGTGAATTTCTAACATCGTAGTTAGGTATTTGGAAACCGCTCTTGAAAGATATATTCTGTCTCTTAAATTATTCAACGCAAAAGTGTAATTTGTCCGTGTTTGAGGTTAGGTAATCTAACCGTGAAATCTTTCGCACAAGAAAGCAGCCTTTTCCCCGTGAAAGTTCAATATCTCATATCTCAATTATGAAGTTCAATACCTCATATCTCAATTATGAAGTGATTTTACAAGGTATGTTCTCCATGTATTCTGTAATATACATAACAATGAATGATTAGAGTCTTTAGTTCTGTGGGAAGAATAATTCATATATTATTATAGTACTTAATGCTAAATGTTCCCAATCAAGTAAATTATGTGAAACTGATTGAAATGCAAAACTACCACTCTAGGTATTTCTCTCTGTAATCAATCCCATTACACATATAGCAGTGAGAGAACATAAGTGTATTTTTAGTTCAGAGAGAGCAATTCATATAATTAAAATAGTACTTAGCATTGAATGTTCTCAATCGAATAAATATAAGAGGCATCAATTACAGCTCTTTGAACTATTATTGAAGTCCAGTTGCACATTTAATGGTCTCAATTATAACTAACCTGCCCTTTCATTTGTCTGTATGTTCTATAAAGTAATAAATGTAACTTTGTTGGTTTATATCTTTTCCTCAGACTACAACTGATGCTCTATGAAGGAACCAGAGTGATGGCTCCTGCATTCCCAATTTACTTCAACATGGAACAAATCCACCTCTCTATTGGAATTATCACCGATGCTGACATTTACCTAAATACTCTCAATTCAAGGTGTAAAATGTAATCTTCTAAGGTATGTTCCCTATTGATTAAATTATTGGTAGATGTATTCAATATCAAGATTTTATTACAATGAAATATATTTAGCCGATTAACCAATAATCAATAACCAATGCAATTAAACCTAAGTAAATCACACTTTTTTACTAAATACATAGTATCATTGAAATATTTGGAGATTGTTGACGGGTTAGCGCAGCTGAGCCGTTACAGCGACCCCCAAAAATTACATAGCTTCAGAATATTTAATTAGCGAAGTAATTTTTCCTAAAATTTTAAATAAAGTTCCAAATATTTCTATCCTATTGTGCAATAAATCTGTCAAAATCCAATGTTCAACAATAAGGAATGTGGTAGAGTTAATGTTTCCTATTACAATAAGAAAGTGTGATTTTATACCAAATAGAAACAAACATCCTGGAACATCAGACGCTAAGTTCGTTGCTTAATCACCATAAAGACATTTTACTCATTAACAGTTCCTTCTTAAAATTCGGCAAGGAATTTGGTTTGTGAGGCCAAATCTGCAGAAGGCAAAAAGATAGAGTTCTCTAGTAAAAGTCAACCTTACACAATTACCGAGGTACTCTTCTAATCCTTGCAAATTAAAAGAAAAGACCTATGGCTGAAAAGTCTTATGCCTGTATGTCTCATAATCACCACAAAAAATCAAATGCTCCAATAAGTTTGCTTAGATTTGGAGAATGTAGAGTGTAAATTTTAGAGTTGGCTGCATGTAGAGTAAATAACTTCCCAAAGTCGATTCAAAATCGAAATCTCGCTGAGTTCAGCATTCTAACCTAACACCTGATTTCTTCGGGAATTTATTTTGTATAAGTGTTTGGTTGACCCTTAAACCCTGACAGATCTGTCTGATATCCAAGTAGTGTTAACGCTCCAAGTCCCTTTATTTTTTTTTTTAATCATTCTTCCTTCGCATACCCCTCCTTACATTGAAACACGCGTGACTTGATTCGGAAACACTCCCACAGAAATGAGACAAAAGAAAGTTTGCACTTTTATCTTTGTTCCTAAGATTGTATACATATAAATATAAATACATATAAAACTCTAGAACTCCGCTTCTATACGTTCCCATTAAAATGAAATGTATAAAGCTATTTTACCAGATTCTAACTAATAAATAAAACTACCTTACCATTTCCAAAATAATTTTTATTTGTACCTTTACCTTTTAAGAACGTTACCATATCAACCATATACCCTGTTACCTCGTGGTTACCTCATCGTTCTAGAAAACTACCAAACTTGGGTAAATAAAACAACTATATCATTTGTAATTATTTATAGAGTCGTTTAGGTGCATTGAACATAAAACTTGTTTTTTTTTTTTTTTCATTTTAATGTGTATTCTAAATCACCCATCATTACAAAAATTCAAAAGGTTATTAAATTTCAAAAGGTTATTAAAAAAAAATATAGTGAAAATAAAAGATATTCTTGCTAGAAAATTTATTTTCAAAGATAATCAGTTTGATTTCTAAATAACATAATTGTTGTCATCATTAAAAACTAAAGTACACATCAAGTTTGTCGAATTTCCTCGCTGTCTTATTTCCAATGGTTGACCCTTCATTCCATTGTTTTAACGATCTAGTTATTTTTCCTTGGTTTTCCACGTTTTTCTGAAAGGATCTAAATAAGACTAACCTGAAAATAGAAAACTGTTAATCATTAATTCTTAAAATATCAAAATTTTCAAACGAATATTAGAAAAGAAAAGTAAATAATAAGTATGTTTTATTGTGGTGACACCTTGTACAAATTCTATGAAATTTAAACTGTAGAAATCTTATTCCGCGTTATTCCAATTCATTCATAACTAACTCTGTCTTGCATTTTGCCATTAACATAAAATTTTAGGATTCTAATGAAATTAAGAATTAATTTATGTCCTTAAATCTAAGTATCTGTCTAATCCTATCGATTTCTCTAATATTCAATAATATGTCTATTTGAACAAGTTTTTTTTTTTTTTCCCAAAATATTAGATTACTATATTTACATATTCCTAACTGTTAAAGAATTATACAATCTGAACTCTAAACATTCATTAAATATGGCCTAATTTATGACTTTTACCTATTATGATTTTATCTAATATATCTATAAATTATATCTATACTCAGTATATGAGATTAGTGTTCTGACCCTACTTTGCCCATATTACATAATACATAGCCTACAGCAATCAGTGATCACGTACTTATTCAACAGTGAAAGAATTTTACAAATCAGTCCAGTGGTTTCCGAAATAATAGCAAATAACTTGTAAACAAAACGCAAAATTATTAGTATAGATTTGTATGTACTATAATATTATAAGGTTATACATACGTATGATAAAGATGTACCAATGAAATTCCGTTGATTTTCGCAAAACTTGTATTAAATCGTAAAATGTTAGGTCATAATTTCAAGTTAAGCTTTAATAGCGTGTGTTAGGAGCGTACAACGCCATCTAGTTCCTAATTTTGTAACTAGAAATGCATCAATTTGAATTGGATTTCTGTTTTCTAACTTTTGTTTTCCAAATGAAAATCTAAAGCTTTATGAATAGTGATAAATCGAAATCACATACTATAATTATTTTGTACGTGGTAAAAATACATATATTATTTGTTTTCCTGCCCTATGTATTATAAGTGTTTGCAATGTTTTTTAGCGGGAACTTCGTTCTAACGAAACCCACTCGACTGTGCCTTTACAGTCATGGACGTCCCTATTAATTTTCGTTTTTAATTTTAAGCCGCCGCTGGCCTAGTGAAATTGTATGAACTGGTTATTATTCTGGAATTTTTTTTAAAACTTACAAATACTGAAATAATCCGAGTATATGTACAATTTTAATTAATTTATTTCCTATTCAGTTTTGAAATTGACACAAAGTACTATTTATTCTGTCACTGACATATCAATTTCCCGTAGACAAGATTTTTTTTATTTTCAATCCTACAATTTATGTTGATATTGCCACATTATCGTAATTTTAGTTCGAAATTTTAATTCAAAGCTACGAGATTCCTTTACTACTAATAAAATGTATCAATGATTTGAATAATTTACTTATTACAGTTTCTTAGAAGTATGACAAATTATTATATTTTACTTCCCGTGCCTATATGACAGACATAATCATGTTATATTTTTATGCATATGTGTTAGTAAGTATGTTTATTTTAGTGAAAATTATTGAGTCGTAATGATTCTATGTAAGTTAACCAATTTTAGAATAAGAATGTCTATCTTTCTCGTTTATAACGTGCTTATTATACTAATAATATTACTTTACCTTGTACCATTATAGATTTACTATGATGTATCCGCTATTTACATAATTAAGTATCTATCTTTTTAAGTAATTACATATTCATCCTCAGAAAGTAGTACTTATTTTTGAAAACTCGTAAGAGTAGATCATTTTAAAAATCAATTACTGGTATCATCGGTTCATTACGTCACTAGCAAATAGCAAATAGAAGATTTATTTTTCTCGCCGGTTCGTGATTTGAAATGCGTATTCTAAATTTACTTATTTTACAGTGTTTTATGTACTTATTTACTTTTTAAAACCCTGCAATAATTAATAGAAGTTGTGTGTTTACGTCACCTTAAATTTCCACGTTATTGTTTTGTTAAACATCTAAATGATTACAAGAAGAAACGTGATACTGATAATGGTTGCGTGCACCTATGCTTCTGTGGCGAATTATTTACGAAATTCTAACTAACATGACAACGTAATTATCTAAAAGGTAAGTCAATACATTGTATTACACTATCCTATGCTTAATAGATTGATTATGACCTAAATTTACAACCCGAAGTAATAATTGTTTCGTATTCAGTCGGCCATTTTGTGATCATGTATTATACCATTCTATATATTTGTTCGACAATCGTTCGCCTGCCAATTCTGCATTCTATTCCAATAAATTCTAACAAGACGTTGATATTTATTATAATTTGACTAATGACTCGACGACGATTGGATCGTTTAGGATGTTATGGGGTTTCAGCTCTTATAAAGTGAAGTAATCCTCTTGTAATAGTACCTATATTACAATTATTCTAAATGTAAATATTAATCTTACAGATTTTGCTATCTTAACGAATGCACTACTCTGGAGACAAACCGTGGATAAACTTAAACCAAGGAACAAAAGGAAATCGCCAAGAAATGATTAGCCAGCCTAAAGTGAGATACTAACCTGTCAGCTTGCTGACTGAGCCGAGCTGTCACAAAAGTAAGGGATTCAATTCATTGTAACTAAACTCATATTGATTATCTCGAGACTTTCCTAAAAATGGGTTGCTATTCACAGTGATAGTATCTACTACTATAGTTGTACACAGTTTTGCAATAAATGATTTTGATTCTGAACACTTGACCTACAATATGACCATTCTAAATCTAATTCACTATCTCATATCATACATATCTTTTGATTTTGCTATGGCTAATTATGTATTAATTATCTAATCTGTTATGGTCACCGTTGTAAATTTGGTTAGATTAATATTTGTGTTTATCACTATGTGTAATATGTTCATATACCTATATTGCAAAGTGAACACAATCACATTAATGTGTATTTCTAACTTATACTGAAGTTAATTTTGTCTCTCCACTGTCACACTGCCCTGATGCTTAAGATAGTTTATAATATTCTACAATGGCTAAAATAAGTTGACAATAGATTGAATAGTACCTATAGTGTATCTGAGTATGTATGTATGTCAAAATAGATAGATATGTATTGTTGTTTGTTAATTTATGTATAAATTATCACAACAGCGGATGTATTTGAACTAATATAAATTTAAGTTTATTTGTACATAAAATGTAAGCGAGTAATTGTTTACAATTGAACAGTAATGAGTATAAATGATAGACCCTAATTTAAAAGGTTCATAGGCTACCATGTATTCCAAAGATTTGAAAATTATGAGTAGGTTAATCATAGCCATGTTTACTAAAGTCTGTAAATATAAATTAAATTGAGCCTATTATCAAGTAGAATGCATGAAAAATCTTACTTAAAACTGTACATAATTTTATACCTATTATTTTTCAGAGTATGCGAGCTACTTCACGATGGAAATTAAAAGCCCGAGATACAGCAGTGGTTGTTCCTGCCTGTTCCTAGATATATGTCAACCTTGTTCTATCATCAAGATAACGGTAATTAAAAATCTTATTCTCATATCTAAATTTAACAATACATAAATCTGGTAATAAACAATGCGCTTGCCTATAATAGTGTCATACAGCTATTAGAATATGAAGAGTCAAGTTTGTTACCTAGCACTGCACTATACTTGTCACCGGAGATAAACTACTTATGGATTGTATCCTAAAATTAGTAGTAATTGTACTACTGTTCTGTATGGTCCTGTGTTTGGTTTATGATGTAATGTTTGAGAGTGTGTGTTATAACCTATGTGCTATGAACTAATTCCCAACTTTTACTATGCCCATGCTTACTGTAGCTGGCAGTTTGATTTCCCTAATGGCTGAGTTGTTAAAAGTTTGCCTGTGAGTTTAAGATTGTGGGATCTGTTCCCATGCATGACTATTATTATAAATCTAAGACATTTTAATTGATCTAATGGCACAGCTGATAATAAGTTTGCTCATGAATCCTAGATTGTGAGTTTGATTCCTGTGCATGACAATTATTATGAATTTATTTATTTGAATAATTGTTTGGTCTAAGACTGTTTAATTGATCTAATGGCACAGCTGATAATAAGTTTGCTCATGAATCCTAGATTGTAAGTTTGATTCCCATACATGACAATCATTATGAATTTATTTATTTGAATAATTGTTTGGTCTAAGACTGTTTAATTGATCTAATGGCACAGCTGATAATAAGTTTGCTCATGAATCCTAGATTGTAAGTTTGATTCCCATACATGACAATCATTATGAATTTATTCATTTGAATAATTGCTTGATCTGAGACAGTTTAATTGGCCTAATGACACAGTTGATAATAAGTTTGTTCATGAATCCTGGATTGTGAGTTTGATTCACATAAATGACACCTTATTATTATTTTTTGTAAATTGTTTGTGAAGTATCAGAGTACCTCCCAATATTATGAGTAATTAATGATAATAATTTGAACTAAATAACTCTAACCTGGTATAACCATTTCATTGATTGAGTCTACCTATGTCATTAGTGATAAAGATTTTTTTTTTTTTTTCACTATTTTCCATTCTTATCTTAAAACAGTAACTAATCCTTCATTTCACGCATTTTTCAGATATGGTGGACCCCCTGAATGAACTGGACATCATGCAGACTCCTGGCAGAATTTCAAACATGAAAACCCAGACTGAATTTACTATAACTTAACATAGATTTAAGTTTCCTACATGTCAGTTAGCATAATTCCTACATGATAATTTGACAACAAGGCTTTTAGTCAAGATAGTATGGTATATATTGAGCTTAATTCCAATGGGTATTTTGAATTGATACTTCTAAATTAATTCTTTTTAAAGCTAAATAGACTTCTTCTAACTAAACATGATTACTGAACTCTTGTATTTTTTTATTTTGTAATGATATTCAATACGCATATCTATACATCCTCGACCCCCCAACTTTACTTATTTACTTTTGGCTTTATTTTAGAAGCTAGGTGATAAAGGTTCATCCCAAATCTATACATATTCGCATACATACACGGCAACAAATTGTCCATATACACGGAGGCACATGGACATAGCTACTTATATACCTATATAAAATTAGTAGTTGAAAGCTAAAATCTAAGGTTCTTTTTAATCCTGGTTTGCGGCACATAATTGTAACGACCCCCCCCCCCCTAAGGAAATAATTCTTGTATTCATTATTAAATTAATTTGAAGTTCATTTTAAATTTCATTTTTAACGCACCTAAACTTGCAACTATAATGAATAATGAAACGCTTTTCCGTCTACTACTTATTTTAGTTTGGCCAATGATCATCTAGTAGTAGGACTCTACGTATGTGAACCGTTGTTGTAACTCAGTCAGATTTGAAATGAACCTTTATATCTACCTCTAAAAATATGAATTTAATCTAATGATTCTAGGAATTCTAACTTAACAATATTTGAATAAGAATCAACTTTGATTGACACAGTAAAGATTATTTGAGGTGACTTATATAAATTTATGTAAATATTCTCGCCTGCATTATTAAATTATAGTTTTATTAGCGTAAAACGTAATAGTAATTTTTGTCAGGTTTAATTTCTAAAATAGCAAGACAGAGCTTGTCAATGAAACTATGTAACCGTAGATAATCGCAATGTAATAAGTTTTAGTATATGATTTGTACTTGGTGTCATGTTAGATATTATGCTTTAGATAGTAGGTATGATAACAGTTTGGCTTTAATAGTTTACGACGTAATAGTGTTTTTGTCGTGATTCGTATCTATAATAGCAAGTTTTGTAGAGAGGGAACTTCCTAGCGTTCTATGGATTCACCGTGCGAGTGCCGGGTCCATCGCGTGGGAGGGAGAGAAACCCCGAGTAGCGCCCGAGACTTGTGACACGGGAGTAGGTTTAAGGATCCCTTTCCGAAATTTCAACACTCACCTTCACCTCCCGTGTTTCTCTCCTGCCAAATTAAGCTATTTAAGGAAGTGGAGAATTTATTCACGGTTGTGAGGAGTTTACATTTCCTATTGCAAGTCTATAGTTGATGTCAGAGTCATGTAGTCAGTCGTTGGAGTCACATAGAACTTTACTGTTTCGATTGACATCATTGGAATATTATTTCGGGAATAACAGAATGTTTACTAGTTTTACAATAATTAGTCAATATGTTAGATATGCCTTATAGGTCAAGTTTCCAATGTAACTTTGATAGTTTAGCTTCTACCGAGCTATTAATTTCGATGCAGATATGTCAGATCTTCCTTTGTATATGTGGGAAGACTAACTAGGGTGCAACCGACCCAATCAGATAATTTCAGGACATAACTTATGTCTTCGATCCCATTTCAGCTAGATCTCTGGACTGCATAACACGTGTATGACTTTAAAGGAATGTCCATAAATTAGCAGACTTCTGCATAAGGTTAAGTAATATTTAAGTTGAAGCTACATTGAAGCTCTTACACAAAGGCTTATCGAACAATATTATGTTTTAACCTGCTTGATTGAATTTGCAAATGTATTTGTTAACCCGTAAATAAGGTTTATATCATAATTGTGATGTAATTAATGTACAGTTTCTAGGTTTGTAAATAAATACCTAGGTGATTATTAGATAGTCTTCAAGATTTAAAATGTGATCTTTGTAATTATTGGTATTCAGGAAACTTTGTTAAATTCCTGATCCCGTTATGTACGTCGTGATGTATATTTCCGCTCAAATAAAGTGTTTTTTATTATTTTATTATTATCTGTGCAGATTACCAAAACTAGTTCACGGCTCTTACACAGATTTAGGAATTTAGTTTTTTAAAGATTGTAAATATTTTGTGTAAGTGGAAATTGTTATAAAACTCAATTAAAGTCTAGTCAACAACCAGTTTATGTTATTCTCCAACTATTTGTTCGTTAATAACCTGAAACAAAGGATTAATAAATTCCCTATGTTCCGTTGATCAGATACGTCACATACTATACGTATTAGGTTCAACGTAACGACTATACCTAGAGTGAAACCCATCCTACCCTACATGGCCTAACAGCTAAGAAATACATACCTAATTGCAAGAGATTCGCGGATCTCAATTTAAAATCTAAAACTAACAAAGGGTTTATTTTATCCAAGTGTCATGGCATAAAGTGCAAAACCCTTGCTAACATTGAATCACTAAATTTTACCTAACAGTTGATCAGACCGACAAATCCTATGATCCCTGACAATCCCTACGGGCAGGCTTCCATTCTAAATGTCGGGGGAAACCAGAACCAGCTTCTAACACAAAGCCAATCCTTTTTGGAATCGAACAGAAGCCAACCAATCCTAACGTAAGACATGTCCGGCCAATGAATCATTGAACTGGTCTAGCAAGCTTACAGCCTGACTAACCCATGAAAATTGAGGTCATCTAGGGTTCAATAATCCAGAAATCGGACACGGAGGCATTTGTCGATCCCATAAAATGGGCAAAATCGACCTCAGGCCGCCTCAGAAACCCTGAGTAAGTATTTGTCCCTACATGAGGTAGGCGTGAAGCGCGCTACCCTATCATAACCATGTATGATATGTTTGTTCAGTAGTCCATATCCCCAAGAACAAAACTACCCCAAATTTAAATTTAACACTCAAATAGTTTGAAATCGTAAGACACCAAGGTTCACTCCCACAATCGGCTACATTCAAAACCAAATCACGTGGAGTACCGGTTTAATCCGACTTCAAATGAGCTAACGTTCCTTTGCATTAAAAACATAGCAATATCTTCACTGCGAAGTATACGTTAGTACAAAGTCCAAAACCCACAATTTAAAACAATTTACAATTTACATGGACTACGTCACCAAAATTCACGAAACCGAAATGAGTCCTTACTCTCGGAGAGCTCAGGAACTAATGCCGCGAGCTCCCGTTCTACTGCAATATATAGTGGTTCAGCTATTAAGCTCCGCCCTTTGGATTTCGCGGACGTTCTGTGCTTTCCTGACGTTTTGTGTCTCGATGACCAAATGGAATTCGTCGACGAAACCTGCTTTCCTGACGTTTTGTGTCTCGTTGACCAAATGTGTTTCGACGACGATTCCTGCTTTCCTGACGGTTTGTGTTTCGTTGACCAAATGTGTTTCGATGACGATATGTGCTTCGTTGACCAAATGAATTTCGTGAACGTTCCGCCATTTTCGTCTCGTTGGAAGTTTTTGAGGTTAAAATGATGATTCCCTGAACTTAATCATTAGCATAAAATTTTATTATTTTCCCTTCACTAATTTTGTAATTCAAGATAATTCCTCTGTCAACGTCAATAATGTAAAATATGTAACTTTCAAGGTGTGAATTTTTCGTGAATTTCTAACATCGTAGTTAGGTATTTGGAAACCGCTCTTGAAAGATATATTCTGTCTCTTAAATTATTCAACGCAAAAGTGTAATTTGTCCGTGTTTGAGGTTAGGTAATCTAACCGTGAAATCTTTCGCACAAGAAAGCAGCCTTTTCCCCGTGAAAGTTCAATATCTCATATCTCAATTATGAAGTTCAATACCTCATATCTCAATTATGAAGTGATTTTACAAGGTATGTTCTCCATGTATTCTGTAATATACATAACAATGAATGATTAGGGTCTTTAGTTCTGTGGGAAGAATAATTCATATATTATTATAGTACTTAATGCTAAATGTTCCCAATCAAGTAAATTATGTGAAACTGATTGAAATGCAAAACTACCACTCTAGGTATTTCTCTCTATGTAATCAATCCCATTACACATATAGCAGTGAGAGAACATAAGTGTATTTTTAGTTCAGAGAGAGCAATTCATATAATTAAAATAGTACTTAGCATTGAATGTTCTCAATCGAATAAATATAAGAGGCATCAATTACAGCTCTTTGAACTATTATTGAAGTCCAGTTGCACATTTAATGGTCTCAATTATAACTAACCTGCCCTTTCATTTGTCTGTATGTTCTATAAAGTAATAAATGTAACTTTGTTGGTTTATATCTTTCCTCAGACTACAACTGATGCTCTATGAAGGAACCAGAGTGATGGCTCCTGCATTCCCAATTTACTTCAACATGGAACAAATCCACCTCTCTATTGGAATTATCACCGATGCTGACATTTACCTAAATACTCTCAATTCAAGGTGTAAAATGTAATCTTCTAAGGTATGTTCCCTATTGATTAAATTATTGGTAGATGTATTCAATATCAAGATTTTATTACAATGAAATATATTTAGCCGATTAACCAATAATCAATAACCAATGCAATTAAACCTAAGTAAATCACACTTTTTTACTAAATACATAGTATCATTGAAATATTTGGAGATTGTTGACGGGTTAGCGCAGCTGAGCCGTTACAATAGGCAGATACACTTTTAGTTAACTGAGTGGCAAGCGCTTTATGGACAGTAGTTTAGATTCGTAAAGTCACCAACATACCTCAGCGTATTAGCGCACTAAAGTAACAGTGAGATGGTCATATGTGTAGAAGCCATGTTCTGGAGTAGAGATCGCAAATTCATGAACTTATTGCAGTACTGAGACTAGATAAAGTGACAATATATGGAATACAGAGCTGGTTGGCTGGCTTGTTGGTTGGTTGGAAATCTAAGACCGAGGATTGGCTTGAGTAGCGGATTACGGGAGAGGTCAGATCTGCAGCTCTAGTGGTTGGGTAGAGCTGCAGTAGCTGATCATGTGGACCCAAACTTTTACTCAGCTACCCCTATTTAATAAGATGCTGTCTGTTACGTTCTCACTCTTAAACTACAGAACCGATCTAAATGAAATTTGACACAGAGGTAGTAAATAGTCTGAGAAAACATTAAGGTAGTTTCGTTCTTTTGGAAGCTAGAAGCTTAAAACTTATTTTTCTAAGTATTGATTACTTAAAGATAATATTACATTCAATGCTTGTGAAAACGTTACCCGAAAGGGAGTAAAATCTCAAGGAGCACAGCTAGTACCTACATATTTTTATTTTTAATTGTCATAGAATCAAAGTCGCAAAAGAAAATCTTGAAAACAATCCAAACTTTCAAATCACCCAATTACTTATTATCAACTTCGAAGGGTCGAGCACAAAAAAACAATTTTAACTTAAACAAAAATTTATTTACAAAATTGAAAAGAAGATGATCCTACGACAAAGTTATAATATTATTTCTAACCGGTCTTATTACTTTGGCGAAGTTGCGTAATTTTGATTTAATTGGCTTATATTTTAAGTGAGGAGGTTTTGTCGTTGGTGCTTCGATTTCGGGTGATGACGTGTGCGAGTTTGATGGTCCGCCAACAGACGGGAAATGATTAGTTTCTTCCGCTGTTTTTCTTAAAAAAACTTCAAAATTCGACAATTTCATGCTATTTTTCTTTAGGGGAATATTATACTTCTTAGCCTTCAATATTTGTTTGTTCAATTTCTTCGCACTTTTTGTGTTAGACTTCTTTACAATTTCAACTTGAATTTTGTAAATAACTGATACATTTTGGTGTTTCGCAAAATGGTGGATTTGTTTAGCGTATTTATCGAATTGTTTCGTGGGGTTCGAATTCGTGTGTCCTTCAATAACGAATTGTTTTGGTATGCCGTTTGTTAATTGTAAATGTGCCACTTGGTGATGTTCTGCAAAGGAAAATTAAAGTGTTATGAAATCTACATAATCACTATCAGTATGAATATTGACGTGATTAACTAACTGACACATTTTAATAAGTGTACGGGTGGATCACTTATGGTATTGTCGGTCTATTCCGACTTAAGTTTCGGCATCCGGCAGCCTGTTTCAAGTAGAGTGCAGACGGGATACCACTAACAACTAGAGCAGCGGTTGCACGCGTGTACTCTTAAGTTCAACTTAAGTTGGGCTAGACCAACCATATCACACTTGACCAACCATATCATCATATAAAACGTGAACTACCCGTAAATGAATTGAAAATACATCACCATTACTGGTCCTACCACACTTGACCAACCATATCATCATATAAAACGTGAACTACCCGTAAATGAATTGAAAATACATCACCATTACTGGTCGCTACCGCAACTTTCTGTAGTTTTGTAGTGGTAGGACTCTTTCCAGAGTCCGTCTGAGAAAGTACCACAATTTTGCAAGTTATTAAACCGCCAAGTAGTGCAAACATTATTGAGTTCCGGGTTGAAGGGCAATGTTTCCAGTGAAATAACACTGCATAAAGATAAACCATACTTCTGTGTGACGAGCGCAGTGCAGTGATAGGTAGTGAAGGTATGGAATCGTCATGTTCCAATAGCTGCGTGTTACTGTGCTTTTATTGGCAGGCATGTTGCTTAACTTTAGGCACATGTCCTGCTCGTCTTGTCACTCTACCTCTAAACTACAAAAAAACTTGTCAGTGCTGGCGATGAAAGATTCTGCTATTTATTCAAGTTCGACATTACAAACCGATTTATTAGCAGATATAGCGGAATCAACTCTTCAGTTAATGCTAATTTTTGAGTCTCGCTTATAAAACCGAATGTTATCTTCAGAAATTAATTGAATTTTAAATAATGGACGCGATTGAATACAAAAAATATTATGAGCACTTACCGTCATAAAATCCTTGTGTTGAGACACAACCCAAGATAGCTAAACTGCTAAGTAACCTCATGGTTCTACTCATCATGACAATATAATGATATGTACCAAAATCATTTTGATACAAAGGTGTTATATAGTGAATCTAGAACAAGAACAAGAACTAGCTAGTGCTGGAATGAACAAAGCATGATTAAAACGAGGGAAAACAATAACACCTATTACAATACTACGTTAACCCTGTATTGCATTGTTTCGTATTGGTCAAAGAAAATGAACAATTTTTTTATTGTGTTTGGTTCTACGTTTTTTCTGTATTGGCCATCATTTTTCTCTTGAATTTCACTGTTAACAGCTTCTGAGATAAATATCTATTTTTGTTAAATTTGATTTAGTACTATGCGTATTATTTCAAATAAAGTATTACGTAATAACGTTTATAGTTTAATTTATTTGGCTTCAAGCGACTTCATTACAACAAAAATGAATCAACAAACTTAAAATCAAAAATATCACTAGTCTTGAGAAGGATGCTCTTATTACAAACTAAATAAATAAATAAATGAACATAATTGGACATTTCACACACAACATCCGCCAGCCCAAACTAACCAAATCTTGTCCTATGAGAGCCAGATAGCTGATATAATACTTATATTTTTAAATACATATTTATCATACATAGAAAACACGTAAACACAGAACAAATATTTGCACTGGGTAGGGATCAAACCCACAATCCTTGGTTGCGCAGGCAGACTTACTAGCAACTAAGCCAGCAGGCCAGCCAACTAGGTTAGTACGTGTAATAACAAACCAAACTTCTTGCTCTAGTCTCAGTTGTCAGTTATTTCGTAATTTGGTTAATTGCAGACCGAGAGGACAGATTTGGGTACGCGTAAAAATTTAATACTCAATTATGGCTCTATTTACGATTCTTAGTAGATAGGAGATATATCAATGAGTTCATTATCGTTATCAGAAACAAAAACTATACTTTCGTTGTTGAGTAATAATTTTTTTTTGTGTGACGTCGCAGCGCCGACTGTTTCCGCAGGGCCCAAAAAGTTAAAGGCTTTTTAAACAATTATTTTTATAAACAAACAGCACCCTGCAATATTCCAAATGTATACCGTATTTTAGCCATTATGGCGTGACTGAGCAACAAATATTTAAACTTACACAGAGAAACTTTAGTAGTGGTAGGACTCTTGGCAGAGTCCGCCTGGGGAAGTACCACACCTTTGCCAGTTATTCTACCGCCAAGCAGTAATGTGCAAACATTACTGTGTTCCGGTTTGAAGCGCAATGTTTCCAGAGAAATTACATGGCTTAGAGATATAAGATCTTAGATCTCTGGGTGACGAGCGCAGTGCAGTGCTAGGTAATAATTTGGACTCTTCATGTTCCAATAGCTGCGTGTCACTGTGCTGTTATGAGTCAGGCATGTTGCTTACCATCAGGCACATGTCCTGATCGTCTCGTTACTCTTTATTTAAAAAAAACAAAAAGAGAACTCAAAAAGTTCTGCACCGATCGAGCTGAAATTTTACAATGAAATGTAATCCGCATCAAGGATTTTTAAAATCTAATTTTTGCATCACAATGTGCCACAGCGTGGCAGGGTACAGCTAGTACATAAAAAAAGATTCAATCAATAGTAGGTAAAAGGTAAAATCTTAGTACATAAAATATATTGTCTTTTGTTTTGCAGTTAAAATTCTGTTGTTTTCACATGACAAACGTTTTGACGCGTTAGTGTTTGTCGGACATTTAAATTAATTTCATTAATATTTTTATAAAAAATGTATAAAGCGTAACTCACAAATCAAAGTTTACCGAATGGAAATAGGAGGTATATTGTGAAAGTTTACCAGCGAATGTTTCGGGGCTAATCCTATAACACTGCGCCAAATGTGTGCATGTTCCCGGGAATCAGGTTTGTTCAGTTGATTTTGCCCGGAACAATCCAATTTTGTTTGATTTTAGAGCAGCTTAGCTAGAAAGCAAGATTTTTTTATTGCTTATGCATGGGCTTTGCCAAATACTACCAAACTAATAGAGGTATTTTTGGGTGATAAATATACTTTACAAAACGCAAGATACAATCTAAGAAAATATCATCATCATCATCATCGTCAGCCCATGTTCGTCCACTGCTGGACATAAGCCTTTCCAATATTTTGCCACCAAATCCGGTCCTCGGCTCTCCGCATCCATCCGCCTCCCGCCACTCTCTTCAGGTCGTCGGTCCACCGAGCGGGAGAGTCCGTCCCACGGGACGTATAAGAAAATACATATTACTAAAATTGCCCAAAAGGTACTTATATTTTTTTTTAATCTGGTAATCTTTTCTGGTTCCGTACAAATTACAAATTTCAGATAAAATATTTAATATTATAGGTTGAAAATATTGCACAGCAACGAAAATATGCAGAAAACGTAGACTTTATTAATGATAATAACCGGTTGATGAATTTCCATCGCGTCATTTTGGTAAGGTATATTTTTAATATTAAAAAGAAATTGTAAAATTAAATGTTGCAGTTTTAATTGTTTTTTTTTTTCGATTAATGATGACAATGTATCACAAATATTAAAATGTGCTACCTACCATATATTCTGACGATTGCGTGACGAAAATGATTGTTTTTTTTTTAATGTCGGTTTGAATATAAGTAGTGAAATAAAAGTGGTCAAGTGCGAGTCGGACTCGCCCATGAAGGCTTCCGTAGCAGCAAGTAACATAATATAAAAGTTCTTGTAGTTCGTTGTTACTTTAATCAGTGTTTTAACAATAGTCAATTAATTTATGACGTATTCAAATAAAACTACTTACTAGATCTCATTCAAACCAATTTTCCTTGTTAGTTTACATGGTAATGTATATCATACACTTTTGTTATTTTTGTCATTCTCTTATTTTAGAAGTTACAGGGTTTATCACTTTGGTCTTCCAAAACCCCTCCTCGCGCAAACTATTCAGTTTAGAAAAAAATATGTTTGAAATCTTAATATCATTTTTGATGACCTATCCATAGATACACATAGAGACCCACACGTATGATTTTGATCAAAAAATTTTTTTTAGAGTTTCAGTTCTAAGTATGGAACATATTCTATTTTTTGTATCAAAATCTTGATGCGCTTCACAGATTACATCTACTTACCAAGTTTCAATAGTATAGCTCTTATAATTTCTTATAGTTTCGGAGTTATGTGACATACGGACGGACAGACAGACATGACGAATATATAAGGGTCCCGTATTTTGCCATTTGGCTACGGAACCCAAAACAGATCTGATTCCCAGCAGTGACACTATCAAATGGGCTGAATTAAGTTATTTTTTAGGCTAATAATTAATTAAATAAATGAGATATTGCTATAATACCTAAAGTTATTTGTATGTTTTTGTTTAGTCAAAATATCATAAACCTAGAATAAAATTCATTCATTCATTCATAATTTAAGAGCGACGCTCTTGTCGGTGGAGTTCCTTCCATGTACTTCTACACTCCGCCTTCTCCTTGACTTCCTGATACGACACTACATTTATCTTCTCCTTCACTTGGTTCATGTAACTTCTCCTAGGTCTACCTCTCTTCCTCCTCCCTTCTAATTTACCTTCCACTATTGTTCTAATGAAATTGTCGTGTCGTATCAGATGTCCCAACATCTTCCCTCTTCGGTTTTCTATGGTAAATAAAGTTATTTTTTCTATTGTAAGAAGTTAGAATAAAATTCATGATGGCATATTATGCATATATTGAATAGTTAGAGAATGAGATGTATAATGGTGTTTTATTTGTTTCAATTTGTGTTGTAGTATAGCTAGTAGAGCTATGCAGGCTCATAAAAAATATCGCGCAATTTTGGTTTGGAAACAGATTGTATAAAGTTTCACTGTAATGCAGGTACATGCATATTAACAGTTAATATATTTCAAAATAGCAGCGGCCCGAGTTTTCACGCTAGTAGTTTCATCTTCCATTATTTTTCATGGATAAAAAATAACCTATGCATTATTCCAGACCATAATTAATCTATAAACCAGGTTTTACCCAAATCCCTTCAGTAGTTTTTGTGTGAAAGAGTAACAAATATACGTACTTACAAATTTTCTAGTTTAAAGTTTTTTTTTAAATAAAAAATGACGAGACGAGCAGGACATGTGCCTGATGGTAAGCAACACGCCTCCCACATAACAGCACAGTGACACGCAGCTATTGGAACGTGAAGATTCCAAATCCTTACCTAGCACTGCACTGCGCTCGTCACCCAGAGATCTAAGATGTTATATCTCTAAGCTCTGTAATTTCTCTGGAAGCATTTCCCTTATTGTTTTTAAACTTTCGCGATTTGAACACATAATGTTTATAATGTATCTACAGGACTTAATCACGATTTAATTCATTGTTTAAATACCTCGACGTTTCGGCAGCGTTACAACCGCCGTGGTCACGAGAAGACATCTCTTCTTCTCGTGACCACGGCGGTTGTAACGCTGCCGAAACGTCGAGGTATTTAAACAATGAATTAAATCGTGATTAAGTCCTGTAGATACATTATAAACATTAAGCATTTCCCTTCAAACTGGAACACAGTAATGTTTGCACATTACTGGTTGGCGGTAGAATAACTGGAAAAGGTGTGGTACTTCCCCAGGCGGACTCTGCCAAGAGTCCTACCGCTACAAAAAAAAAGTATTAGTAGGATGCAAAGTATTTACCAAACAATCGACAAATACAACGAAACAGAACACTGGCTTATAAAAAAAATATTATCAATTGTCATAACACGGAATAACTGCAAGGAAATAGCCTGGAATAGAACATTTAATCCACTTTAACAAAATACCTTCAAAATGTCACATTGTAAATTCCAAATCGTCCAACACGATTCCCATTCTACCTCTACAGGATAGATCGTGTTGTGTCTTCAAAGGCATGACTAAACGACGCTATCTGTGCATCAATAGGCTTCAAGTGGGTTGACGCCTATTTCTCACCTCGGTATAGCCTGGAACCAACTGAACAGAGAATTGAAATTCATGAAATACAGAATTGCCCACTTTGGTTTGACAATCAGGTTTTGCAGTTAACTATTGAAATCTTTGTTCTCTTATAATTTGTTTTGTCGTTACCCCGTTTGCGTAGAATTTAAAAAGGGCTTGCATTTTTCAGATTAGTAGTAATCCTCATCTATCTAATTAACGAATTTCAGCTATGTAATGTTTGCACATTACTGGTTGGCGGTAGAATAACTGGAAAAGGTGTGGTACTTCCCCAGGCGGACTCTGCCAAGAGTCCTACCGCTACAAAAAAAAAGTATTAGTAGGATGCAAAGTATTTACCAAACAATCGACAAATACAACGAAACAGAACACTGGCTTATAAAAAAAATATTATCAATTGTCATAACACGGAATAACTGCAAGGAAATAGCCTGGAATAGAACATTTAATCCACTTTAACAAAATACCTTCAAAATGTCACATTGTAAATTCCAAATCGTCCAACACGATTCCCATTCTACCTCTACAGGATAGATCGTGTTGTGTCTTCAAAGGCATGACTAAACGACGCTATCTGTGCATCAATAGGCTTCAAGTGGGTTGACGCCTATTTCTCACCTCGGTATAGCCTGGAACCAACTGAACAGAGAATTGAAATTCATGAAATACAGAATTGCCCACTTTGGTTTGACAATCAGGTTTTGCAGTTAACTATTGAAATCTTTGTTCTCTTATAATTTGTTTTGTCGTTACCCCGTTTGCGTAGAATTTAAAAAGGGCTTGCATTTTTCAGATTAGTAGTAATCCTCATCTATCTAATTAACGAATTTCAGCCTTATGTGTTTAATTTGCCACATAATGGACCGACAACTTCCATACATTTAAAAATCCATAATATCTCATGAATAACTCAAAATAACAAGTAATGGCTGGTCTAGTCGAGAGAACGGCGACTGCCAATCCGGAGCCTCCAGGCTCAAATCCCAAGCGCACCACTGTCTTTTTTAATTCATGTTAATAATTTCACTATATTAAAACGGTCATGTACTTAGAAACTTTCGAGGTCATATGCCACTGGACCAGCATGGTAGCACATTTATAACACTCTTCCGAAAATAGTTATATCGGTCCCTAGTTTTGGCAGCTTCAAAAACAGATTAAAGTGCTGGCTTATCGATCAAGCTTTTTATAGTTACAGCGAATTTTTAGAGAGTGATGGCAAAGTTCCCATAAAAATGTAAAGAAAAAAATTTGACATGGGTCAGTACAATTGTATTAAAGCCATATTATACTCGTATAATGCTTGACAGTTTTCTGTACAATAATTATTATAATACAGTAAAGTAGTCATTTCAAACTTTGAAAATGTATACAATTTGTATGCTTGTTCTTTTGTTTTGGTTTTTTATTAATTGACGTGTAAATTGTGCATTTATGAATAAAGTACTTTGACTTTGACTTTAGATACATTATGACATTTACTCTCTCCTTGCGAGAGAAGTCTAAACAATGGGAATACTACTGCTGCTTATTCATACAACTCATTAATAATATTAATTGAACAAGATTTTCAAGTTAGAGATATTCTTAAAAACACACAAACATTATGTACATATGATACCTGTATAGTTCGATAAAAAGTAGGTATAATTACTGTATCTTATTGGTGAACTAACACCTTTGAGGATTTAACCATTTTAACACACACTACCTCGCATGCATATTCTTGGTCATGTATAATCTCTACACAAGTTTAGCATAGCATGTGCTTGATTTTATCACAATTGTCAATGTGTTAGGTACCTTCCATTTCATTATTCACTCCTTTCACACGCTTAACGTCTCTTAAGGTACAAGTTCGCGCTGAGACCGCGACATGAGACCGCGACAGGAGAACGCGACCGGAGACCGCGACAGGCACTTGACTCTATAGAATTGTATGGTCGCCAGTTCGCGCCGAGACCGCGACGCATGTCTCGCGACACGTGCCTCGGTCTCCTGATGCGGTCTCGGCGCGAACTGGCGCCCATACAATTCCATAGTGTCAAGTGCCTGTTGCTGTCTCCGGTCGCGGTCTCGCGTCGCGGTCTACGGGCAAACCGCTACCTTTACACATATCATCCATTCCTTTATCTCTTTTATTGTAACTTTTAACTTTTTTGTTTTAACCTTAACGCAATCTTACCTATAGTAAGTATCTGAGATTTCCTATCATCATACATTTATGGAAATAGAGTCAGTGGCATATTTATCATCTTCACTCAGTCACAAGTGTTCACACTTTCGCTAACATACTCATTCCTAATCTTCTTATAACATACTCTCTTCTTATAGCATACCGATAGATCTTGAGTCTTGTTGATCTTATTCTATCACACATGTGCAATATTGAAACTTGCTCTAACATAATTTTATTGTTTTAATCTTCTCATAACATACCGATGCTAAGCTAGTCTGGCAGATCTCATTCTCTCAGTCACAAGTACAACTTGAATATTTATACTAACATACTAATTTCTAACCTTTTCGTGACTGTTACCAAGTGAATATTGCAAATCTTATTTTATTAGTCACAGGCGTAAGCTTAATTCGGGTACTACCTCTAACATACTCATTATTAATTTTCAACATTCGAGCTTAAAATTGTAAAATTAGAAATTCCAGTAATTTAGTCACCACGGTTTTCAACTCATAGAATATAATAATATAATTTATTGACATGGAAGTAACATAACATCATAATAAAAACATAACTTTTGTAATTATTTAAGTGAACATATTTAAAATTAAGTTGTATCAACGCCATTACACAGACTTGTCATATGAATTACATTTAATTTTGAATTGAACTTGTTAAATAACAACTTGCCAAATTCAAAACAAAATTAAGAAAGGTACCACCAAATTAGTACATATTCAACTTCTAAAATTTACTATATAAGTTTCATACAAAAAAAAACTATTTTAATTTTATCAATAATTAATAGTAATATACAATATTAAAATAATGTGTGGGTATCACAGGGTTAAACTCTGGCGTGTAGTAAACGATCAGCGATAATATTGTTAGCTCACACCTGTTTCATTGTGGACTTTATCAATGGGCTGGGACAAAACAAGCGGCTATTCTGTAATCTGTAAATTGACCTGGGCTTAGTGAATTGGAAATATTAGCTATAGTCATATGTTTTGAAAATGTAATGCAGGAAAAGTCGTAAATATCATTGACACGATCCACACAGGAGAAAAAAAAGTGAAAAATATTTTGAAAAGTGAATCTGTGCATGTGCTACGGTTTTGTTTGTTTGTCTAACGCATTTGTTTAGAGAAAGTCCAGTCCGATTTGAAAATATATTTTGTCGTCCGATAACGCTATCAATAAGAAAAATTTCAAGTTATAAACAATTTAACAATCTTTATAAAATACGGGTATTGGCTGGTTTCTGAGGATGTGATGTGCAGTGATTATCTCTGATGATATACTCTCCACTTACGACGCCAAATTTCCCTAGCATTTTCTGTCTAATTATAATCTAAGCTACATAATAATACTTTTTTTTTTTAATAAGAAGTGACGAGACGAGCATGACATGTGCCTGATGGTAAGCAACATGTCTGCCACATAACAGCACAGTGACAGACAGCTATTGGAACATGAAAAGTCCAAATCATTACTTAGCACTGTACTGCGCTCATCACCCAGAGATCTAAGATGTTTTATCTCTATGCCCTGTAATTTCTCTGGAGACATTGCCCTTCAAACCGGAACACAGAAATGTTTTTACATTGCTTATTATATGTTACGGAGATTATAAACTTGATTCTGAAACTGACAAATTGTCATGGGTCAGAACTGTATTAAAATATACATACTTGTACAATGCTTGAGTTTTGCAGTTTTCTGTACGATAATTTTGCTATAATACAGTGAAGAGATCCTTTCAAACTCTGAAAATGTATACATACAAATTGTATGCTCTTTCTCTTGTGTTTATATTTTATTATTTGATGTCTAAATTGTACATTTAGAAATCACAACAAATTCAGTATCCACCCTAGAAGACTACTGAAGAAACTAATGCAGAGTAATTCGAGTAATCATTATTATGTAATTTCATTATGTTATAGTAATATAATTTATTGTGTATTTTTTTAATATTAAGCAAATTAATATTTGTTTGCATGATTTACATTTTTAAATAAAAATAATATTGATACGGGCAAAAATTTAATGAAATTTCAATCAAATCGGGACGTCAGGGATGAGCAAAGCAATCCAAATAACGTGATTAGAAACTCAAAACAAGCATTCCGTCAGTCGCAAATTACACATAACGGAATTAAGTAACGGTTAAAATGTTATACAAATAGCGCTCTTGAACAGGGTTGTCAAAAACACGAAACATTGCAATACTCGACTAGTAGTGGTAGAGCTCTTTGTGGACTCTCACATGCTACAAAGTACAGAAGTACAACACTTTTGCCAGTTATTCTACCACCACGCAGTAATGTGCCAACGTTTTTGTGTTACGGTTTGAAAGAAAGTTTTCAGAAATCATCTCTATGTAAGACAATTTATCTCTATCGTTTTCTGAAACATTTTCATCACCCAGAGGGGTGATGAGCGCATCGCATTGCAGTCCCAGATTATGATTTACTCATTGTGTTTTAATTGTGGGATACTGTGCTGTTATGGGTAAGCGTGTTGCTTACCACCAAACATATGCACTGCTCGTCCTGTCGTTCTATATTTTATTTTAAAAAAACTCGATTTCTTCATGGTACTTCAGAAAATCGTGTTTTGTAATCCAGAGACCCAAATTAATAATAATTTAAAGTGAATAAAACACGAATATAGACCCTATTTATATTCTTTAAATCTTGTTTTATTTGGTGGCACTGAATATTTTGTCATTAATTCATGTTCTCTTACAAAGCCTACCAAACCGAACTACGTTATGAGACCGGAGGTATTCTACAAGGTTCCTCACTTGGTTTTAACTGTAAACGTTTTAGAAGTGTCCGTTTAGCCAGTAGGTACTTACCTAAGTGCTGGCTTATCTATCACTTCAAAACTATAAAACGTATTATTAAACTTCTAAACGGGTTTTATAGCTTCTTTACGATCAGATTATTAAGGTGGTGGCAAAGATATGTAAAAGTAATAATTTCAGTTGGCATTTCTAATTATAATATAATAATTGTAACTGATTACCTACTAACATTGTAACATTTTATATTGCATTTTATGTGTTAATTTTTTTTTTCTATTATATTTTGCTATTATTTACCTTACTTGTCAATATATTTCAACGTGTTACCAATGAAAGATATTTGATTTTTAATTTATTGTAAGATAAGCTAGACTTAAGTTTCAGCCGAATTCCGCAATCTTTTTTGATGGGACTTGAGTACTTGTAACCGCAAAATATTTAGGACTTCGAAATTGCCTTGAACAACAGTTAGTACAACAAGTTACGGTTGACCACCCGAGTTCCTTTTGGGAAAGGCCGCAAGCTGCGGTTGAAACTTGAGTCGGGTTAACTAGCTATCTCGCACGTTAGTAATCCTTATTAACCGTTTTGTAATCAGTTTTTTTTTAATTTTTTGCATTTTTTTTATTTTTTTTTTATTTTTTTAAATAAAGAGTGACGAGACGTGTAACGTTACATATTGGCTTTAAACAATATGTAAGCGTACATTTCCTACTAAAATCATCATTCATTGGAGACTATGTAGAAACTTAGGGTACTTACATAGTGAATTTTCATACAACTAATATCTGTTCTATCGTGTCCTCACGATAAAGCATATTTTCTGATCATAATATTAGTATTCTTCATGTATTATTTCTATTTTAAACTGTAGAAAAAACTAAATTAGTTTAAAATAGAAATAATACATGAAGAATACTAATATTATGATCAGAAAATATGCTTTATCGTGAGGACACGATAGAACAGATATTAGTTGTATGAAAATCACTATGTAAGTACCTAAGTTTCTACATAGTCTCCAATGAATGATGATTTTAGTAGGAAATGTACGCTTACATATTGTTTAAAGCCAATATGTAACGTTACAGACGATATGTAATCGTCAACCCTACAACCATAGGGCCCGTTAATGCGTGTTGACATTTCACCCTCATTTCAACGCAAACAAATTTAAAGCCCGATACACACGAGTCGGGCCTCGATAAACACTCGATACTAGTATCTCGTGTGTCACGGCTTTATTCTCGTTGAAAACAACGCGTTAATTCCCTTTTTGATTTTTACTTCCGGTGCAAATTCCGTTTGTTTATTTATAACTAGCTATCTTCATATTGCTTTGCCTGTATTTCTTAACTAATTATGTTTATAATATTATAAATACGAAAGTTTGGGTGTATGTTTGCGTCGAAACGTCTGAACGGATCAGGTTAAAATTTATAACACCGATTTTTTCTGAAATGAGTTATTGACTAATATACCATTAAATAACGAGATATGCGTTGCCTGAGTGGGTTTTCCCTGATGGTTACAATCTTGGTGTCTTCAAATCGAGAGTGAATCGGTTTATTCTA
The DNA here is from genome assembly GCA_017562165.1 of Ectropis grisescens. NCBI lineage: Eukaryota > Metazoa > Arthropoda > Insecta > Lepidoptera > Geometridae > Ectropis > Ectropis grisescens. The sequence goes on from CM029772.1 coordinate 4,590,832, forward strand.
GGTAATCACGCTCCATCGTAGATCTCATCATCGCTTCACATCAGGCGAGATAGTGGTCAAGTGCAAACCTAGGTATTATAGGTAAAAAAAAAGAAACGAGAATGGGGAACCACGTTTGGGAACCACGTGGCACTGCTAGTACATAATTATAACCACGTATAATCTGTATCTTTACCACGAAATCACATAACCTAGTTTTTTTTGTAATAAATAAATAGATTTGCTTTTGACAACCATCTCGGTTGATGTCAATCGATGATGTCGTCTACGTGGAATGTGTTTGCCTAGAAGAAACCATTTTTTTCCAGAATAAACTATTTTATACTTAACAATAATAATATATGCCAATAAAATCTAGTTAACATTTAAAATAAAAACACAGTAAAATTTTGATTATTTTTGACTTGACAAAAGCCACAAGTTTCAAATTTCTTCTTAGACACACATTTTCCAGAAGTTCCATTACTCAGTCCATACACGTCTACGTGTTCCAACTTCGACCTACAAAAACAAGATTCCCGAACTGACCGTCTCCAAATAACTTCTGCTCCCCTGGTACTTCTCTCTCAATACTGGCGGGATTCAAACTTATTTTATTGATTGAGTATTATAGTCGAGCTTTATTGAATTGAGATATTGACTTTACTTTATTTATGTTATCTTGGTACAAAGTTTTTATGTTTCTTAGTTTATTTTATGGACCCTTGATAAATTATTAAGGTTTATAGACCTCATTTGTGTCATACATTTATTTATTAAGGCGAATGTTATTGCTTTTTTTACAGTTGAATATCCGTTGTGGCCCAGTAGCTAGAAGGTCCAGTTTTATAATCCTAAGATCATAGGTTCAAATCCCATCTGCATCTCTGAGATACAAGTACAGATGTAGGTACGAGTTTATCATAACGGAATAAAACAATGTTATTTCCGGTTTTGAAGGACAATGTCTCCATAGATTTTTTTTTGACAAAAGACTTCGCGCGTATCATTGGTGTATTTGAAAATAGAACAGAAACTGAAACCGGTGAAAACTTTCACAGCAAAATGGCGCCAACAATGAAACCGAAGAAACCGCTGAAGTCTATGGAAAAATTAGTCGACAAGCCAATGCTGAAGCGAAAAGAAGAAGAAGAAATTACAGGGTTAGGAGATAATAATATAATATCTGAGATCTCTGGGTGGCAAGCGCACTGCAGTGCTAGGTAATGATTTGGGCTTTTCATGTTCCAATACGCACGGAAGACGCAGGGTTGGACGGCCTTCCACTAGATGAATAGATGACCTCACAAAGGTCGCTGGAAACCGCTGGTTGCAGGTTGCGCGGGACTGTTCGTTGTAGAAATCTAGGGGAAGCAGTGCTACGGACGTCTTGCGGCTGATGATGAAGATGGTGATGATATTCCTAAAGCTGCGTGTCACTGCGCTGTTATGCAGCAGGCTTGTTGCTTACCATCAGGCACAAATACTGCTCGTCTCGTCATACTATACTTAAAAAAAATACATCGTTAGGACGGCGTGTACCAAGATACATAGATGATTGTAACTTGATTGCAGAAACTGGTAACACACAAGTTGCTTATAACTCGTTCAAGTCAGTGATTTTTAAGCTGCTTACATTGAAGGGCTCAGCTAGCCATTATTACGATACACATGTGGTTTAAATTGCTTGAAGTAATTGAATTTGTAAATTTTTATCCAACACTACACTATTTAGTTCAATAAGTAAAACACATAATAAATTCAAGAAGTAGTAAAAAATTACATGGATTACATTCAATGTTTAATTAGGTTTATTTTTTTAATATAGAAAGATAAAACGAGCAGCATATCTACCTGATGGTATACAACAGGCCTGCAAGTTTGTGCAATTCTGTAGATTTTTTTGACGTGACAACGTCTTATAAATTGGTTTGCCGGGTGACACTTCAAGAAACTGCGTTACGCTCCGCTCACGTTATGCGCTCACAACGAGAGCGAGTGAGAGGCACGCGTCCCTTCCACTCGGGCATGGTTAGCCCGCCTAAGAGCGAGAGAGACAGACATAAAAAGTGAAAGGCACGCGTCCATTCCGTAAAATTATTTTACCACTCAAAGTCGTTGTCACGTAAAACTTTCGCCCGTATACCGACTTTACAGGCAACCAATTTTTTTCCAAATTTTTCTTTCCTGTTTTAAAAGATGGCCGAGACGGTCTTTTACGGTTGTAGACCCGCTAGCACATGCTGCCTGGACTTTTTGATGAGCTATGAGTAAAAAACTCTTATTGAAGTATTTATTGGCTTAGCACCTACACGCTTTGCCACCTGCTTGGACTCCTTCGTGAGCTATGAGCTAAAAAATCTTTTATAGGAAGATTGCTAAAGCATCTACACACTTCGCCCATTTTCCTGCTATCCAAATGAAACCGGGCAACCGAAAGGATCTTGCATAAGTTTGTAGGTGCAACCGAAGCGGAGTGGTGAGGAGGAACTTCTGAATAAACTATTGATTGGGGATAACTTCACAGCGGACGGCAGCGCTGCGCGGTATTAACACGTTCTTAACAACTTTATGTTACCACTAGCAGCGACCCGTAGTGTTACCCGCGTAGGATTTTTTCCCGAAAATTAGGGAAACGGGAACTACGTGGGTAAAACCGTGAGGCGCTGCTAGTTTCTAAACAAATGTCAGTAATGTGAAAACATCACTGTGTTTCGGTTTGAAGGGAACTGTTTCAAGTGGAATTACACGGTGTAGAGATAAAACATCTCATAAGTCTGGGTGACGAGCGCAGTGCTGTACTAGGTAATGGTTATTTATGTAAAATAGTAATGTTTTCATGTTCCAATAGCTTTGTATGGGGCCAACTTACCATCGGGCACATGACCTGAAAAATAATAATAATACAGGGAACGGCTTAAAATGATGAAGCCCACAAATAAACTTTATTTTATTACAAAATTTACACGTATAAATCCCCAACAATATACGCTAATATTGTTATAGCTATGCTACAAAAGATAACCAACCACGAAATCAAATCCAGAATTCACACGGAGCGCTCTGGCGAAAGATTTGCTCGTTTTCCTAATGAAATGTCGAAATCCTACCCACATCTGAGTCACAGTGCAATATAGAGAGTGTGCCCACTTTCAAACGAGCAAATATTTGTGTGATGAAAAAGAATATTTGTTCTGTTTTTGGGTGTTTTTACATAAAATAAGTACAAGTAAGTATTAAGAAATATGTATATTAGTATTATATCAGCTATCTAACTGTAATGGCACATTTTGCTTAGTTTTGGGATGGATGATGCTTTGAGAATGTACACGAACATTAGAAAAACGCAACTTTCTATTTATTAATTACCACTTTATTGCTCAAATGTTTCAGGTTCTACAAACTGTAGTTTATCTAAGTTTACTATCTGAGTTTACCTACGTTTATTTACAGATAATAATTGCTTTGCACTTGACCGCCATCTTGCCCAATGTTAAGCGATATAAACGAGCAGAAACTGATTCACTCTAGACTTGATGACACTCAAATTATATTCTACAGGAAATAACTACTCAAGCTACGTATTTAAAAGTTCAGATGTTATTATAATAAAAGTGAATTTCTCTCATTTTGGAGCGTTCAATCATGACTTATTTGTAATATATTTCATTATCTCAAATCACATGTTGCTGAACTTCACCTACTGAATATGTTTTTTCTACAGCCAAATTTATTGAGTACACCCCCGCCCATCGTCAGATTTATTCTTCGCATATAAATTGATGTGAATTCCTCGCACAAGTGATTCAGTGGCTTTTACACCGCTTTGACCGTTTACGTGTACGTTTTGTGTTTCATTGATTTCACAAAGGTAAAACGAGAGTTGGAAAGACGGACTAAGCGTCCAAAAAACGGATTGGCGTACAATAGCCGTCAATAGGGACTAATGGGTAAAAATCCTTTTCACGAAATTATGACCAGATAGTGAAACGTGAACGTGAAACAGAAACGTGATCCAAGATAGAATAATATAGACTGATAATTATTTTTTGTAAAAATTACTTTGTACCACTCCAACTAGATGGAGCGATCAAGTGAGAGGCTCTTCATCAACCAAGTTCAGCACGGTCGTCAGAGACGCGATGAGCAGACACCGGTGGAAGCAGATGATAAAATCTAGGAGTAGAGCATCCACATCCAGCGATGACCACGATCCTCAGCCATGAGGGAGCGACCATAGAGAGAGAGAGACATTGTACCACAGAACTTAAAATATTGTTATAGTTTAGAGTGCCGAGACGAGCAGAACTTGTTTGAGTCTGATGGTAAGCAACAAGCCTGCTACATATCAGCACAGTGACACGCATCTATTGGAACATGAAGAGTCCAAATCATTAAGTAATGTCACTGCAAACATTGCCCTTCAAATCGGAACCCAGTTACGTCAGCATTTATTGCTTGTCGTTAGAATAACTAGCAAAGGTGTGGTACTTCTCTGACGGGCTCTGCAAAGAGCCCTACAAATTGTCGACTTTTCTCTGTTCAAATAATTGCAGAAATGGATCAACATTTACACGAAGGAAAACAAAGTAACAGAGACGTCTAAGTCTAAAAGTCACTTCATCGAATATCTTAAAAATATCTTAAGATTTAGACTACAGGTCCGTGAACAAAATTTATAGGTCAAATGAACCACCAGAAGACATATGTAGGATGATAGAAGGGTATAAAATAATAAGATTTAGCACTATGGAACAAATGCCGTACATAATCCAATGACCAAATTTACTCTTGAAATCGCCGGACTCATCAAGCCGACTTTTTCATTTCATCAAGCCGGAATCAGACTTTTTCCGACAAAAATAACAATAAAACACTACATTTTTATATTTTCAATACCTCTTCTTATCCATTATTCCCTAACGCCGTCCAAAAATCATGCGACAATGAGAAATGATCGAGAGTTGCAACCAATGTATTATCAATTATTAGTTTCACCCACGTAGTACCTGTTTTCCATAGTTTTCCGGGATAATAAGTAGCCTATATTACTTTAAATACTTCCAAAAATATATGTATTAAGTATCATGATGATCGGTTAAGTAGTATTCGCGTGAAAACGTTACTAACAAACATACCTAGCGTTTATAATATTGTTATTAGCAGAGCCCCGCGGTTTTACCCGCGTGGTTCCCGTTCCAGTTATTTTCTAGGGATAAAAAGTAGCTTATATATTCTTCCAAATTATAATCTGTAATAGATAAGATCCCAAGGCCGCCATACGTCACGTATTTTCTGATGAACGAAATCAGGACGATTGGGTATAGTTAGTAAGTACTAAGAACACGTGCTTACCCGCTAACTTGCTTAGACGGACAATTTTTAAATATGGGGTCCAGAAGGTACATAAAAACATTACTTACTTACTAATGCTCGTAGCTCGAAAAAGCGACATCGTTTCATGGTTGATGTTCCAAAGACACGAACGAAGAGATTTGACTCAAATTTTGTGATAAGAACGTCTAGGCTGTGGAATACGTTGCCTGAGTGGGGTTTTCCCCGATGATTACAATCTTTGTGTCTTCAAATCGAGAGTGGATCGGTTTTTTCTAGGTAAACACGCTTCATCGTAGACCGCATTGTCGTTTAACATCAGGCGAGATGGCGGTCAAGTGTAAACCTATAAAAGTTAAAAAAAAAGGTTTTTTCTAATAACAGATTTTCGCGTGTTATAGACAATATCTTTAAAAATAAACCCCCAACACTCCCAGACACTTTCCGTCGACCGTTTTGCTTAACAGACGCTTTTAAACTCCCGAAATAATAACTTAACTTCACTTAAATTCTCATACTCAATATGTACAATATAAATTATGTTCGTCAAATATCTATTTCAAAGGCTTAAAAAAAACCAGACCGATCTAAGGGGCCAATTATCACGTAAACTTCGTTTACATTTCGTTCATCAGAAAATACGTGACGTCAGGTGGCTCTGGGATCGTGGATTATCGTACAAATGTTGCTAATTTCAACCCTCTCCGCTCATACATAACGATGTGATTTTGCAAAAAACCATTGGCTTTTTTAATATTATGAGGAAGTAGTATTATAGTAGGGTTAGTAGTGTATTTACAGTGACTAAGTGAAGGACTCAATGTAGCATTTTACCACGGCAAATATCCTGTAGTGGATAATACTAGTGTAAATAAAATTTTAAATGTAGTTCGTCAAATGACGTCAAGCTCAATTTAATCTACAATTTATTTCTACTCTCAACCCCTTCGGTTCGTTGTTAACCTTCTAAATTTATTTTCGCCCTTTAATCTATAAACCGAAAACTGGTGAAGTTGGGCTATGATCATCCATTCCCATCGATGGCTGCAATAATAATATTCGTTTATTTGTTTACGGACTGTTGGAGGGTTTGTTGCGCAGGGATGTACTGAAGGGATGGATGACAAGGTCAAAAACAATACCATTCTCTTATGTTTTGTTGATGGCACAAAAACATGAGTATAGGGTCCGTCACCAGTTAGAAGCGCTCGGCGAAAGTAGTTGAGTGACTCGCGCATGCACTATTGCGCCCAATCCAAATCCTCGCATCCCGCCTCACTGTTCTTACCTGTGATACCCAAAAATCGACTTCTGTGCATACATGGTCAGCACTTTTAATTGGTGACGGGATCTGTAAGTAGCTGTATAAATTAGAAATTGGAATTCCTAACCAAAGAGATAGATATTTGAGATCAAAATAGCCAGTACCACTTTGCTTTGCTTAGTTGCTTAGTTACTCGTAGCTTTGCTTAGTTTGGGGTCAGATGGTGTTATGTGTGAATTGTCGACCAATATTTATTTATGTATAATTTTTTTTTTGTTTATTTCATAACCAAAATAACTGTTACAGGTATTAATAAATTCGCCCTTTAAACCTGTACAAGGTTTGTCTAGGACAAATAGTTCTCGACACATTACAAGGTGAACATTTAAAAAAAGGACATTACGTCGACAAAATACCTAAACTTATCACAATTGTACATTTCAACAGATATCAGCACACGCGCACCTAAGACAGTCGTATGGGTTTTAGTTCAATGTTGAACCGGTTCGTGTTTTAATTTGCCCATACGAACCGCTGTAGTCAGCGCGCGCTGCATTCCTAAGATACAGGCTGCTCCCACTTCGTTGATACTAGGAAAAAAAATTCCTTCAAAACAACCTTAATATTTTTTTCGTTTAATTTATTTTTGACTTCGTATGGTACTTTATTAATTAAGTTAGCTATAATAAATCTAGAAGTTCTTTTACCATAAGTGTTGTTGTATCGTGGTACAACAAGATTTCCTTTTGAAATTCCTCTAGTAATGACACGCCCCGTTTTAATGGTTTGTATCTCCGATCTAAAAAATTGTTCAACCAATAAGCAATAATTAGTTTTAACATGAATTGGCATAACACCACAGAACTTAAACAGACCGTATGGATTATTTTCAAATTTCTTTTTTATTTTACTAGGAGATATCAGTTTAAGAATCCTATATTGAAGTTGGTGTATTTGATCAAGATAAGTCCTGTATGTTCGGCCATAACTTGTTAATCCGTACGAAGCTATTCTTTCGACCAGAGCTTTGTACATTGTTAATAGAACATGATAAGGAATGCGATTTTTTATGGCAGAAAATTTTGCCATAATAGCACGTAGTCTTTTACATGTTTTGTTAATGTGTATCGCCCAATTAAATTTATTATCGATTGCTAAGCCAAGATACGTAAGTTCTTGAAGATTTCATATGTAAGGCCCGAAACTGCGTGATGCGGTAGCCCGCCGCTGTTCCATACAAAACTGACACGCGCGTCACGCAGTTTTAGCCTTAAGGATCTAATACTTAGAAACGACAATAGAAAAAAAATAGTGGAACAACGGGTTGGTGCCCGTTGTTTTTATTTGCCATCAAAGATAATCATATTAACAAACATTTATTTTTGAATTTTTAATCTGGAAAAAATACTAAGTTCCAGTATCCTTCCACTAACATCATAAATGCGAGAGTTTTGATGATTTTGCTGTTGATTTACGACAAAACAGCTTAACAGATCGAAGGGTCTACCGCCCAAGGAAAAACGGTAAAAAACTTAGCTTTGATATGGCTTTCTCTTTTTTTACATGAAATGAATGGGACAGCAGTAGAAATCCGATTTAGTTAGGCGGTAGAAGGGTTTATGTTCGAAGCACAGTTAAATTAAAGCATGGAAAATAGCTGATTGATTTTTGATCGTGGCAAAATAACGGGAACTCTGACTACGCGGGTAAAACTTTGAGGCACTGCTACTCAGACATATGAAGAGTTTAGATAAATGTTTTAATTTTATGTACTGTAACATGTTACTAATTAAAAATCGTATCAATTAAAAAGAAACCAATTTTTTATATATATTACGGCTGGTCTAATCCGCCGCGACTGTTAATCCGCGAACCCTGGGTTCAAACCCCACGCGCACTGTCTTTTCGCATGTGCGTAATGCCGCTAACTTAAAAGAGTGATCGAAAACATCGTGACAAAACCGACATGTCCCTAAAATATTTCGAAGTCATGTTTCATCCACCCAACCGCACTGGATAAGCGTAGTGGATTAGGGCTGTCACTCTCTCCTTCATAAAAAAGGTTCCGAGTCCCATCAGTGGAAACATTTAGTGGACTACTTATGCATATTTTCCTATATCGGGAGCGTGTTTAAAATCCACTTTGGTTTCTGCAGTTTACGTGAAGCTTAGCCCCTTTTAGTTAGTCCTAAGTACGTCCACTCCGTCAGTTCATTCAAATGTCAACTATCAGACTTTCGGCAAAAACAAGACTATAGACGAGGAGGGTAGCCGTTCTGATGAGATCAAAGTTGATTTAACTTGATCGCTTCATTTGTCGAGCAAAAAACAAAACTATAGAAGTTCGTGGATCGAGACTCCGAAAACTGTAATTGTGGTCTTGACTTCTACAAATACAAACTTATTTGGTTTTCATGTGGAATAAAAGCCCTTTTTAGTTAAAATAAAAAAAATGCTCTTGAGCGCCATCACTTTTGTTAAGCAACCATGCGGTCTACGATGGAGTGTGCTTACCTAGAAGAAACCAATCTACTCGCGACTTGTAAACTCCAAGATCACCACCAGCTAAACCATACCCACTTAGGCAACACAGACGACAATCTATAATAGACGTTATTACACATAATGAAACCTGAAAATGTATAATTAACTAAACCACAGTACATCAAGTTTTTGTTTGTTTGGTTTTGTTGGCTACTCACTTAATGATAAGAGTATATGTATATATACTTATATATTTATATGCAGCCTACGGTGGAATGTACGCTTACCCAGAAGAAACCGATTAATTCTCGATTTGATAATACCAAGATTGTAAGACTCAGGCTAAGTGCGCTACATCCTCGACGTTATTAATACGACTACTAAAATGTATGCAAACCATTCAAAGTTATTTTTTATTATGTACTTATATATTACTACTTATGTAATTTGATGCATGGGCACACGCAGTTCCCTAGAAGACGCACCATTAAAAGCCCTGAAATTTAAAATAAAACTCAGAAACTCGATCCAATTCAAATTTCGTAAGGAGCTATCTATCATTACGTCGTCTAGATACATTAAGTTTTTTATTGACATTACAAATGCTGCCACACCGATTTTGATAAAATTTAAAAGACCACTTATCTACCAGATAGAAATGATGGCGCATAAAACAAACACTTCCTTTTTTGATGTTGGTCAAAAATAAAGTTTTAAAAATACACCGGTAATCACCAGCAAGATCTCGAAGAGAAGATTTGGCTCGCAACAGAGCTAGTAGTTCCAACTTCCAGGCGGTTATTCATTTAACCCTGAAGCCGTAAAAAGTTGCCATAATTCGCGCTCACTTACACTCGCGTCAACTAAAGTAACGAGTGGTTGGAATGCTGTTCACATTACGACAAATATTGCGTCTGATCATATTATTACGAGTACAAGCTCGCACGATAATGATGCAATGGAACCTTGTCACAATAACAGCTTCGTGACTTCATCCACCTCAAAAAAAGTACAGATAACAAAAAAATTATGAGAAAATTAGTAATTAAACAATAGAGTAAGATGCCCCAGGGCCGCCAGACGTCACGTATTTTATGATGAACAAAATGTGTACCATTGAGTAGAGTTAATACGTACTAAGAACACATGCTTACCCGCTAACTTACTTAGACGGCCAATTGTGTGATATGGGGTCCAGAAGGTACATAAAACGTTTATGTACGAGATTATAAGTTTAGGGGATGACTGGCTCCTAAGATCGGTCTGTCTTTTCGGAAAAGGTTTTAAAATAGTTGTCTGTATATACAACTGGAGTATAAGAATGTAAGTGAAGTTAAGTCATTATTTTTGAAGTCTTAAAGCGTCTGTTAAGCAAAACAGCCGACGGAAAGTGTCTGGGAGTATTGGGGCCTTATTTTTAAAGATATTGCCTATAACATACGTGAAAATGAGTTATTAGAAAATACGTGAAGTAAGTAATGTATCTTCTGGATCGCATATCTCAAAATTAGCCAGAAAAAAGTAACTTTTGTTCTATTTACTACTTCTTTTTTGGAACTAGATTCCTTACAGTCAGTCTTGGAAGATTTTGCTGCGAGACCGAACTAAAAAATACGCGAAAAATCGTAAGAAATATGTATAATGGAAGTAACTCATAAAAGTGTCCGTGACCAGTGTTTTCATACTTTATCTTTCAGATGATCGTACCATAAATAAATAATTAAATTAAACTTCTTTATTTGCAAATTCTGTTGCATATCCATATATCTGTATGTATATTACCCAAAAAAACTTCGTTCCTATCTGGAGGCCCATAACACAAGATCTTTTTTTGTAAATTTAGTTAATTTTTATCCAGATGTCTTTAATCATAGTTTTAAATTAAATAAGTATCTAATAGCTATAAAATACATATACAATTTCGAATTTCTAATATTAGTAAGAAATAGGATTGAGACTAAACGAACTAATGAAATCAGTTCTCCTATAGGTACTCGACGCAGTGTGAACGTTCCCCGAGATTGTGAGTCTGACTCGCTAGGGAGTTACGCCATTCCGTTCCATTAGAAAAATGGAAATTTATCCGCTCCAGAAAGTAATTTTCGATAAAACAATTTGTCGTAGCAACCGTTCCACACATCTGCGATCGGTTGGCGTCTCGCTTCGTTCGCCGCCTTCGTTTGCTAGAGGTTAAACACATTAAGGTGGGTTTAAGGTGGAAAACGATTACTTTTTCCATTTAAGAGATTATATATTATTAGTATCAGTATCTGCAGTCTTCAAAAAAATAACTTCAGCAATCCTGAGTAGGATAACTTTGGGACACAAACTATGTTCTGGTTTGAAAGCAATGATTCCAGAGAAATAACAGGGCATAGAGATAAAACAAAGGCACGACGAGTAAGACACGTGCATAATGGTAAGCAACACGCCTGCCCGTAACAGCACAGTGCCACGCAACTATTTGAATGTTAAAGAGTCCGAATTACCTAGCATTGCATGGCGCTGGTCACCCAGATTTACATATTTATGTATAAAATGATGTATCTCTTATCGCTGTAATCTCTTTAGGAACATTGTCCTTCAAACTGGAATACAATAATATTAGCATATTATTGCTTGTATTTATTGCGGTAGAATAATTAACTATAACTTTGCATAAAAACACGCTCCATCGTAGATCGCAACCATCAGGCGAGATGGCGGTCAAGTGTAAACGTATTAAAGGTAAAAAAAATGCACCAAGCTTCTCATACCGCCAATAAATACTCCAATCACATCCAACCCAAATCACTACTTTGGTGACCCAGGGATTTTCTTTATTTTTCTCTCTGTAATTTTTCTGTAAAAATTGCCATTCAAACTGGAGTACAAACATAGCTACTACGTAATATTCACATATTATTGCTTGACGGTAGAATAACTATAACTTTGTAATTAGGGCTATATTATACGACTGAAAATCATTCACCTAATACCTAATAGTAGTAGTATTTTTAAGTCAACCAATACCCAATCACATCCAACCCTATCTCCCGAACCAGGCAAAGACCTCAGTCAATTCCAGTCCACAAGAACTTTCGCACAAAGAATCACAATAACTTAAATAGAAAAATTTCAAAGAAAGTTCATTAAATCCTGAGACATCGATCTTGGGGAATGGGGAAAGCGGGTAGAAGTAAAAAAGTCGAGGTAATCGGCAAAGTTTAACGAGGACTTGTCAACGGCTCCGGGCGAGTTGAGTGATTTTCAAAAGTTGCCTTTGGATTCAGTTTACGTAATGACAGTGGGCGTAGAATCGTTAAATTGTGCCGATTTTATGTTTGTTGAGTTCAAACCTTGCCGGTGGGCTTTGGGGTTAGAGCGCAGTTTTGGCGACTTTTATTCAAGTTTCTTCAATTTTACGCCTATTTTATAGCCTTGCTTGGAAGTGTTCAGGGCTAAGGTTAAGGTATTTTTATGATATTGAAAGAAAATTATGTGTTTTAAATACGTCCATTATTTTTTTGACTCTTGACTCACCATTTTCGCAAAAGGCCGCTGAATGAAATTGAAGTCGGATTGAACCGGTTATGTAATAATATTTTGGTAATCCATAAATAAGGATAATTTATTCATAACTAGATGTCCGGCCCGGCTTCGCCCGTGGTAGATTATATAGCACTCATCGGGATCCCGTACATATCCAACGGTGAAAGAATGACTGAAATCGGTTCAGACATTCCTGAGAATATCGCTTTTAAACAAAAAAAAACTCTTCAGTTACCTGCTACGCCACCTGTCGGAAATTGGTCGTACCAATTCAGATTTAGAAACAAAGGTTAGCAAAGGTTCTTCAACTTCAACTTTTTCTTTTGGCTTTCGTTCGGTGATGTCACCGCTGACATGACGACGATGAAATGACGTTTAGCTGTCGTTTACGTTTTAAGTCACGTCACACGGGAACGCGGTTGAACGGGATATTCGTTGTTTGTCGTTTTTTGACGTCCCACGGGAAGGTAATAAAATCTCATCTATCCTATGTCCTCAAATCCTAGGTCCTGACCTACCTTCTCACAAAATTTCAGCCAAATCGGCTTAGCCGTTCTTGAGTTATAAATGGTGTAACTAACACGACTTCTTTTTATATATATAGACTAGATGTCCGCCCCGGCTTCGCCCGTGGTACATTATATAGCACTCATGAGGATCCCGTATATATACAACGGTGAAAGAATGACTGAAATCGGTTCAGTAATTCCTGACAATATCGCTCAAATATTTTCCAACAAAACACCACTTTATCAGCTACCTGCTACGCCACCTGTCGGAAATTGGTCGTACCAACTCAGATACAAATACAAAAATCTTTATTGCTGTTTGTAGGTAAGATAAGATGATACAAAACATTTTAAAAGTTGCCCTATGCAAACTGGCCTCTGCGAGAGGAATACAATATGTCTGGCAAGACAATTTGTTGTAGTCTTAATTTATAAATGAAAAAAAATAAAATAATAGTCAGCTGATTAAAATCTTCTTCTGCCTTATCTTCTACTAATTTCTGGTTTTTATTTATGTCATCTGATTCTTCACCTTCGATTCAGTTCTGAATTCTATTTGGTTGTGATATATGTGTGAGATAAATGCTTGGTGAGCACAATTTCGCCAGCGTCTTGTATTTCATCATGATATTGTCTTGTGTTTTTGAGTTTGATCAGTGTGTCCATCCAGGGTATAAGGTCTTGCAGTAGTAGATCTTGCAGTTCATTCATTTGAGGAATGTCAAGGATGTATTAAGTGCAATAAATGTATATAATCAAAAAATGTCCATATGTTTACAGTGATATATGTAAATACTCAAAGAATGTCAAAATGTAATACAGTACAAACTAATTCATCATGATACAATATATCATTATTTCGTCTTATGTCAGTTGAATGTCAAATTTCATAATGGAATAATAATATCTATTGAGTTATTAATGGAATAAGGTTAATGGATTGTACAAATTTAATGTAAAAAAATGTCTAAAATATAAGTATTTCAATTAATTTCCTTATCATTTAAAAATTCACTTACAGTATAATAAGCATTTGTGTATCAGCATTTTTTTTAGTTTACTTTTGAACATTGTTATGTTAAGTTCTTTTATGGCATTTGGCAGCTTATTATATAAAAGAGGAGCCATACAAAAAATGCTGTCTGTCACTCATAACCTTTTTTTTTGCGCTTGTCTATGAGCAGTCTACACTTATTACGCCGGTTACGTTTTACTTTGTCACTCAATAGAGGAAAATAATGAGGGTTATTCCTTACAAAACACATAACTTCAAATATGTACAGGCACGGCAGGGTTAATATTTGGTTGTCTATGAATACTTGTCTGCAGCTATCTGTAACTTCCCGAACATAGTACGAATGCATCGTTTTCAGATTTATAAACAAACTAGATGCCCGCCCCGGCTTCGCCCGTGGTATATTATATAGCACTCATCGGGATCCCGTACATATCCAACGGTGAAAGAATGACTGAAATCGGTTCACTTATTCCTGAGAATATCGATTTCAAACAAAAAACCTCTTCAGCTACCTGCTACGCCACCTGTCAGAAATTGGTCGTACCAACTCAGATTTAGAAAAAAAAATAGCTAAGGTTTATGTTCAATGCACAGATTACTGAAATTCAATGACGCAATCTTTGACACATGCTGTCATGTGTCATGTCAAAGCACGGAACGTACGAAAACTCTCAAAAGGGGAATATTTTTTCCCGATTTTGTTACATCCTTGTTTCATGCTCCGCTTCAATTGATAGTAGAGTTATTTTCTATAGCCTAAAGCCTTCCTCGATAAATGGACTATCCAATAGAAAAATAATCTTTCAATTCGGACCAGTACTTCCCGAGATCCTAGCGTTCAAACAAACAAACAAACTCTTCAGCTTTTTAATATTAGTATAGATTTGATTAGCAAAGGTTTATATTCAAAAGGTGTTTAATCTGTAATATTCAATGACACAATCTTAGACACATGTTGTCATATGTCATGTCAAAGCGTACGTACGAAAACTCTCAAAAAGGAATATTTTTTCCCAATTTTGTTACATTCTTGATTCATGCTCCGCTTCTATCAATAGTAGCGTTATGTACTATAAGCCTATAGCCTTCCTCGATAAATGGACTATCCAATAGAAAAATAATCTTTCAATTCGGACTAGTACTTCCCGAGATCCCAGCGTTCAAACAAACAAACTCTTCAGCTTTATAATATTAGTATAGATATTTTTTTTATTCATAAAAAAACAGACTTCACCTAAAAAGTAAACACCAGACACTCGACTAAGTTTTATATTTTTTGTGAAAATAACTAAGCATATTAAGTACCTATGTATTTGACACACACACGCATGATATTACATACTCTCTTTTTATAAAATAAATTAAACTAGCTGTACCCTGCCACGCTTCGCTGTGGCATATTGTAATGCAAAAATTAGATAAAAACAATCCTTGATGCAGATTATATATCATTCTAAAATTTCAGCTCGATCGGTGCAGAAGTTTTTCAGTTTTTGAAGCGTACACAAACCAACATAACATTTTTATACATAGAGATTTTCATCCACATAGTAACCACTAGTTTAAATTATTCTACATCGTAGTATATATTTAGCCTGATACGGATAAAAGTATACCTAAGTTAGTAAGGAAAATACCAATACACAATTATTACAATGACAATGATATTGTCAATATCAAAATGAAAGTTTTCAATTATTTTGCAGTGACTAATATATTTTTTATTATTTTGCGATTGATATTGACAATGATAATGAAAATGTCATTGTCATTGTCAATTTCAAAATGAAAGTTTTAAATTATTTTGCGATTAATAATTGTGTCTAATAAATTAAGTCTTTGTGTTCAAATTTCTCATTAAAAACTAAACAGATTTACATCATGTTTTATTCGTGAAGATGTATAAAAAGTTCTTTGAGCTATTACCTATTGTCCGTCAGCTATTTATTGGAATCTCTCATCACCTCGAAACTTGAGAGCTTCAAAGAAATTTCTAGATCGTTAGTGTGCGTTGAAGTATAGGTACGATGTTTATTAAGAGAAAATGTAAAAGTAAAAACATCTCAAAAGGCATTTCATTACTGATTTTAAAATAAAAATAAATTTCAATGAAACTCCACCTTTCAAAAACTACTTACACTAAAAACTTCTCAATATAGCTGTCTTTGTGTCGTAATAAAACATGTAATGAAAATAAAGTGGGTCAAAAAGTTATTAAATTATTGAGTAACGTCAAATTGTTTGATAAGTTTTAGCGTCTGTGACCTATAATGAGCCCAAACAAAGAAAAATACGTTAAGGTATATTCTGGAGTAAAAGTTTTTAAAATTGAAATTGACGGGACACAAAACACGCACCGTAAGTTGATCAACACTTCGAACTAGATAGAACACCGCAGTGTCAGGGAGCTAGTTGAAGACGAAGAGTCCTAATCACAACATACCACTGCACTGCATTTGTCACACAGAGATATTTGTCTCATCAACAACAGCCCACTAAACGTTCCCACTGCTGGGACTCGGGCCTTCTCTCGCAAGGAGAGAGTTAAGGCCATAATCCACCACGCTGACCCAGTGCGGTCTCCCAACTAGACCAGCCGTAACTGATATTTGTCTCATTACAAACTAATTTCACTGAACATATAGGCTTTCAAACCAACAATAATAATATTTTCATCCCACCAGCTCGGAAAGAGTACTTTTGCTCCTCGATATCAGGGCGCAAAAATCGTTTTTACCCTCTAGAGGTTAAAGTAAATTTGAATTTAGAACATCGTGTGTACTGAGGTTTTGAATTCAAAACATAATTCAACCTATTTATTTCTACCTCCTTGGTGCCGAATGCATCATACATTTTTTTGTAATATGTTAAAAACTCAGACTCGGAACCTCCTTGGTGTACTTACTTTTTTTTAATTTGCTTAGTTCGAAAACGTTTAAAAATTTGCATTTAGTTATTTCCTCGCTGAGGTGGAATGAAAAGTTACGTGTTGCACTCGAGTGCAAAGATTTTTCACCTTGTGCTCTTTTGATTCCCTTGCTACGCTCAGGATTTTAATTTTGTTCATATAATATTAATTAATTTTGTTTGATTCAATTTTAGAATCCTTCGCTTGCTCGGTCATCAAAATTGAGCACGAGGTTAAAAATCAACTTTGCACTCTTGTATAACAAATAACTATTACACATTACTATTTAGCGGTAGAATTACTTTGAAAAACTTCCCCAGGTAGACTGCAAAGAGTTCTACTATTTTAAAAATATTACTCTCTCAACATCTCGCAGGTTCTGTATTTGCAAACCTTTAGTAACTTAAATCGAACCGCTGAGCAAGATAAACCCATTTTTCATGGCCATAACACCATAAGCAAATGAGGTGATTGTTTTGTACTTGTATCGATGACGCAATTTACGTAACCATATCTTAGCATTAGGCTAAGAATGTGAGAGTGTTATTTGTCGCTCAATCACTTAGGAACGGCTCAACGGATTGAGTTCAAATTTAGAACACAGATTAAATTACGGTTATTGTCTCAAGTGGGGACTACTTGGGCTGAACCGTGGGGAGCAACAAGTAAAATAAAAAATCAGCTAAATTACTTTATTGGGCGCTGTTAGTAAAAACTAAATCTGCCACATTACTTTGCAAACAGGTTCATCCATTGAATACATCCATACTCGTATAAATTGATGAAGATGCATCATTAATTTGAATGGATGTATTCAATTTTATTCCATACGAAAACAAGCAGACTGCACAAGTGAATCCACCGTTAAAATTTGAAGTTGTTCATCAAAACTGCAGCTCAATTTTACCCCCAATTAAGCTGGTTATTTATGCATCCGGGAAAATTTAGCAACCCCCACTGGAAATTATTCTGTAAATGTGCAATTGGTAGAGTTTTTGATTTATTGACTAAAATTGTTTGCTTAAAAAATAGCCAAAAACCATACATGCTATTTTTTTATTTGTAAGGTATTTCATAATCATTTTTTAATTTAGAAGATTGAAAACTTTCAATCTCGTTATATTCACGAGATAATAAGTAGCCAATAGGCTTAGGCTTATTCCTGGCTATTGTATATTTAAGTACCAATTTTTTGCTAGATCAATTCAGCAGTCTCTGTTTGAAAGCATAATATATATTGTATACCTTTAGTAATCCATTAACACACACACAAGTTTCACATTCATATCAAATACCTAGTATTTAGTTTTGGGTCAGATGGTGCTGTGTGTAAATTGTCCAGCAATATTTATTTGTTATTATTAATTTATTATTTAACAGGAAATAGGATTTAGTATCTAGGTTCCACCGTACGAATCTTAACAGTAACTGCGGTCTTAATTACATAAATGTTGTGATGTTATTAACGTCGTTACAAACATATAGAATAGAAAAAATAAGTTTCTAAGTTAAGAACACGTAATATTATACTTAGAGTATAATTTTATAATAACCTTCAATAAAAAAAAAATGATTTAGGTGACGTAAATAAAACACAAGAACCATAATAAAACAAAAATTAAGGCAATACAATAGATTTTATATCAAATCTTTAAATAAAAAAATCGGAGATGTAATGAAAAATAAAAGAGGCAGTAAAGAAAAACCAACCAAATATCATATCTTCAAAAGAAAATCTATCTCCTACACCTATATTTTTTTACTACTCCTACTTACAACGAATTTACGATTCCTAAACCTATAATAAAATGGCGTCACCATTTCTTCCTTTGCAACCCGTTGAGTCGAACCAACAAAGGAAGGACTAAAACATTTTTTCCGCTTGAACAAGCGCTTTTGTATGTCAATAGTAAAAATTTGCATGCCTCAGAATACGCCTACGAACCAGGCAGTGTGCGCGCAAGTACAGTAAGGACTGCAGCAGACGATGGTCAGTTGTAAATAAGTTAAAGTTTATTTTGAAGTAAAATCTTTTATATTATTATTATTTAGCCACTTTTTAGTCAAGGAAAATCTCATTGATTTGGTTTGCCGACATTCGAATGTGGCGACGTAGCGTCGGAGCGGCAGTGGATGTGTGCGAGATGTTTTTTGGATGGATGAGATCTTGTAAGTTGAAGTTACTAACATGGGTAATAATAATAGTATATTTAGCTATGCAGGTGGCGTATTGTACAACATTATCTCATGCTGTATCATTAATTGTTCTAAAATAAGTTATGCGTTTTCTCTCATAGATTTCTTTTTTTTTTGCTTCCGACTTTTATGTTTTTACTGGTATTGGCAGTACCTATCTATGGCAGCCAACTTTTATTCCGAACATGGCATGTAAGAAAAACAAGCAACGAAACGCCAGCTATAATAGCATAGTGCCTTTAACCCAGTTACTTGAAAATAAATAATTTCATTTATATATTATAAAGGCTTATGTCCAGCAATGGACGAGCATGGGCTGACGATGACGATGATTATGATGATATTATATATAGTATTACTAGCGGCCCGTTCCGGCTTCGCTCGGATATTGTCACATAAAGCCCATTAATCGAAATATAAACTATCCTATCTTTTAAGTTGGATCAATCTACACACGGTATCCAAATTTCATTAAAATCGGTTAATTAGTTTGGGAGTCCATCGCGGACAAACATCGTGACAGGAGATTTATATATATATTAAGATATGTACAGATAGCTGTTGCTCTACGTCTGGGCTATAAGGTGTTTGAACCACAGAAACGCACTCGCGACACGATGTGCTACTTACTCAGGTGAACTTTGCAATGGATCCTAACACTACAAACAGTTAGACTGTTTGTTGCAAATAGCTTACAGCCAACCAAACGCTCCTACTTAGGGAAAGATTCTTGAAACATTCCATCTACCTCACGATGTTTCTTCACCGTTTCTTTTCGCTTCTCTCGTCTCGTTTCTTCTCTCGTCTCTCGTCTTTCGTCTCTCTTTATCTTTTTTTTTAAATTAACCGTATTACGGACATGACTTAGAAAATACAGTGGTGCACGTGTGGGAGTCAAACGAGGAGGAGTCGTCATTCTCCCATTACTCCAATTCCTCCCATTAGCGCAGAGGCTCCTTTTTACTGTGGGAAAATAACGAGAACAGGAACTACGCAGGTAAAATCACAAAGCACTGTCATCACTCTATGCTATAACAAGAACAAAATAAAAAATTAACCCCGACTACCTCAGGTTTGTTATCTGTACAACATTCTACTAGTCAAGCCCATTCATTTGATACCCATATTAAGTGAGTTGTGAAAAAAGAAATGGATTTCGCCATTTTGTGGAAGCGGCCATCTTGGTAAAAATTTGTCATAGTGAAATGTGTTATACTAGTCAAGTCCTTTCGTTTGATACCTATATTGTGGTAGTAGTGAAAAAATAATATAATTCGGTGGTGACGGCCATCTTGGATTTGAATTATTTTATGATGTATAGTATTCTACTAGTCAAGCCCTTTCATTTAATACCCATATTGAGGTAGGGTGTGAAGAAATATTTTGTCCGCCATTTTGTGGCGGCAGCCATCTTGAATCGACATTAACCAAACATAGCTAAGAACATCCGCACGGATATTAACATTCAAATAAAAAACCGCATCGAAATCGGCTCATCCGTTTGAGCTCTACGGTGCCACAAACAGACAGACAGATAGACATCGACGTCAAACTTATAAGACCCCTTTTTTTGGTCGGGGGTTAAAAAATAATCCAAATCATAAGCTAGCAACGCACTACGCCCGTTACCCAAAGATAAAATATGTTTGATCTGTACCCTAAACAAATTAAAAATAAAATAAATTTCGTTGCTATACAAAACCTTTTGCTTGTCCACAAATACCATACTGTTTGTATGCACGGGGCGTAGGAAACACGAGTTTGGCAAGCTCGTCGAGTGCCTTGTATCATTTTAAATGAGACTCTTAATCGCACCGTACTGGCTTTTTTAAACGCTCGTTACATGAAACCGAGCCGTGATTAATTTTTATTGGATTCTGTATCACAATGGAGAGTAAAAATAACATTTTTGAGGTAAAACCATACTGGAACGCAGTCCAAGGCAATAGCGATCTTAAAAAAATATTTTTTTAACTAAGAGTTTCGCACTTGACCACCTTCTCGCCTGATATTAAGCGACGATGCGATTTACGATGGAGCGTGCTTACCTAGAAAAAAAACAATTTATTCTAGATCTGAAGACAACAATATTGTAACGTTCCGGGATAACCCACTCAGGCAACGTATTCTACAACCTAAACGTTCTTATCACAAATGTGGAGTCAAATCACTTCGTTCGTTTAATTTTGGCATTAGCAGCACTAATGTTGCACTCCTGCAAAGCGGAGGGTCGTGGGTTCGATCCCCACCCAGTGCAAACATTTGTGTAATGATTTCAAATATTTGTACTGAGTCTGGGTGTTTCTATGTAAAATAAGGCTGTATTTACAAGTATAAAAGTATTATATCAGCTATCTGGCCGCCATAGTACAAGCTTTGCCTAGTTTGGGGTCAGATGGTGTTGTGTGTGAATTGTCCACCAATATTTATATTTTACTATTATGCATGTACTCACAAGATTTCATCAGTATCTAACGTGTACGTCCGTCTCCAATGTAGGCGGTTCATTAACCAAAATAAAGATTCCATTCTGGCGTATAACTCACACACTTCTCGTTTATCGTCAGTCGCTATTGGTGGATGATACGCGAGCCTTACTGCTTTCCTTCGTATACTAAGTACATCTATATCGACTGGCCTCGTGGCTGAAGGTGGAAGCTGACGGTCGTGGGTTCGATTCCCATCCAGTGTGTTAAGTGCAAATATTTGTGAGATGAATTCAATTATTTGTAATGTGCCTGGATGTTTCTATGTATAATAAGTATGTATTTACAACTATATAAGTAATATATCAGCTATCTGGCCGCCATAGTACAAGCTTTGCCTAGTCTATAAACACTCAAAAATCAAAAATTCTGCACCAATTCAGCTTAATTTTTTTTACAATATGCAACCCGCTTCATTTTCTTATTGTCTATCTTTGCATTGTGACCATGACTAAAGTTTTTGTAAAAATATTTAAAAAAAAAAATTGTTTAAAGTGTTTGTATGATAATTATATATTCTTTTATTGCTTACCATAAAATGATTTTATTTAATTAATCTAGTTTCATTCGTCAACCGTGTTATAAATTATCTGCCAATTTATGATTATGTAAACTTATTTCGTTAGGTTTTATAACTTAACTAATTATTTAAGCTAGTAACTATACAGAATAAGAAGTACCTAATTTCACTCTCTGTTTTCCTAAATTCATATAACCTTTTACTATAGAGTGGTACAAGCTAGCATTTTTAATAAAATTTTGCACTCTGATTTAAACTAAGTAATGTTAGTCTAGAAGCAACACTTCATCTCAGTGATATCTAGTTAATGAAAAGTAATACTGTCCAGAATTCTGATGAGCTGTTGAAGAAAAAATACAAATAAGCGATCTGTATTCTGAAGGTGTAGAGAGCACCTTCGGTAAGACGATAGCCCAGTTACGTAGCTTCAGACAGCTGTTGATTTTCAACCAAAAATAGTGAAACGGCTACATTGAGATATAAGATTGATTAATAATAAACATGTTTTACTAGGCCTCGGTTGGTTTTACCCGAGCATTTCCCATTAGCCCGTTCCTGTACTAATTCCGTGGTAAAAAGTTGGAACTCACGTTAGAAAACGGAACTGCTGGACTCATTGGGATGAAATTGGAAACAGTTGGATATAAGCTGTATATGACACTGGAATAACACATAGACCAATTTTATTCAAGGAAAAGGAGGTTCGAGGAACACTACTAGTTACTTCATAAACATTAACTTTTGATTACATCACAAAAAAGTTTATTTGTAGGCAATAGTTTGCAAACTTGACATGTTATAATTAAATTAAGGTTATTTAGATATTTATTTACAAATCGTACATGAACTTTATCTAAAAGATCGGTGACTGTGAAAGTAGTACCCCAAAATGCAGGTAAATAAAAAGTTATAGATAGATAGATAAACTCTTTATTGCACTAAATTTAATACAACACTTTATATGAATAAAATACGGTCGCATTGAGAAACCTCCTTTTTTGAAGTAGGTCAAAAAGAAAACATTACCTAAAAAAAATGAAACAATTGGCGGCCTTATCGCTAAAAGCGATCTCTTCCAGAAAACCGCCGGATGGAAAATAATTAAAAATAACAGAGGAAGGCGGGAGTTCACAAACAAAGAGTACATATTATATATTAGTATTAGAATTAACGTGGTTGTTACACATATTTAATTGGATAACGGGACACACACGTATATACAGTCGGTCAATCCGACTCGAGTTTCGGCCGCGCCCGGCGGCCTTTTTCAAGGAGAGTGCACGCGCGCGACTGCTGCCCGTTTGGCACTGCGGGCTGCCGCACGGCGCGCACGCAAGCTCAACGGCTGTTGCGGGGGTGCAGGTGAGGGGGTGCGAGAGGGTTGCGCAGGTATACACTCGAACTCTTCATCACTGGTGAGCTGCGAGTCGGGAACATTGCAGCACACTTAGCTCACTGTGTCTTCACTCATATCGCTCACTCGGATTGACCGACCGTATATACGTGAGTGGCCCGTTATCCAATTATATCCAAATTATATACCTATATATAATGAAATGTCTGCATGCTACCCAACTATTTTCTCAGATTGTGCGAACCTTCACTACTTCAGAAATTCCCATACCGTTATTTTAGGCTTGTACCAAAGAAATATTTACAAATTGTGATGGACAGACAGACATTTCTTGTAAATATGGCAGAGAAAGCTAAGTGAGGGAATGAAAATGGAAGAATTAAGTTAATGTTACCCAATATTTTCGAATTTTGTTTCTATTGATGCGCATTTATCAAGTATTGAGGTGTGGCTACCCTTTTCAGTTGATTGAAATTAAGTGCCTTTGGTGAGTTATCCTTGAGTGCCTTTCTAGAAAAGACTTTGCTTGAAGGAATTTAATAGTATTAAATTGTTTTGATGAATTTTAGGGATTAAAATTTTGTTACTAATTTTACTTTATTAACTATTTTATTGACTACAATATGAAAACGATTGGGATAATAGGGTTGTGAGTTCGATCATCAAGGACAAATTATAAAATACAAGTTTTTAAATTTAGGACTAGGCTTTGTAAAAAAGTGTAGTCTTATGTTTTATTTGTTAATTTTTAATGGTAGCTCAGCCAATAGTGCATAGTTTTATGAATGGTAGTACATTCATAGTTTTAATTAATTAAACACAAATTTGAGTGTACAGCTACATTATATTATAGGTATAGTAGGGTTTATTCCCATCTAGGACAATAAGTTTGATAAACATGGATGTTGATGCTGATGAAGAATGTTTGTTCTGTCCGAGTTGAAAAAAAAAAGTGTCCATTTGTTGATTATTACATAAGTACTTATTTGTGTATTAGGGCGTATTTTTTTTAATATTTATCATTATTATAAGGTGCGTTTGGGTAAGATCGGATATGGGGTAAGACCATATGAATTAAATTTTTCTCTAATTTCGAATAATTTTCAAACTCTCGTAAGATTAAATAGAACGCCATTTTATCGCCCCGCGACCTATAGTTTCTGTTTATCGCTCCGGCAAATCAGAAATCTGCTGTGTGTGAATTAGTAAATTATGCAAAATATTTAGTTTAGCAAGTGAAAGATCGGATGTATTCTTCTTATGGAATCTGCCTTATAAGCAATAAAGGCTACTATTAATTGCAGTCCGAACTTGCCCTTCGGTGGTAAATATGTTATCGTGATCATGAGAGATAAAATTTGTTTTGGCTAACGTCTACAATAAAAACTATTAAACCTGTAAGGCAGACAAAATTCACACTTACACTCTGTCTATCCGTTAAGAATTGTAGATTTATTTTATAGATCTGACATACATTGATCTCCAGAAATTAAATAAATCGCAAGACTATGCTAACTAGTCAAAAATCTGTCCGGAATTACCCCAACGCACCTTACCACTATTAAAAATTATATTAATATGTTACTAATTATTTATTAGTATTTTATTATTCAGAACTATCTATGTAGGTATTCGTATTTGAACTCCCCGCATTTCATTCTTCATTTCTTTTTTAGCACCCTCCGGTTACCTGGAAGAAACCACTATTAGCGATAAGTTAGTCAACTGCTACTTTAAATACCATTTTTTTCATAATTTAAGTCATAATTTCTAAATCTACAAATTTCCAGATAATTAACAGTGCAACGAGATTAATCTTCTTGTATCTATGGGTGATAAGTGCAGAGCAGTAGCAAGCTAGTGCTTTGGGCTTCTCAAGTTTAAATAGACGCTTGTTCCACTCGTCTTATCACTCTATATTAAAAACGGTTGTCTGTAAATGCGTCACAAGCCAAACAGGCAGATTTGATACTTTATCGCTTGAACCGCGCTCTCGCTTGCACGCTGGGCTAGCGTACGTCGATTTATAAGACGCCATGACAAACAATATAACATAAAAGTTGTCTTTTTCATTAAAATTTGTTTAATCAGCAGCGGATAGATCGGCTAAGTATCAGCTGGAGGCTCTGGAATCGATCGAGAGACGTGCCAAAAGGCTCATAGGCAATGACATTCTCGTGCAAAAAAGACTGCAAAGTCTCGAACATCGCCGAAAAATTGCTAGCTTATCGGTTTTTATCGGATACGCTTCGGAGAGTGTGCGACTGATTTGTACGATCTAATCTTGCCCTTTTTCTATCGGATTGCTCGTAGCTCGAAAAAGCGACATCGTTTCATGGTTGATGTTCCAAAGACACGAACGAAGATATTTAACTCTACTTTCGTGATAAGAACGTCTAGGCTGTGGAATACGTTGCCTGAGAGGGTTTTTCCCGATAGTTACAATCTTTGTGTTTTCAAATCGAGAGTGAATCGGTTTCTTCTAGGTAAACACGCTCCATCGTAGACCGCATCATCGTTTAACATCAGGCGAGATGGCGGTCAAGTGTAAACTTATAAAAGTTTAAAAAAAAAGCGGTTTAGAGTACGCCATCAACATAATATTTTTTTTTTTTTTTGGATGAATAAATGATTTGATTTGATTTGTTACTAGTAGTTTTACTTGATTACATTTAAGCATTCCTACCTTCGTAAACTGAGATTCAATGTGAAAACTAACCATAATCTTTTAAAACGATTGCGAAAAAACTCCCACGATTTTCACTTTCCCCGTCTGCTCAAACACTTCACACACGGCATATAAGATTCATTTCGTTTAATTCTCACCACAGATTAATGCATACCTTGAGTTTACTCAGTCAGATGAGATCCGAGAACTCGAATGATGAGGTTTATCCAACGACTTAGACCATAGATGGAGTAGGTTTTCGGCAATTGTTATTATAACTAAAGAATCATTTATTATTAATGCGAAAGTTTATTGTTGTATTGTGATGTTTTTTGCTTAATGACATCGAAAAAGATGAACAAATCAAGTTGAAATCTGAAACATAGTTTATAGCCTTAATAACACAAACATAGGTACATTTTATTGCGGTAAAATTATGGGAATTATTTATATTTTTATATTACGCGGGTAAAAGTTGCGGGATGCTGTTGCTTTGTATCCGCTTGATACACTGGCCGTTTTTCGCGTTTACAAATTTGGCGGGAAAACGGGTGTCAGGTTACATAAGTGCGGTGTTTATGCTTCGGCATATGAAGTGGCGCCTTACTTTTACCCGTTTGAGCCATTTACTCTCAAGAGCGTTTCAAGACGCTTCTAGCGGTATCATTTATTTATAATTAATGTACTTAAATTGTAAGCTAACATTTTTGACACTTGAGCAATAAATTTTGCGATTTCTCAAGTAGTCTAACAACTATTACTTTAATAATTTATAAGGGGAGACAGTGGGTTTTATGGGTTAAATGTGTTTGTTGTATACGAAATAACAAACTCGAAACACCAAAAAAACTGTATTCGATTGCATAAATTTTTTTTTTCCTTACGTCGGGACCATTTTCCCGCCAAAAATTTT
The DNA here is from genome assembly GCA_017562165.1 of Ectropis grisescens. Taxonomy (NCBI): domain Eukaryota; kingdom Metazoa; phylum Arthropoda; class Insecta; order Lepidoptera; family Geometridae; genus Ectropis; species Ectropis grisescens. Next base: position 4,617,996 of record CM029772.1, read on the forward strand.
GATTTTTGTTTTTTTTTTTTAATTTTACGATTTTTCTATGTAAATGAACTTTAATTTGAATGTGGGTTATATCAAAATAAAGGCCGGTTTAAGTAGACGCCATTAAATACAAATTTATTGTTATACCTGTCCAAATAACAACACGAAAAATTTTTTTTCCCGCCAAAACCCAAAACGCACATATAAGTTTGTTTGTTGTCGTCATCTTGGGTACTATATTACACGCCGGTGTATCAAGCGGGTATTGTGAATAAACATAAGACAAGTTGTATCTATCCGGGTAATAGTACAAGCTATACTATTAATATTATAAATGGAAAACTTTAAACTATTAATAATATCACTGTAAAGGTTCGGTTGTTTGTTGCTCAAACTCGTTGTTAGAACTGAAAGTATAAGATTCAAATTTGAATATCAGATACATTAATTTATAGGCTGAGATTGCCCTTCGTGGGTTTTTTTTACCAAGAATAAACGTTGAATCTTTAGAGATATTTATTTTCTGAATACTGCATGGATAAAGTCTGAAACAGGTGTTAGATCTGACATAAATTAAATGAGTATTTGTAGAGTCCACTTTTATCTAAAGCGTGCATAGTTCCCTGAGGTATTTTTCGAATTTCAAGTGTATATTATTGTTTCTTTTTACACATCAAATACATTATAAAACAATAGACACACAACGCGATACTACATGGTAAGTGGTCAGTACCGTCTTTCTTTGAAATAGGCGTTGTTAGTGCGTTGCATACGTTAGAAGGAAAATTGCAGGCAGTAAGCTATGACACAGGTTACAGACAGAAACAGTCAGTCTTAATCGAACAGTACTTGACTTTTACTCATGTGGACCACATTGCTGGCGATGACGTGTTTTATGGTGAATTAAAAACAAAACTGAATTTCCAACGATATAAAATAATGTTTTATTAGTGTGCATTTCGTGAACAAAACGATCAAATTTCAAGCTTCTGGCACGTTATAGTGAAATTTTATATACATAGCAGTCAAGCAATTTAGAATGTATGCTGACTCATTTGATTTTTTTTTATAACTCTACATTGTATTAGTTCACAAACACACGGATAGTCATTGATGTGTCATTTCTCGACAAAAATAGATATGGTGTCAAGAGACACCAGGTAAGAACGAAGTACCTTCGGACAAAACAGAAGCAATACCATTTGCAACAAATATTGCTCAATTTTACAATAATAATTATGGTACGATCACCTAAAAATAAAGATGACAACACTGCTCATGGGCAGTTTTTACGCGTTCCGTTATATATTTTCTTACAGTTTTGGTCTCACATTTTTAAGTTTGGTTATGGAACTTCGTCCAAAAAATCATTACATTTTAAACATTAAGCTCAATCGTTATAATAAACGTAAACGATATTTTGTATCACAATTGAACTAAGGATTACTTCTAATGATTCAATTTATCAAAATGTAACGTTTCTACAATTAAACAAATAATGTACGCCAAATCAATCCTTGACGATTGAGAATGAAGTACCTAATAAATACTTTTAATATAATATCAACAAATAATACAATGCACTTTCGTAACCTGACACCCGTTTTCCCACCAATTTTGTAAACTTGCGCAGACGCCAATTTAGCCAGCGGATAACATGACAACATCTATAAAAACTGGTTCTATGCCTATTTTTACATCTCTGCATTCACCCTAGTTCTGATAGGGGTGCGAGCAAATAGTTTTGCAACGGGAATCAATTTGTACTCCACATCTGATGCAAACCAACTCCTACTTGCAGAAATCGTATTGAAGCTTGGAAACTAATTATGCATTTCATGTTACATTCGATATTACCGTTTCAATGTTCCACATTTTCTGATAACTTACGCCAAAGGTAAGAAAATGTTGTATACGTTGCCATTATTATCATCATCAGCCTATCTTTTTTTAACAAAAGCATGACTGAGTTTGACCAATGGTTAGATTACTGGTACTAGGATGAAGCTTGCAGGCTTAGAAGGTACATACTATTCATTGTGATCTTGACAATTCTAAGGCCTTTATTTAAATATTGTATTCAGTTTTTTTTGTAAGGTACATACTATTCATTCTGACCGTGACAATGCCTAGGCCTTATTTAATTTAGTTTTTTTTTTAATCTACACACACATCTATACGCAATGTCAATTGTGTATGTACATTAATATGTGGATATGTACACATACACACATTGTCAATTATTGTTACTAAAAAATATTATTATCAAAAAAATAAATAGATAACAAAATTCCTCAAAACTATAGTTTATCTCTCATTAAAAGTCTATTCTTGCACTGGGTGGGGGAATCCACACGCGGCGCTATCATTTGTAGGACACCGTTACGACTGTTTCGCGCTCACCGATGGAAGCGATTTTCTTACGAATGGCTGCATGAAAGTCGTCCGTGCGTGCTTCAGCAAACATGTGCTATAGGCTACAAAAGCGAAATCGCGAGCCGCATTAGAATCCCAAATCCTACTAATATGGCGAAAGCTTTTAGGTTTAGGCATTTCAATGTTTATTGCTCAATCACGTTAGAGCGCCTGAACGGATCAAGTTGAAAATTTGGAGCAATTTGACACACAACAATTAAACTCTGGAATAATAGATACTTTTCATCCTAAAAAATTACAGGAACGGGAATTGCGTGGGTGAAACCGCAGGGCGTTACTAGTTTAACTTCTTACTATCGCATCATCATCATCATATCAGCTGAATGACTTTCACAGCTGGACAAAGACTGGTCTTGCTCCGCCAGCATCCCACGATTTCCGTCGACTTTCACCAGATTAGGAGGCTTAATACCTATCTTAATTCCTACTAAACTAATAAATGAATTCCAAAAGTTTCGATGTTTGGCTGTTTATTGCTCAATCACGCAGAAACGCTTTATTGGATTGGGTTGAAATTTGGAACATTGTTAGATAGGAATCTAAAATAGTACATAAGTACTTTTCCACCTGGAAAAATTACGGGAACGGGAACTTGTTACGAAAAGAACACAGATACCAGTCACAAAATATACACAATAGTCTACTTTTTATATCGAGACCGGGAATTGCGCAGGTAAAACCGCGGGCCACTGCTAGGATGTTATTTTATTGAAAAAACATTGGACACTGATCGTTGGAAAAGTATGCTTTATCCACATACATAACAGCTTGAGTAGAATTACTGATAACTATGACATGCCACTCAGTTTGTAGTCGTTTCTTGGCCCGCTGTCTGCTGACCGTATGATCATTCCATCTTGGTTCAGAGCGTCTTTTGCTACGGTTTTAGATTTGTCGTCGCCATTCTTGGAAATATTAGACACACGGTAGTGTGGCAAGCCAAGTTCAAGTAAAAAACTAGCAAGCCGCACCATGTGTATTATAATACGAACCATTTGCAGCTAATTTAATCCTCCTTATAACCCAAAATCAATTTCACATTAACATGTCAAATTGCTCACACATATCGGTTTTACAAAAGATATGGCCAGCTTACTGCTTCAGTTTGCTAGTAGCTATACCATACTCGTGTAAGTAAACTTGGTTTTCTGACGGTAACTGCGTTTGGAATTTAATCCCTCACAAAAACTCTGGGCTTATCTACCACACTGTGCTACTTTTTGACTTGGAGACTGCTTGTAGGATATTATTGGTGATTTATGGTTCGATGTAGGCTCCGCCCCACTACGTTTACGTCATTTCCTCTGATTTTAGGAATCGTGTGTGGATGCTTTAACTGTTAGCGTCCACGCGTATTTTTGTGGTCAAAATTAACTATAAAGAACGCCTCTGTATTACAAATCATGGTGTCGCGTGTAGACTGTCCCAACCATTACAGATGGATGCGAGTGTTGATGGGAGAAAAACTGTAGGGCTACCGTGTGGATGAGCATGTTGGTCACCCGAAAACTTTGAATTTGAAATTGTGCTGTTTATTTTCAAGTTTATTTGTTTTTCTTTTCAAAATGTATTTATATAATTATTTGACGTCATTTTGATTTTTATGTCTATTGTTAAATAATTGATATGGTATATTGTAATAAATGAATGTATAATACTAACAGCACTCAGACGTTTCGTTTTTTCGAGACCATTGTTTTTTCGGGATAAAAAGTGGCCTATGTGTTTTTCCTGGCTATAATGTGGCTATAATCTACGTTTATATGTTTCAAATTTCACTCCGATCGAACAACGTTACAACGTGATTGAGCAACAAACATCCAAACACTGTCATTCATATTATTAGTAGGCTTTCATAAAAGAAACTGTTTAATACAGAAGTAATAAAATGATTTCACGTTTTTCTGTATTTTTGAAGTTATAAGTCATCCGATTTTATTACTAACAGGATTTCATCTGAATTTTCCTCCACAGGTTCATTCCTACAGCTTTGCCGTTTCACCTCGCTAAGTGACTTTCGATGGAACATATGGCTCGGCCGACCTTTCCAGGCGGACATTGGGTGGTTTTAACATATTTTCTTATAAAAATTCAGTTTCATGTAAGCAAATGTACGGTAACCCTTGGACTGTGAAAATTTGGAGATGGTAGAGAATTTTATAAGATTTTGGGGCTTACTTTGTTTGAGACAACTTTGTCTTATTTTTACACGTTTATTTATTTGTGTTGTATGTTGGTTTCCCACACAATACGATCAATACAATTAAAGCCAGAATCTTCATCAAAAAATTATATTGCTGAAAACTCCTGAAAACCTCTACAATATCTATGGTAGTTCATCTATGAGTCACATATGTGAAAATTGGACATAAAAGTTTAACATTTTGTTTTCATGAAAAGTTGATACTTAGTTTGGCGGCCTTTTCCGCACCTAGCCTCTTTAGTTGGGCCATTGTGCGTGACTCATACTTCCCTTTCCTACTCCAACCAGCCTAGGCAGTCCCAGAAAACAAGCATCCGATTAAGGTTGCGACAGGCATCCGGAACAGACGACGGAGATTGGAGGAATTCTGCCCGTTGATTTGCCACACTGCTGCACTCAATGCTGTGGCGTTTCTTCTTCCTCCATGCATCCTCTGCATAGAGGACTGTCTGTTACACCTATGGTAAATAAGTGCTTATTTAAGGGACAGTGACCAGTTATTATACCTATAACTTTACGAATTTTGTCCCTGTTTAGTCTGATGAGGTTGCGGGCAAGTTTTTTAGATGCTTACGGAATAGTATTATTTGTTTGCCTGCATCCTTCACTGTTATTCCATTCTGTTAGATGGGGTCCTTCAGTATTTCTACGCAGCCATGTTTTTATTTGAGCCTGGGGTATAGGTTGGAATGGCCTGTTAAAATATTATTGGACCTTTCTACACCACGTCGTTATATTTATAACTTCTGCAATGCTAAAATTTAAAAAATCTGTAAAAAAAATTGTATTCATCACGCTATTATTAAGTTGCGCCTGCAGTTTTACCTGCGTAGTTTTTTTCTTTAATTTCCCGGGATAAAATTTTCGTCTAATGCGTTTGTCTTCAAAACTTGCCTATCACAATCTGGCACTACCTGCCTATCATCTAGGCACTGTAGAAAACAAAGATTGCCGAAACAGTTATCGTTGATAAAGAACTATTCAACGTTATTTTATTTTGGGGTTCAAAAGCTGATATTACGATACATACGTATGCACAATGCTCACGTTTAATTTCGTTAAACCAATCTGAAGCCATTGAGTTTCATTAGTCGCAAAGAAGCCATACACTTACCGCTATTAATGACTTCAAAACATCCCCAACAGCAATCTACATCGAAATTTTATATAACCATAAAGATTTCCGATAACGCAAGGCAGTCACATTCTTGAAGCCCATAAAATGGAATTGGACAAAAAATTCCGGTCAAATTTTCCGTAACAAGCAATACAAACAACTTGGATCGATACAGCCATAAAACGTTTTGATGCCTCAGATGATTAAATAGATAATCATAAAAAGAGAATGGTAACAGTCCCCAGACGCTGGGTCAATAAAAATTTTAATTGGACAGTCAGGAGGCACTTCGTTTTCCACCCGATTGGTTTGTTTGAATCATCTTAATTTTATAGGCAAGGTGATTTCGGGAGAGAATTCTTTTGTATAATGTAGTGGTATAGGAGCAGACGACTCTGAATTTTCTTTTTTTTATGTCTTCTTATTTAAAACAATGAATATATTTAGTGGTGGTAGAACTCTTTGTAGTCCACCTGAGGAAGTACTACACTTTTGCGTATTATTCTATCGCCAAGTATTAAAAAAGAAAAAAAGAAAAATATTACTATGCTCCGGTTTGAAGGGAATGTTTCCTTTGAAATTACATAAAATTTTATTTGCATAGAGATAAAACATCTTATATCTTTGGGTGACGAGCGCAGTGCAGTTGTAAATAACAATATGTACTTTTCATGTTCTGATAGCAAAGCTGTGTGTCACTGTGTTGTTGTATTATTGTGCCAGGCTCGTTGCTTACCATTAGGGACATGTCTCATTATTTTTGTCACTCCATGCTACAAAAAACTACATTGTCGCTTAACATCAAGCAAGGTGGTAATTGGTGTGTATTTGGTACTTAGCACCAAATATACATCTTAAATTGTTACAGAAATATCATAAAATTTATCTTTATGAAACAGAAATACGCAAAGAAAAAAGAAAGCATTATACAGTGCTTAATCGTGATCTAAATGGTTATGGCTGTGGTTGCCATAGGCAACCATGAAATAACTCAATTGCAAGAGAATTTAAATATCAATTGATATGTCAAATATAACATGTTATTATAGTAGATCCAACCGTTTATCCTCTTTTTGACAGCACCAATAGAACGTAACTGCGTCATGTTACGCAAAAGTTAACTTATAAATGCGAGGTTTTAAAAATATGACAACTGCTTAAATTTGCTCCTTGATCCCGTATAATAATCATCTTTCACAAAATATGTCCATAAGTGCAGTAGTTTTTTTATAAATTCCATAAAATAACAAACGTTTTTAAAAAATTACGTTCTATGGCTATCAACATAGTGATGTTACGAAGTTACGATTGAGATATCGATATTGTTTATGAAATATTTTTACACGGGTGTTTTCCGTTCTCGGCACATAATATCGGATTTATTTTTATGTAAAACCGTTATATTGATGCGCCTCAGGAAAACATACAGCATTATTAAAGACGTGTTTATCTCCTGGTGTATATCCAAAAAAGAACAAGGTTATGATGACTGAAACATTTGAATACTTATTAAAATTAAAGTGTTAAATAACGTTTTGTAGTTAGGTAAATTAACAAAGTTTATTTATGTCTGATGTAAACTTTGAAGAACATGATGTACCATTTTCGTTAATTTCTAAATAAATTAACCTGATATGCTTAATGTGTTAAAATATTTCCAAACTTTTAAAATGTACATAGATATATAGTTCTAATTTAACGTGTTGCCTGCAAATGATTAGGCGACATGGGGTGAGTACATACCACCCATATATGTACTAATACTGTTTTAAGTAATAAACTGTTATTTTAAACCAAACTAATCAGTGGTTTAGCTATATCAGCATTTTTGTAATTTTAACTTCAACTTTTAATTATTTGGATTAGACTAAAGATATATTATGACATATTTAACGAATATAAGTTCGCACTCGGCCACCGCACCGTCTTGTCTGGTGCTGAGAACAGTGCTGTTGACAATGATTCGCACTGACCTAGAATTATTTTATAAATTAATTCTTCTGTGAGTTTATGTATGGTACAGGTATGTTTTGTATGTAATAGTGCGGCTTTGCGCTAGTGTGCAACTTCCCCTCCCGCAAGAAATGACAGAAAGATTTGAACAATATTTTTTAGCTAAGGCTACTCCTTTAAACGTAATCTTTTATTTTTATTTATTTATTAATCAAAATCAGATTCATCGTTGCTGTCACTCGAGCTATTGCCGACATTTATAATTAATTGTTGACTCATATAATCTATCGCCACGTGTTTATCCCAATCTGCCATTATAGTTTCTTGTGTTTTTTAATTACATTTTGCCAGCTTTCCGCAGTTACTTTCACATATGCATTTTTTAATAAATTTACCATTTTGTTTGCCGTGAATGGGGTTTTGTGTTATTTCGAGCAGCGTGTCCTTTAACTTGAGCCCATATTAATTCAATGGCATTGTATTGACAATGATAGGGTGGAAGTCTAAGAACCCAATGACCATGTTCTGCAGCTATTTCGTCGATCACATATCGTTTTGGGAAGTGTTTTTTGTTCGTAATATATTTAGTAATTGTACTTTTAGTAAGGAGTTATCAACATTTTCGCCATGTCGTTGAAGCCAGTCAATGATTACTTGTTTTTGTCGGCCTGGGTCGGCATTTTATCAATTGGCGTGAGTGATAGGATGCGTTATCCATAATAATAACTGACGGTTCTTCCAATGATTGTACCATTTCCTTAAACCAACTTTCGTAAACCTCAGAATTCATTTCTTCGTGGTACTCAACTGTTTTTTTGGATGTAAAGGCCAACAAAGCATCTGGCATGAATCCTTTCACAGACCCTGCATGGTAAATGATTAGACGTTCTCCTTTTCCCATCGGTACTGAGGTAGTGGAAGCAGCGGTGTCATCAGTCTAGCTCTTAGACACTGTGTGGTTCGCATTCAGCCAAGTTTCGTCAGTGAAAACAACATTTGACCAATCTGTAATTTTTTGGCTTCGCTCAAAAAAATCGCAACGAGCAAAAAGCTACGTCGCGACGCTCCATCAATATTTTGCGTTTGTCCGATTTTTTTATAAGTAAATCCAATTTCATTCAAGACCTTTGCCAATGACGATTTTTGACCTCGGAACAAATCACATTCACGCAAAGAAGCAACAAGTTTTTTAAGTGTTGGAACTAATTAGTTGGAGCAAATAATTACTAGCACGGGCGTCTTGTTGCGAATGACAGTGACAAATACAAAACGGCGGTGGACCATTGAGTTTTGCTACCTTGATAAAATACTACTGCTTACCCATAGACAAAAAAAATGGCAGTCATAGGAATTGCCGATAGAAGTGAAAACTTATAACTCAGAATTTGATAGCTTACCTTGGAAACTACACGGGTGTAACCGGAGGCGTGGCCTCGCCATCTGGGCATGGCCATCTAGAAATGCGTCAGCATTTCCATTAACTGATGCGTTTCTAGATGGCCATGCCATGACGGCCTGTCCACGCCCTTTCAACATTCCCCATTGGCTGACGTATTTCTAGATGGCCAATAGCCATGGTCATGGCGCCATTCCTAGGACTATTCTCTTTCCGCACAGACTCGATAGAAAAATGAATCGAAATCATGTCCACTATAATCACTTGGTCACAACACTTTAACTGACAAATTAGATCTGTCAAAAAGAGGATAAACGGTTGGATCTACTATACGTGTATATAGGAGGTTTTTAATCTGATTACTATATACTAATTAAGTCAAATTTCGTCAATATTTGAATTTAAAAAAAAGATGTAAAACTAAAATTGTACAAGTTTACTGTAAATTTTTCCTATCATTATTTCACTATTATTTAGATTTTGTAATTATGGGTTTAATCACAAAGTTTTTCTTGATAGTAAAAGTACATAATTTGCTAAAAAAGCATCTTAACGCTGTACCTAAAACTTTCTTTCATTACCAGATATTCTTAATTTAACAAACTCTAGTCCTTTTTAATCATACATAATAGTTAAGGTCGGTAAATAATAATATAATGTATCAAAAAATGTCTCAATAATTGTGTAGAAAAATGGTTCTTTTTAGTATTCAAAGTGTTCGGCGCCTAATTTGTTTGACTTGTTGTTATAAAAACTTTATCCATAATCGTATAAAAACTGTGGTAAGCTCATAAAAACGCTTTTAGGCATAGCCTAACATCAGTATTTTGAACACTTATACAAGGTGTAAACGAACTGTGACCTTTTGAGAAAATTCAAATCGGATTAGAAAGTTTTCATGTCGTATCAAATGAATTCGGAGAAGCACAATTGTACTTAAGCATTTAAAAATATACGCGTGGCACGTTCTCTATGAAGGTACCATCGACATTACAGACGTAAAAGTCACTCTTACATGCCACTGTATTGAAAATCTGCCTGAAATAAGTCTCGATGAAACAATACTGGCCCTTGGACAGTATAAAAAAAGGAAAAGCTGTGGGCAAAGATGGAATCGCCACAGAGCTGGTGAAGTGCCACTGCTAAAAGCGCTTCGAGAGTAGTTTGATTCCGTTCTTTTTACCAAAAAAAAACTCCAAACAGGTGCATCGCCATAACATCCTTTAAATAGGGAGATGAAAGCCTTTTGAAGAAATAATTGACTTTTGACCCTTCTGAGCTAAATTCTTCAGCTGCTTTTTCCCAGTTCATCTGGGGTCGAGACTCCTCGTTGCTTGGCCCCAAGCCGCTCTGTCTTGGGCTGTCGTTACTGGGTGGGTTAGGCTCCTCACATCCTTTTCCACACATTTCCTCACCACGTAGCTAGAGGTCTACCCTAGCTATGTCTATAATTAAGTTGTTTTCAAGGGCCATCGCAAATTGTCTTGTTCGAAGACTTGACAAGTTTCAACCACCGGAACAGGCAGAGTTTTGTAGCGAGTATAGCATTATAGACCACAATCACACCATACTGAAGATTGTACAGAAGACCAATGAGCACAATTAGCCCTTTTGTTAGGCCCTTGTAGACTGCGAGTCTATCCAGGGGGCTTAGCCAAGATGTCTTTCTACAACCGTAAACGCTAGAGAAAACTATGTAAATGTATGGTAATGACAACTAACAGCGATAAATCACGTGGTCAGAGAATACATAGAGAAAAAATCGTAGCCAAGATACTAATTATCTATTCGTGTTTTACGAGAGACTACACGCAATCGTTTTCTACAATGGCCATCGCTAACTCCCGTACAAAAGCTAGCCAAGAGGCTATTCGACAAGCGCAAACGTAACGCTATCGTAGTTTTGAAGCGCCAACTCAGGCGATAGCTGAGACGGTGTAGAAAGCGACAAAATAAATATGGCGTCGTTGCCGTCAGCTGTTTGATTGTTTGTTGTGATCGCCGATTGTAGTGTTATTTTACATTATTTTTGTGTCATTGCTGTTTATTTTTAAATAAAAAATGGACTCACTAAACATGTTATGGGGCGCCTATAACGAAGAAGTGTTGATTACACGTCGAGCTAGAAGAATATATCGAGATTATGTGGAAATTATCAATGAAATGTCGGAAATCCTTTTTATCAAGCGTTTTCGGTTAGATAAAGCAACTTTCCAAGACCTTTGTGAGGACCTCCGACGACAAACATCATTAAAAGGAACTAACTATAGAGATATCCGTAGAGGTTAAGGTATGTAATGATAGTATTTTTAGTTTACAGTTTAAATTTTGTAGAGCTTGATACTAGGCTTGATGTTAGGCGAGTATTTATTGTTAATTTTCCTTTTAAAATAATTATGTTTGTTGTTTCCTTTAATGTTGTCTATAAAAGTCAATTATTCATTTTTCAGGTGATTCTGGATATCCACAACACCCTTGGCTTATGACACCAATCCTTAATGCAGTTCAAGGGTCAAGGAAGGAGCAATATACCCATATGCATGTGCAAGCCCGCATCCCAATAGAGCACTGTTTTGGATTACTTAAAGCTCGGTGGAGATGTTTGCTCAAAGATAGGGTACTCCACTAACAACCATATGTTGCTAGCAAAATAATAATGGCATGTTGTGTATGCACAACATAGCATTAAAAGCTGGGTTACCACCACCACCACCAGTGCTCACTGTAGATGAGGATGACAGCGTGAGTATGACTATTCATTCCCATATGTAGTGCAAATAGTCAGTCTGAGTTAATCCAAGGCAGAGCTATATTGAATAGCTTAATAAGTAATTCATTGAATCCCAGAAATAGTAATAGTAGGAGATCCTGCTATACAACAACCATTACCGAGCTAGTTATTGGGTGAAAAGTATTTTAGTCCAGAACTGAAATTTTTTAGACGACCCATTTGCAATATAATTGTTGACATATTAAATTTTATATAAAATACTTATTATCCAATAACCAGCTTGGTGATGGTCGTTGTATGGTGGGGTCTTAGACTATAAAGCTATGGTTAAGGTAGTTATTTAATTTTTTGCATTTATTAGAACATTCGAGCTACTAGCATTTAGGTTTAGCATAGGCATTTATTTTTACTATTATATCAATAAAATACTGAATAACTTGAAAAGTTTTTTATTTTTCCACTATTACATACAAATTATTAAAAAAAAAAAAAAAACAATCTTCTTGCTATATAAAAAATACAACATTCTATTCATAGTAGGTGATCATTATTGATGTTGGAATCCAGGATAATTGTAATACAGGATGTAGTGTTACATTATACATGTAAAATGTTAACTGATTTTGCTACTACCAGATTGATCAGAAGAGGAAGGAAGGATGTCAGTTGAAGGAAGTGATGATGAGGATGGTAAAAGTCTAGTTGTTAAAGCTGTAGCAAAATCAGCCAAAATTTTATTGCCTTTTTCTTATATATCAAGTCTTCTAGATTCCAACCGAAGCTGTTCTGTTTCCCTCTGGTTTAAATTTCTTTCGCGGTCCTCCACGACGACGTCCGAGTTCGACGGTTCTCAACGTTAACAAACTCACTAGTGGAACGCTCAAAGGAGTTTGTATCCGTCTGCGTCGAGCGAACAGTGCGCGGCGTCGCGGCGTAGACGCGGTCGGCGACGCTGCGAGCGCCTCGCTCGGTGCACGCTCGCGACGCTGCCCCGGCTCGCTGTGCGCTCCGCTGCCGGCGCACCGCGTGACGTGGTATCGACGGGAGATGTTGCTGGCGCTGGATTGGAATTACCACCAGAGGAGGTGGTAAAATAGTCAGACTGCCAGATGCCATTTCTAGACAAAAATGAATGAGATGTATTTTGGGTAGTTATTTACTAAAATAATGGTATACGTAATTACTCCCAACGACCCCACCGATTCTCAATGTCCCCTGCCGAATTTTTCCTTTGGAATAAAGTTTTCTACGTTAATTATAAAAATTGTTTTTATTTTATTTAATATAATATATTAGGTATGTGTTTGGCTACATACTGTCTGTCAATTAATGAAACAGTCAGTTCACAGAATCGATTTTTCAATTTCGTTCAAGTTAGGATTCCTAAATTGTTTTCCTTAATTTAACTTGATAGTAGACGTAAAAACTAATATTTTTAATATTTATATAGTTGTGCCATTAATAAATATTTATTAATGGCTCAACAACCATCACTGGCGGCAGTTGGTACAAAAATAATATCTTCTTCTAACGTGGGGTCGTTGGGAGTGAACCAAACTAATAAAATTATTTAAAATAACTATTGGTGAACAATTTACACACAACATCATGTGACCCCACTCTAAGCAATGCTTGTACTATGGAAGCCAGATAGCTGATATAATACTTATATAGCCAGACAATATACAAATATTTGAAATTATCACAAATATTTCCACTGGGTGGGAATTGAACCCACAACCTTTAACTTCGCATGCAGAGCTACACTACACACTAAGCCACAAGGCCAGTCAAAATAAAATTAGTAAATAAATCTAAGTAGTTCAGTGTACCTTCTATTGATTGTGAGGATGCCTAGGTAGCATTTCCAATAGTATGTCACTTGACGGGTCCTGAGTCCTATCAGTGGTGTTTTGGAAAGATGATGGTTGGTTCTGAAAACGTTTTGAGACCATAAAGTTATGAATACTTATTATTTTAATATAAGCAAAGATCTCAAGCACATTAAATACTAACATCCAATCCTCTCTCTTCAATGCCAGCTAAACCAATAACAGCAGACAAGCCCATTATTGCCAACACCCTTTGCTCTAAATCTGAGAGGGCTTGTCTGCTGCTTGGACCACCAGTGTGCCACGAATTTCACGGCGCAATGTCAGAGCCTTTTTTTACTTGGTCTTCCAATCCACCCATAGGTACCTATAGTTATATAAAAATCCATCAGATACTTTAAATGTAGTCAAATAAAAATAGTCACTCGTTGAACCTTTATCTAATCGTTGAACCTTTACCTGATTATGATATGTTTCATCCCATACATTCCTTTTCTCCATCATACCTATCAGAATAATAATTACAAAAATAAAAAACATAAATGTGCAACTTACTTTTTCCATTTCTCCTTTGATTTAACTATCCTCCACCAGTAGAGATAAGTAATTCAATTAATTCCTGCCATAACCGATCCTGTTTGATTCTGCCTTGAGGTCCTGATTGGGGCCTTGATAAATCGCCACTGAAATATTAGTAAAAATATATTTTAAAACTAGAATAAACTAAAAAGGTACTTAAAAAGGGTCGAAATATAAGTGGTCTGTTTCTCAAGGACCTAGTTTGTGTCGCGTAACACGTCATTGTTTATATTTCAAATTCCAGAGTAACAAAGGAGTTCATTATCACAAAATGATTTAGATTATTAGATAGGACTAATTTCAATGAAATAATTTAAGTGTAACTTACCTTTCCATCCAATCCTTAAAGTCCAATAAAATTAAAACTGTTCCGAGCTAGCTCTATTTCTAGAATCCATTATAAACTATATTTTTTAAATATTAACGCAGTGTTTCAGTTTCGCACTATTTCAAAAAGGTAGTATTAAATAATGGCCACAAATTAGCTTATAAATTCACCGATAGATACCAAAATTAATATTTTCTTCAATTCACTGATTTGATTTAAATACCTAGTTTGTTTTGAACTTTTGACGCGCGCGCCCGTGACGACAACAGTGACGTTTTCGAGAACGCTCACCATAGAGTAAAGTCCATGTTTTTTCTATGGCCATTGTAGAATGAGCGTTCGCCGTACTTGTAATGACTTGGCTACCTCGTTATCGCTTTCTACGATCGCTAACGCTTAGGCGTTAACGATTGTAGATAGAGAATAGATTGAAAGCGCTTGTAACTTGGCTAAGCCCCCTGGAATTTCTACAGCGATGCCAAGTTGTCTGGCGATATATCAAGTTGATAAGATGTTCATATGACGTCACAACTATGACCATTCAAGTTTGAAAACTTGCGGACGAAGGATATCCACCCGCAGGAGTGAGACAAGGAGACAAATTGTTTTAAATCAAACGCATAGGAGGATATGTTTGGGGCGCTGGATTGAACTGAACGTGGCGTTGATATAAATGGGAAATACAGTCATCTGCCTTCTACGATGCTCAGATGATTTCGTCATAAAGAACAAAACGCTGGAGGATTTACGAGACATGCTAAATAGCTTAGCTGACTCTTCCCAAACGCATCGGTCTCAGAATGAACTAGGATAAAACCAAGATCATGGTGAACGAGCTCGTAACTCTAGAATCGGTTGCCATAAAAGGCATCACTTAAGACATTGTTCCAAAATATGTTTTTCTAGGGCAAACGCTCCTTAAAAATCCCCTGTTCACTAGGAAAAACAATTTTTGAAAACAAGACCTGAGGAAGATTAAGTCGAGCTGGGAATTGTTTAGAAAACTACGTCTTCTTGTCACTATCACACAAAACATGAAAACGAAAGTTTTCAAGTAAATAAATAGATAAAAAAGAAAGTTAATGAAAAACAAGAACCCATTAATTACAGTCATTTTCAGTTTGAGAAGAATTCAGACTAAACACACGGCTTTTTGCAATAAAGACCTAAACGAAACCACTACTCTCCAACCATAAATCTGTATTTTTCATGACGTCAGCTGTAAAAATTCAATAACTGTGGAGAGGTGCAGGTGATTCCACTGAAGCGAATAAGATGATTTTAAAGTAGAGACATTTAAAAAGAAACGTAATTTCAGAGCAAAGTTAAATCTTTGCTTAATCTTCTGTGGAGCTGTGTACCTACCCCGTACCAAGGTATTTCATTGCGATGATTTTTTAAAGGGAAAACTTCTATAGGGATATTGACCACTTTTGATAGAGGAAAATCTTACGAATTTGTGACACCGACATCCCAATAAGTGCTACGGAAGCTACGGAACCCTAAAAATATACTCCCAAAATGATTAGAATAATATATCAAAGCAATATTTTCCACCATTTGTAAAGTACATAAAAACGTTAAATTATACTCGATACCGTCCAAATCATTTATTGAAATATTCCAAAGATTTCAACGTAAAAGATATCATTTCCACAAAGAATCAACAAAACAGCACATTCACAAACAAAATAACGGGAACTGACAGAGTTTTTGCTCGAAAATTCTATATTTTGAATCTCTGCGATTCAAACATATACTCTGTGTGACAAAGTTAGTTGCTCGTTCGAGTTATTAATTCAGAAAACTTTTCGTATAAACAATTTGTTCCGATTGTGACTCGGGGAACTTCTGAACCATACATTAGGTTTTTGAAATGCTTTTGGGGGTAAATAAACTTTCTGTGGCACAAAATTGAATATACTCGTTTCACAAACATATTGTTCCAAAGTTCTTCTTTCCATAGGGTCTTATATTAGTAGACCGCAAGGGTTGTCATTATCTCCCCCGAGGGGTTTCCCGCATTGACGAGGCGCACCTGTCACCTATTTACTTTGATCCCCAAGGTGGTCACGACGTATCCTGGGCTTAATGGTCAGAGGGCCAGGAGACGGGCAGGCTGAGGTAGGTTTTGTTGAAGAATGCGTGAGCATCTCGGCCGCAAACGGCGGAGTTTTTTTATAGAACAGAGTGACAAACATGAGCAGAACATGTACCTGATGGTAAGCAACATGACTGGCACATAACAGCACACAAGCAGCTTTGGAACATGAAGAGTCCAAATCATTACCTAGTACTGGACTGCGCTCATCACCCAGAGATCTGAGATATTATATCTCTAAGCCCTGTAGTTTCTCTGGAAACATTGCCCTTCAAACCGGAACACGGTAATCTTTGCACATTACTGCTTGTCGGTAGGATAACTGGCAAGGTACTTTCCCAGGCAGCCTCTGCCAAGAGTCCTACCACTACAAAACAAGTTGGAACCCCGTGGAGGTTTTAGTCGGTAGGGGCACCAAGTCCATCCGTGTTGTCGGATCCGACATAACCGGACCGCTTCCCACAGGTGGTAGGGTATGCGTAAATGCATTTCCTTCACGAAAAAGAAGGAGTTGTCATTAACAAAACACATTATAAGTAGTTTAAAAAAATATTTGTGTCTGTACGTGAAAGATATTATGAGAAAAAATATTTTTTGGACCTTTATCATAGTACAAAATTACCCAAGTTACCCAAAACAATGATTGTTTGATTTTTTGTGGATTTTTAAAATATGTATTACCTACTTTTAGCAATCTACCTCGACTTTGCACGGGCATTAAGAGCATTCTAGCATTTAATAGCTTAAAATAAGATAATATTTTTAGATTTATTGCACATATAGAATAAAGTAGCAATTTGCGACCATATCGCTAAAAGCAATTTATTCTACACAACTGTAAGATGATATGGGAGATATAAAAGAAGTGGATTTTATACGGAGAGGGGCGTGGGTACTCCTTGCACAAAATGGCCAAACTGTAATAAGTCCTTAAAATAAGCAATTTACCCTAAGAATTAGTAATTTGATTGGCATACAGTTAAATAATAAACGTTTTTAAATCTAATTTTGATGATACTTTCAGTGTACGATAAAAAATAATTTAGTTCTTAAGAGTTATTGTCGAGCAATCATTCAACTGTGAAGAGTTCTTATTGTGTTTATAAAGTCACGATATCTAATTACACTCGTAGTAAGCCGTTTGTTTGTCCCATTCATCAGTGCTCATCCATCGGAACACCGCATACCCTCAACCAATCAGAGTCTTCATTCTGAATCACGCAAACAAAGTTTTTCTCATCATTTTGCGTACATGAGTGCAGTATCGAGGGATAGTCAGGGAGTCCGTTGCTATTCAGAAGACCGGCAGTTGCGAGCGCCGGACTCAAGGCTCGCTCTGACTGCAGATTGATCATTACTTAATTAATAATTGGTAGAGAGGAATTTCTGAACAGTTTGGTTTATGAATGATTGAGCACTAGAATTCCCTCTTCTTCGTCGAGTAGCAAGTTTGACTTCCTTTTTGTTTTCTCTGTGAATTTTGCATCGAAGTTCATGAATATTTATTTTTGATAGTCCCAAGTCTGGCGTGTTCATCAAATATTTATAATTTCTCTGCGCAATGTCAAATTTTGTCCTTATCTCACCGTATTTTTGTGTAGAATGCGAAATTAAGTCTGGAAATAGGAATTCCTTATGTCTGGAAATAGGAACTCTGAACATTTTTGTAGGTTCTAGCCCACGCTCGTAAGTTTTATTTGAGTGCCGAGCCTTAAATTCTTTTATATTATTTTATTAGCTTTATTCGTACGTCATTCGCTAGGTTCTTACGTATGCCCCAAGTAATATAAGCATAAGCAGTCTAATAAATGTTCCTACTGATGGGAGACGGGGCTTTTCTCGTGAGGAATTCAAGGCCATAATCCACCACGCTGGCCCAGAGCGGCTTAGTGGATGATGCATAACATGTCAGCATTTCTCACAATATTTCCTACACCTTTTTAAGTTAACAGCATTACGCACATGATTTGAAAAAGACAGTGGGATTCGAACCAGGGGTTTCGGATCAGCATTAACCGTTCTCCCGAGTAGACCAGCTTCATAAATAGCTTTCCTTAAGTAGGTATATGCAAATTAGTATGTTAGTTAAGGCTCTATACTTTTCTCGCTTCTCTTACATAATATATATATGTATATTACATCAAAAAGCTAACATCTCATAAATTGCTTAGCAAACTAAGCGAGAATCGACCCAGCCATTAACACACTGACACAGGCGTACGTAGCAAGTACGTCAAGACAATGTCGACACAAAGGGTTAATAGCATCCTAGTAGTAGGACGGACCTGACCAATTTGCTCTAACGAGATTGCGTTTTAGTCGTCAGCTGAAGACGAGCTGGTTTTAGGAGAATTACAATCACACAATGTATATTAGACTAGATGCCCGCCCCGGCTTCGCCCGTGGTATATTATATAGCACTCATCGGGATCCCGTACATATCCAACGGTGAAAGAATGACTGAAATCGGTTCACTCATTCCTGAGAATATCGATTTCAAACAAAAAACCTCTTCAGCAACCTGCTACGCCACCTGTCGGAAATTGGTCGTACCAACTCAGATTTAGAAAAAAAAATTAGCAAAGGTTTACATTCAAGGCACAGATTACTGAAATTCAATGACGCAATCTTTGACACATGCTGTCATGTATCATGTCAAAGCACGAAACGTACGAAAACTCTCAAAAGGGGAATATTTTTTCCCGATTTTGTTACATTCTTGTTTCATGTTCCGCTTCAATTAATAGTAGAGTTATTTTCTATAGCCTAAAGCCTTCCTCGATAAATGGACTATCCAATAGAAAAAGAATCTTTCAATTCGGACCAGTACTTCCCGAGATCCTAGCGTTCAAGCAAACAAACAAACAAACAAACAAACAAACTCTTCAGCTTTATAATATTAGTATAGATGTACAGAAAAACACAGAAGCACAACTTTCCACATCCAAATAGCTATTTATTTATTTAAAAAATAGTTAACTATACTAACAGCTTAAGACAACACGCACAGCAACTAGTATTTAATTAAGTATGTATGTATGGAGTACCTCCTGTATGGAGTACTGTTCGCACCTTTGGGATGGATCGGCTAAGTATCAGCTAGGGACTCTGGAATCGATTGAGAGACGCGCCAAAAGACTCATAGGCAATGACACTCTTGTGCGTAAAAGACTTCAAAGTCTTGATCATCGCCGCAAAATTGCTAGCTTATCGGTATTTTATCGGATACACTTCGGAGAGTGTGCAACTGATCTGCATGATCTAATTCCACCTTGCCCTTTCTTCTATCGGACTTCTCGTTCCACAAAAAGGCGACATCGTTTCATGGTTGATATTCCAAAAACACGAACGAAGCGATTTGACTCCACGTTTGTGATAAGAACATCTAGGTTGTGGAATGCGTTGCCTGAGTGGGTTTTCCCCGATGGTTACAATCTTGGTGTCTTCAAATCGAGAGTGAATCGGTTTCTTCTAGGTAAGCACGCTCTATCGTAGATCGCATCATCGCTTAACATCAGGCGAGATGGTGGTCAAGTGCGAACCTATTCTAGTTAAAAAAAAAAAAAAAAAATACAGCATTATAATGTCCATAAACACAAATCGAGAGTGAGTCGGTATCTTCAAGGTAAGCACGCTCCATCGTAGATCACATCATCGTTTAAAATCAGGCGAGATGGTGGTTAAGTGCGAACCTATTATAGTTAAAATCGAAATTAAAATCTTACAAATTATCTAATATCTTACAACACGCTATTGACTACACGCTAACTCAACACATAGCATGTAGATCTACAGCTACTCATTTAAATATCTAATTACTAGAGTGATATATTACATATTTAGATCATTTCTAAAGTGATTGACTGTAACTGTTGCCTACTAACGATGGTTATGGGCCAGTGTACGCGTATCAATGATTTTGTAAGAATTTAATTAAAATTTATCCGTAAATAGCAAAACTGACTTCAATTTAAAAGTATACTCAGACACTCGACAATATTTCATATTTTTTTATGAAATCTATGATAATGATAATAATACTGCGTTCGAAGACTGATGTAACCAAAAAGGCCAGCAATTTGAAGTGGGGCTGGGCTGGACATGTCTATTGAATGTCAGACGATCGCTGGGCTAAGATCACCCAGTGACAACCAAATGGGAAACGACGACGCGGGAGACTCAATAGGCGATCGCGGGACGACCTCGACAAACACCTTAAAGACTGGACTCTGAGTCAAGACAGACAAAAATGGAAGGAGGGTAGGGAGGCCTTTGCTCAACAATGGGCTCTTAATAATAAATAAATAATAATAATAATAAATATATTTATTGTTTCCAAAAGTATAGTAGTATTAACAAATTGCATAGCATAACATAACAAGTTAACAGATAAAAATTATGAAATACAACGGGCCCCAAACTAGGCACAGCTTGTATTTTGGGCGCCCTACGACGGTTTACAATTATTATATTTTCGCGCTTTGTACACATAGTTATAAAGCAGTGTTGTAAGAACATAGTTATAAATCCGCGATAAACTAACAGTCCAACAATCCACAATTCAAACGGAGTGTAATTTCATGTCAGTATCAACCACGAATTAACTGAATAATATTGATAATGTCGTCCAGATAATTTAGGTTTTTATCGATATTTCATATTAATAAACATTCGAAAAAATGTATAAGGGGCATCTAAACTATGATGTACTAAACAAAAAAAAACATTAAAATCGATTCAAAATTGGAGGCGCTATCGCATAACATACATACAAAACACAAACGAATGAGAATTTCCTCCTTTTTTGAAATCGGGTAGAACTTCACAACTGATCGGTTAATGACACCAATTATAATAAAAATACCATTACAATTGGTATTTGAATACCAATTATAATGTTCAGTATAGTATTATCACCACGACAACAAACACTCATAAGCGTATCGTCGGTATCACAGAACAATATGTTCTGTGGTCGGTATCCATAAAAACGTATTTGCTGTATTAGCGAATGTAGGATTACAAGGAGTAGGTACGTAAAATATATTCCCAAAAATATACTAAATTTTTACGCCCAAAGTTACAAAAAGAAACATTTCATATTTCATAAAACCTTTTATTAAAAGTAAATTTGAAATGTTAACATTTGCTAATGAATAGTATTTTTTTTGTATTACAACGTTTTAATAGGTACATTTGAGACGTATCTCCGTTCCCATGGAACAAAAATAATACAGAGAATTTAAGCAAAAATGGGTATTTCAGGCTTAACTAACAAAAAACGTATAACAAAACTTGACTTATGACCAACCTCGTACTTAACTTTGACTTTAAGCCACAGTTTTTTTGAAGATAAATAGATAGATGGAAAACTCTTTATCGTGATACAAGAAATAAAAAAAATACAGTGAAAATCTTAAAAAACTAGCACCACAAGTGGCGTCCTTAGTGCTGAGAGCAATCTCTTCCAGGCAACTAGCATAAGGAAAATAGCCTACATACAAATACAGGCAGGAAGGGCGACTTCAATTTGAATAATACTACTAAATAAATGTTATTAAAATAAAATAATCTATATCTATACTAATATTATAAAGCTGAAGAGTTTGTTTGTTTGTTTGTATGTTTGAACGCTAGGATCTCGGGAAGTACTGGTCCGAATTCAAAGATTCTTTTTCTATTGGATAGTCCATTTATCGCGGAAGGTTATAAGTTATAGAACATAACGCTACTACTATTAATAGAAGCGGAGCGTGAATCAAGAATGTAACAAAATCGGGAAAAATATTCCTTCTTGAGAGTTTTCGTACGTTTCGACACATGACAGCATGTGTCTAACATTGCGTCATTGTATATCACAGATTAAACACCTTTTGAATATAAACCTTTGCTAATCTTTGCTTATAAATCTGAGGTGATACGACCAATTTCCGACAGGTGGCGTAGCAGGTAGCTGAAAAGGTGTTTTGTTTGAAAATGTTTGAGCGATATTGTCAGGAATTACAGAACCGATTACAGTCATTTTTTCACCGTTGTACCTATATGTACGGGATCCCCATGAGTGCTATAAAATGTACTACGGGCGAAGCCGGGGCGGACATCTAGTTCACTTATAAATAGTTACCAACTACTAAAACATTTAATACCACACCACATTTAATAATTTGAATCCACAAATCTCAAAAATAACTGGACTAATTTTATTGTTGTCAATAATTTGATATATATTTCTAGCTCGAAAAATCCTTAGAAGTATTAATTAAAAGTTTTTGGAAACATCACTATTCTTAACGGGAAGAGTATTCAACGAAACTAACCTACAACGAGAACTACATAACGCCGTACGCTACCTAATGAGTTGTTAACACTAATAACATCTGAATTAATTATCTAGATATATACCAATGGAGGTTGAAGCCCACTTACACATTACTGAGGCAAATGAAGTTAGTGCGAGTGGTAAAATCATGCATCAGCAACAAACTTCAGGGGGTATACATTGACACTTCGGCAGTTCCTTCCCAACCGCCATTACGGCGACATATTGCGCTTACTTTTATCTCTTTTCTTAGACTTTTAATTGATTGTTCTAAAGTTGGAATGGTTTATCGTCTACTTAAAGTCGCACAATCACATCGTCTCGATTAACATTTATTTACATTTTAATTGTTTTGAGCTATCAAGATAGTTCATTCTACGAATTTTCTCAATTACAGTAGTTGATAAGTAAGTAGATGGCAAAGCGAGTGCCTTTTAGGTACTTTGATGCTATTCCGTGCATCAACAAGCAAACCCAAAGTAAACTTACCCGTGAAACAGCGTCGATATGGTAGTGATACTATGTAGTGGTAAGACTCTCTGTAGAGTCCGCATGAGGAAGTATTAGGTACACCTTTGCCAGTTACTCTACCGCCAGGCATTAATATGTAAACATTACTCTGTTCCGATTTAAAGCGCAACGTTCTCAGAATAATTACAGAGCATAGAGATACTATCTAGCGCCATACTGAAGATGATTAAGATGTTATTATTATCATCTTACATTTTCGAATGACGAGCTTAGTCCAGCGTTAGAAAATGATTTTGACTCTCCATGTTCCAATAACTGCGGGACATTGTGCTGTTATGGGCAAGCATGTAGCTTACCATCAGATACTGCTCGTCTCATCATTCTATAGCTGAATACTAAAGAAAACGTGAAATTTTGTCGGAGTACACGGGCATTGCTCTACCATTTAACTTCGGTAAATAACCTGATGACACGGATTACCGTGTGTGCCGGATGTGATTACATGTGTGCCGGATTACCGTACCGTGTCACCATGCTTATTAAAGCATGGTGACTAAAAAACGAATTACTCCGACAAATAGATTAACAAAAATATATTTTACACGATTTTTTTCCTTTTGTTGAAGTTTTGAGTGACGTCACGTCTATTTACAATTTTTATGAAGACGTGACGTCACAAGACCCCTACTCAAGTTTAATGTTTTATAATATCTTAGTCGATTTTTAATGCCAAAACTACTCGTAAAATAATAATCTGACGGACTAATTATGATGGAGTATACTTGATCCAGGGATTCTTCTACCCGCGATATTATATACTCGGGTCTAAGAATCCCTGGATCACGTATACACCATCCTAATCATTATAAATATCGCGATATTAAATATCGCAGGTCAAACCTGGACTCGATTGCCACAGGACCGAGTCAGGCAAAGTAAGAGAGAGACCTATACACAGCAGTGGGATAGAGAAGGCTGTAAATGATGATGATGATATTTAATCCAGTCATGATCCCAATTTTTCACGGTAAATAAAATAATTGATAACAGTACTGCAATATTAATTCCATTTCCGTGTTTTTCTAAATTTCTTAGCTACGCCTTTTGAGAAATGGGTCCCTCCTAACCCTGCATTACTTGTGGGTGCTAATAAACTTCTCTTATACGGTAAATCTTTTCGGCTGAATCGTAAAAGCGGGACTTTACGATGCGTTTACCGCAAAATATACGGCATACCGTCTGGAAGTGCCTCTTTTAAGCCCGACGCAATTAACCAGGCGCTTACAGGTTATGTTTATTGATATTTTTTATGAATGCTTCTTGAAGACGATTGGGTACTTGAAAGAGACCTTGAAATAAGAAAAATATTACTTTTTCTTTTTTTTGGTCCATTTTCTGGAATGGAATTCCTATTTTTTGTGTTTTATCCTATCACGGTTGCTCACTCAGCCATTATCACTACTCATGAGAATAGATGTTTATCGTATACTGGCATCTGCGCGCAACTTTGTCAGCGTAGAATTTTAAATTTGCCTGTTTGCCTAAATACGTAATTTTTTTGATATAGAAATTCAAAACTATTTATTTACATAAGTCTCACATTTCAGCTTTTCCTTTGCAGTTCCACTGACGCGATGGGGCAACAAACATCAGCTTATTGAAGTAATTATTCTCTTAAATATTAGATATCAGTTATTATAGTTAGTTAAAAATTAATATCTATTAGTAGACTAATTATTATAAAATTATTAGTGTATTAGGACGTGAAATTGATATATATATATGTGTACATATTTATATTATTGTAGAGGTATTACGTAATAGTTGTTTGATATACAAGAGTGCAAAGTTGATTTTTAACCGCGTGCTCAATTTTGATGACCGCGCTGCGCTCGTGATTCAATTTTAGAGCGAGGGAATCAAAAGAGCACAAGGTGAAAAATCTTTGCACTCGAGTGCAACCAAAGATGGTTGAACTCAAGAATAGCCCTGAACATCTTGACATTGCCAATAAACTGCGTCTGTGACATCTGTCTCTATATAAGCCTTGTCTGTCTCTGTCTAAGACATCTATCTCGGTCGCGCTAGTTATAATAGGTATTATTCTCTCTCTGTCACACGGTGATGTGTGACCGGTGACGGTGATGGTAGCCATTTTAATTTATGTAATTAGAAAATATTTAAAATAATTTTTAATGCAGTACTTACGCATGAAATTAATTTCATTACATTTATTTCAGTTTCTAGAACTATTAGAACACTTTTTGAACGCACAGCAAGAAATGATCTGTTATATTTATGTTCAAAATGATCAAAATCAGTGATAGGTAAAAACGACCGGCGTCCCCCGCTTCCTACAACCAACTAGATTGGGAAGGGGTGAGCTCACTCTTCCCAACGTTAACATGATTCCGTGCGTCCTGAAGTTTGGGAGGGCTAATCTTGAGTTGTACGATCTATGAGTGCAACACGTAACTTTTCATTCCACCTCAGCGAGGAAATGACTAAATGCAAATTTTAAATGTTTTCGCGCAAAGCAAATTAAAAAAAAGTAAGTACACCAAGGAGGTTCCGAGTCGGAGTTTTTAACATATTAAAAAAAATGTATGATGCATACGGCACCAAGGAGGTAGAAATAAATAGGTTGAATTATGTTTTCAATTCAAAACCTCAGTACACACGATGTTCTAAATTCAAATTTACTTTAGAGGAAAGTCACCAAATATGGAATAGTATCCTAATATGGAATCCCTTCATTTCTCTAAAACTATAAGTGTGAAACGCAACACTCGACCATCTATCTTCTGTTTCATTCGGTCTGCTAACTATCGCACCCACACCATCGAGTCAATTGCGCGAATGCTTCACGTGTGGCAGGCGTGTTTTGTTTTGTTGTCGTGCAGAAATTTTTAAAGGTAAGTAATAAACGACTATTGCCAGCTGTTATGTTTGTTTACATAAGTGTTATACTATTTAGTATATCGGTATTATGTTTATTTCACCATTTTGTGATATTTTGTCATTAAAATATTGTTCCTTTAAAAAATATTTAGATGAGTTTGAACTAGTATAAAAATCCAAATATGGACAGTCGTCGGTGTCTAATTATGGAATATTTAGGTTTTAAGATTTCAAATGATAGATACTTGCTATTATTAAATATATGTAATGATTATTTTTAGATTGTCCGGTTCACAATCAACCAAACGAAAAACCTCGGATGAAGAAAAAATGGCACAAGGTATAAAATTCGTCCAGGAAAAGAAAATGGATTAAATGCTTGATGTGTGAGCTCTGGGCACATTTGCAAGTAGGTAATTATGTAACTTCTTTCATTTCTCACAATATATTATATTCATTTAATCGATCTCAATGATATTAATGTCCATTTTTGTAATTGTTGTGTTGATTATGCTTATATTCCATATATGGATACCTATTCCATATTTGGTTACTCATTTGTGATTTTGTTTTTGTGTTAGATTTTAATTTGATAACTAACATATTTGATTAAAGACTGTTAATTACTACATATAAATGTATGACTGATTAGTAAAAACATTAAATTGATTTAATTTATAAAAGGTTTTTTATTTATATCCCAAAAACAAAATGGTATTCCATATTTGGTGACTTTCCTCTAACCTCTAGAGGGTAAAAACGACTTTTGCGCCCTGATATCGAGGAGCAAAAATACTCTTTCCGAGCTGGTGGGATGAAAAATTAATTGTTATTTATTATTATCAGATTATCATTCAGAAGTGTCTATGCACTAACTGTACTCCCTGTCTTTCATAATACAATGTTTTATGACCGGGCAAATACAGTTTTTTTATTTGTATGGACAAAAAAATCGATTATTTTTAAACTGTAGAACGAAATTTGACATATTTGATGTACATGACATAACATGAACTTAAACGGGTGCTGATTACCAAAAACCATGTCTAATGGAACAGAGCCCTTCAACTTGAACTAGGCCGTTTTTTAATTGCTCTCGCTTTTAGAATCCATTGGTTTGAACGCAAAATACTTGCCGCAATATCAATATCGACGTCACAAAATACCTCTCGCATCCGTTTCCAATAATCACAACTGGTATCACAAAGTTCCCAAACTAATATATCTCTCATAAATCACATTACGTCCCCAGGGGATAGACATTATCCAGGGAAGTGACAAAATAGATAATACGAATCAACATTTAACGCGGCAAATCATAAATCATTGAAACGTTTGAATTGAAACGTGATTTTGTGTTAAATCAACAGCGCTTGTTGACATTAGACTTTAACTTTGACTGTATATTATGGAGTCAGTAACACAGTTTTATAGATAGTAATGTCAACAGTGGATTGCACTGATCATGTAAATAATAAATTATGTGGATTTGTTCTTAACTTTACTTACGCTTTCTTCGATGGGTCTAGCAAAAAGACTTAATCTAAAATACTGCTAGACGCACCGCGAATACCTGGAAAATTGGCCACAAATGACTTTCTCAAAGGTTTGTTTTGCCTGAAACGTACTATCATCATAAACGTATTGATTCTTTAGATCCTCATTCAAGGTGCACAGACTTGGGATCAGAAGAAAAATACTCCCGGGGCTTACTAACGAGTAACGATTTATGCAACGCAATGTTCTTATGGTTATTCTTTCAGACAGACCCTACTACCGCCTAACTAAATCGGCTTTGGTTTTGCTATTACCATCTCTATAATTTCAAACGAAAAGAAAAGAGAGATAAACATCAAAGCTAAAACAGTTTTCGTTCGACGGTAGATTGGGAACAAAACGCTCGCTCCAAAACTGAACCACTAAACTGTCTATTAACTAAAAATGCGTTACAACTAAGTTCGTTGTTATTCTAAAAGTCTCATTCCAGGCAAACCAGTAAAGAAGTTACTAGGTGCACTGATAACACCTGGAAAAGCTATTGCTTATAAATAACTTTATGAAAGGCGAACTTCCTCTTTAACTAAAACGTAAAATCACAGATATCAGCATTCTCGTCGTCCTCATTTATGGTGCGTAAACCTAGGCTTTGACTAGAGATGTGAAAACTGCACTTACGAGTAAGGTTTGTCAATCCGTGATGGAGCGCAGTATTCTTGGTATCAGACTTAATAACTGTTTAAAAAATCTGCTGTCCAAAACCAAGACTAAATATCTGTCTTTCTCTTAATGAATTGAAATTAAAATTAGACAAAATAAAAATCTAATTATTAAAAAGATAAACCAAAATTTTGACAGTTTGATGTTTTTTTCCTATTGACCACCATCTCGCCTGATGTTATGTCACCTTACTATCTCGACGATGCGATCTACGATGGAGCATACTTACCTAGAAGAAACCGATTCACTGTCAATTTGAAGACACCAAGATCGGGAAAACCCCACTGAGGCAAAGCATTACACAATCTAGACGTTCTTATCACAAACGTGGGAGTCAAATCTCTTCGTTCGTGATGCCCATCTATTCTCTATCTAACCCTTATCTTGCCAGTTTTTGTAAGCTATGTAACTGATTTCTTTGTCTCCTCACCCCATACTGGATCGGCGGATATTTGATTACGTTGACATAAAATGAAAATGGAAAATTCTTCGGAAAACCTATTAGCTTACCTTCGTAAAGAAAATAACATGGTAGAGTGCTCTGATTTATCACAGTTCATTCAAATTGAATTATTTTTTCTATAAACATAATTCAAATTGATGTAATCATCTTATCCATCAGCGGATATTATTCAGTATTTTAAAATACTGCGAAAATATTTATATCATACAATTAACTTTTTTCATTTTATCGAACCGGCTCGTCTCGACTGCGTCCGATAAGAAAACTGTAATAATTTTGTCTAATTTGAATTAACTAAGGTGTATGTATAGTTTGCATTATCTATTTTTAATTTTTAATAATAATTTTTAAAATAATAATAATAATTTTTAATTAATAATTTATTTAAGATAATATGCAATATATATAATCTCTATATATAAAAATGTTATGTTGGTTTGTGTCCGCTTCAAAAACTCAAAAAGTTCTGCACCGATCGAGCTGAAACTTTACAATGATATATAATCCGCATCAAGGATTGTTTTTATTTATTTTTTTAATCACAATGTGCCGCAGCGAAGCGTGGCAGGGGACAGCTAGTATATTATAGATAATGAATTGCAATGCAATTTTTCAAGATGCAAAAATACCTGTCAAAGACAGTTCCCAATTTCACCGTAGGCGGCGCCACTGTTTTATTTTGGTAGAGAAATTTCACAAAAACCAACAGTGGTGCCACACTTGGCAATATTTTGAACTATCTTTGACAAGTCTTTCTGCGTCTGGAAAACGCCTCATAATTTCACAGACCAATACCAAAATAGCCTAGTCCCAAAGTACGCTTGCAGAAGTAAATAAACCAACAGCTTTTATTACAGTTTAGACTATAGAGTGACGAATGGGACATATGCCTGATGGTAAGCAACACGGCTGCCCAAAACAGCTCATTGACACGCCGCTATTGGAACATAAAGGGTCCTAATCATTTCCTATCGTAGTTACATCTCTATATATAAAAATGTTATGTTGGTTTGTGTACGCTCCAAAATCTCAAAAAGTGCTGCACCGATCAAGCTGAAATTTTACAATGATATATAATCTGCATCAAGGATTGTTTTTATCTAATTGTTGCATCATAATGTGCCACAGCGAAGCGTGGCAGGGAACAGCTAGTAGTACCATAGATTTCAAATTTTTATTTCTACTCGACGTCTTTGCATAGTAAAAATAACTATTGCCATCTTCGATCTATAGGCATAGAATAATTTAAAAAGTATTTTTAAAGTAATTTTAAGAGTTATTTTTAAGCATCAACATTGTTAAAGGAAACAAAGGAAGAAAACTTTCATTCAGAAAGTTACTCAAGAGCATAAAACAATTCATAATAAAAAACAGTTTTAAAAGTAATTTTTAGTGCACGGCAATCTTTTCCAGGCCAACAACGTGACGGCTAGGTGGAAAAACAGATTCACACCGAACTGTATCCTTTTTACCCGACTTTGAAAATGGAGGAGGTTGTATATTTTTTATCGTTTATGTTACGCGATTGATCCGCCAATGGTGGATAATTTTAATGGTTCTTTTTTTAGGTAGATCATAGTTCAAAGGTAGTCTAATATAAATTTTATCGAAATCGATGTAGTGTTTTTTTGAAATATGAACAAAAAAACTATAATTTACTTTCATATAGGTACCTTGATGACTATACTCGTATCTCCATGAGATTAGTGATGGTTTCTTATGAAATTTTGTTGAGTGTCTCAATTTATCTTAAATTCAGGTTTTTTTTTCGAAAAAAATAATTATTCTAAGTATGTATTTAAAACTATATAAGTATTATATCAGCTATCTGGCTGCCATCATACAAGCTTTGCTTAGTTTGGGGTCAGATGGTGTAGTGTGTGAATTGTCCGCCAATATTTATTTATTATTTATTTATTTATTCATAAGAATGTTTTAAGAAACGAGCAAAACAGATGCATGATGGCAACTTATACCGAAAAGCATCACGTATGATATTCTATTTTTAACCCCCGACCAAAAAAAGGGGTGCTATAAGTTTGACGTCGATGTCTGTCTGTCTGTCTGTCTGTTTGTCTGTCTGTCTGTCTGTCTGTCTGTCTGTCTGTCTGTCTGTCTGTCTGTCTGTCTGTCTGTCTGTCTGTCTGTCTGTCTGTGGCACCGTAGAGCTCAAACGGATGGACCGATTTCGATGCTATTTTTTTTATTTGAAAGTTAATATCCGTGCGGATGTTCTTAGTTATGATTGGTTAACAAAAAATCAAGATGACCGCCGTCACAAAATGGCGGACAAAATATTTTTTCACAACCTACCTCAATATAGGTATCAAATGAAAGGGCTTGACTAGTAAAATACTATACACTATGAAAAAATCAAATCCAAGTTGGCCGCCACCACAAAATGGCGAATTATATTATTTTTTCACTACTACCTCAATATGGGTATCAAACAAAAGGCCTTGACTAGTAGAATACATTCATTTCTATTTCGCATTGAACAGTGTGGTGTCGCGACGATTATTTTTGTTGAGTGTATACAGGTTTTTTGTATATAATAAAAAAAAAAAAAAAAAATCCTTCACTAATTAATCGAAAGGAACTTCGTTCCATCCGGATGTACCTTGACACCTCTCAAGTTTTTTTTTAAATAAATATTGGTGGACAATATTTTTATGGAAAATCTTTACTAATACTCACTAATATTTTCACACTACGGTGTAACATGTAGACAATTTTAAGTTTTTCTCAAGTCCCGGTCTTGATCACGTAAGAGTTAAACAAACTAGAAGTTTCCCGAGGCTGCCGTGAACTCCGCCGGCGGACTGTGTGTTCTCTGAAGATGTCATATTTCCTCCGGCCGTATCGCGAGCACTTCAAACTTGCTTATTGAGTTACTTGATACTGATTTATTGTGAAAGATCTGAATCGATTTTCATTTTATCCAACTGAAATGGTTCAACAATAGTTTCTTCAAATAAAAAAATCTGACGATATTGCTACTCGTATAAAGCGGGTTTATGGTTTTCAGAGAATGGCATTCAGAGAAGAGAGCAGAGAAAGAAAACATCGTGAAAAAACCAAATGTTCCGAAAAAGGTTTCTTTTAGGAGGCTTAACTTTTTTTCGTAATAATAACGTCAATGGTATGTAAAAGGCTTAGTACACTTGGCTAAATTTAGTCGACTGAATTGAGTTGCTACTAAATTTATTGAAGTGTAATAATAGCATTCAACTAAAAGTAACGTGCTTCTAAATTTGCTTCTGGATACAGTCACTTAATTTAGCCAAGTGTAATAAGCCTTTAATACGTTATCTGAGTGTTTTTTTGAAACAGTAGCTATCGGTAAAACGCACTCTACTTCTTTCAGACACAATCTTGGTGTCTTCAAGTCGAGAGTGAATTGGTTTGCTTGTATATAAACTGTATAGACAACGATACCATTGTTCGAAAACAATTTCATAATCTGGAACATCACCGCAAAATGTATAACTTATCGGATTTATGTCGGATAATAAATTTCGACGAGTGTGCAACTCATCTATTTAATTTAACACCCCTTTCCTTCCCATTCTTTCTCTTTCCGCTTATTTACTGTGATTTCACTAAAAATAGTACCGTATTCTTGTGCAGCAGTAGAATGATTGTGCAAAGGTGTGGTACTTACTCAGGAGAACCGTGCAAAGAGTCCTACCACTTCACGAACTGTTTTACAAAAAAATTCAAACACAACTTTTTTTTGTGGATCCCTAGGTAGACTGTGTCTGGCATTTGGCTTTTGTTATTAGCAACCCGAAAGAAGGAAGCTGGTTTTTGCTCGTTTCTGCTTTGTTTACAAATCATAAGTCCAGTTTGTTTCCCTAGCGAGGGTTTGGGTTGGCCACAGTAATCTTACTGCGAACACCTGCGTCCTACTGTCACTGTAACCAGTAGGTACCTACTACCAACCTGAATCACAAGCGACACATAATATACAGCCGAAAGTTTTTGGGTTTCCAAGTATGTGTGTTTATCTTTATAGCGGGATATATTTATATTTTACGCAGTACATCCAGATCAACCTTTTATTCCATTTACTATTATATTGAAGAGCAAATATTTCTGTGTATGTACACGAGTTCTACGAGTATCTTCGTATCGAGTACTCAAACACTACTGGCGTAATTTCAAACTTATTACTGTTTGAATCACACTATCTTTGAGTAACATATCTACTTTATTTTTTATCAGTGCAAAAACTTAGGTGTTAAAAATGTATATCAGATAGTCATTAGGTACTTCGTGCAGACTTCCGTTCTGCCTTTGCCCGATTTAATCTCTAATATTAGACTATACCTATATACTTAATGTAATATTATAAAGCTAAAGAGTATGTTTGTTTGTTTGAACGCTAGGATCTCGAGAACTACTGATCCGAATTGAAATTTTATTTTTCTATTGGATAGTCCATTTATCGAGAAAGGATAAATATAGGCTATAGAACATAACGCTACTGTCAATAGAAACTGAGCACGAATCAAGAATGTAACAAAAATGGGAAAAAATATTCCTTTTTGAGAGTTTTCGTACCGTGCTTTGGACATGACAGCATGTGTCTACGATTGCGTCATTAAACCTTTGCTAATCAAATTTGTTTCTAAATGTGAGTTAGTACGACCAATTTCCGACAGGTGGCGTGGCTGCTAGCTGAAGAGGTTTTTTTGTTTGAAAGCGATATTCTCAGTAATGACTGAAACGATTTCAAAAATTCTTTCACCATTAGATATGTACGGGATCCCGATAAGTGGTATATAATATGTACCACGGGCGAAGCCGGGGCGGACATCTAGTAATATTATAAAGCTGAAAAGTATGTTTGTTTGTTTGAACGCTAAGATCTCGGGAACTACGGATCCGAATTGAAAGTAAATTTTTCTATTGGATAGTCCATTTATCGACAAAGGCTATGCTCACGGAGCTAGCACAAAGGCTATGCTATATAACATAACGCTACTATCAATAGAGGCGGAGCATGAATCAAGAATGTAACAAAAACGGGGAAAAATATTCCTTTTTGAGAGTTTTCGTACCGTGGGTTGACATGACAGAATGTGTCTAAGATTGTGTCATTAAATGTAAATCTTTGCTAATCGAATTCATTTCCAAATGTGTTAGTACGACCAATTTTCGATAGATGGCGTAGCAGGTAGTTGAAAAGGTTTTTTGTTTGAATGCGATATACTTATACAGGAATTACTGAACCGATTTCAAAAATTCTTTCACCGTTTGATATGTACGGGATCCCACTTACCTACATAAGTAATCACCACGGACGAAGCCGGGTGAACATCTAGTAATTTTATAAAGCTGAAGAGGATTTTCAATTGAACGCGCTAATCTCAAGAACTACAAGACCGTTTTCTAAAAATATTTCAATCTTGTACGTGATTTGCGAGTGCTATGTATTATGTACTACAGTTCAAACCCGTATGGGCCGCTAGTATCGTCATAAATTTATCTTATTTGTAATTTACAGTACTTGAGTATCAAGAACTTTGTAACGTCGTAAGATTCATTTATATTGCTGCAATCGTTTCGAAGATTACCTGTATTTTAAGAAACTAGACTTAAATTACATAGAATAGAATTAAGAAATCGGCGTTCACTCTATAATATCATTATACAAACATATACACACAAAGGTTGTTTGTTAATTCAACACAAACAAAGAAGGGGCGGTCTGCTAGTTATTAATATCATAAATGTAAAAGTGTAACTGTCTCAATGTTCAGATGTTTGACGCTCGTTTGGTCATCGAAAAGGTGTACCTTTGGAAATGTTGATATCAAATTATACTTTATTGGTTGATCTAACTTAACATTAAATTATTTAACTATATCTTTTTATGAAGCACAGACAAATGTGTTCACCGTGCCCATCTAAAAAATAACGTATCTATGTCTACTTATTTGTTTCAGAGAGCACTTTGTAAATCCTACCATCTGTCGGTTCTTTGTTATTAGCTGACAACTTATTTGGATTTTGGCCTGATGATACACAACTGTTTCTAAGCGGTCCCACATGGAATAGTAGCAATAAAGACAGTGGTAAGGGTGCCCTTTTCAAACGATATTTTTTTAATAACGAGTGACGAGACGAGCAGGACATGTCCCTGATGGTAAGCAACATGCCTGTCACATAGCAGCATAGTGACGCGCAGCTATTGGAACGTGAAGAGTCCAAATCATTACCTAGCACTGCACTGCGCTCGTCACCCAGAGATCTAAGATGTTATATCTCTAAGCCCTGTAATTTCTCTGAAAACATTGCCCTTCAAACCGGAACACAGTAATATTTGCCCATTACTACTTGGCGGTAGAATAACTGGCAAAGGTGTGGTACTTCCCCAGGCGGACTCTGCTAGGAGTCCTACCACTACGATATGTGTATAAGTCAGATTGTTAACAGGCACGTTATAAGACCCCATTTATTTTATTTCTGACGTTATATCGCAGCCCGTGAGTGTTTTTCAATAAAAAGTAATACATTTTTATTCATCACATTTTACTCTACTTCAAAATGTTGAATTGAATAAAACCTACAACTTTACGGTTTAAACAGAGACAGATACACAAAAAAAAACATAGAATTAACGATAAGCTTATAGACAAGTGGTCACACTTGTGTAACATTTGTTTAACACTTGCGTTTTGTCGACTTTATCGCAAAAAGCTATCTATTCCAGGCGAACATTATTCTTTCAAACTGGGCTATCAGTGTTAAATAACAGATGTTATAACTAACAATGAATAAAAGCCAATCTTTTGAGTCTCAGCTGCTCTGGGCCATCATATTAAAAACCGTATCAGAACCCCATTTAATTCCCCTCACATACAGCACTCACATCTCATTTCAACCAAACACACTTTCATAACAAGTTTCCATCTCACCACATAACAAAAACGTCCTCTAATAATTGAGCCCTTAAACTTATAGTGATAAGGTTCTATTTCTGACTATAGGAATATGGAGCGGGGACTTTATCCAATTCTCTCTCAGTACGGCCAAGCACTTTGTTCTTTGAGGATAGATAGAGAACGTGCAAGGAATACTAAGTTAGAACATAAGGTTACGCAGGAAAGGTAACCTAAGCTTAAAGACCTGGATAAGTTCGAGGGCATAGAATCGATCGAGAGACGTGGCAAAAGCCTCATAGGCAACAACACACTTGTTCGAAAAAGAATTCACAGTGTTATACAACGGCGCAGAGTTTAATTAGTGTTTAATGCATGTATACTGGAGAGTATTCAGCTGTATTTATTGGGTGAACGGGTACTCACGTGTAATAAAGTCGGTGAATCCGACTCGAGTTTCGGCCGCATCCGGCGGCCTTTTTCAAAGCGGCCTGGGCGCGATGACTGCCCGTTTGGCACTGAGTGTCAAACGGGCGCAGCCATCGTCGCCGCAAAAAGGCCGCCGGACGCGGCAAAAACTCGAGACGGATTCACCGACTTTATTACATGTTTTACCCGTTTACCCAATAAAAATGTGTAACAACCACGTAAATTTTAATACTGAAAAGTGTTCAGCTGATCTACATGATCGAATACCATCTTGCTTTTGTCTATTCAGTCTACAAGTCAACACGCTAATCGTCGCATGACGTTTGTCTTCATTATCGTTTGTTTATCAAAAAGCATTGCCTGATTTTCCAATGATTATAAGCTAAGTGTATTTAAGTCTAGTCTAAGTGAATCGATTTATTTTAAGTAAACACGGTCCATCGTTGGGCGCATTGTTGCTTAGCATCAGGCGAGATGGCGGACAGTTGCATTATCATTGTTGAAAACAGCTAAATGTCCAATTATAGCGGAAAACTGACAGATTTCGATGGTTTTGGGTATAATAAATTGTTTTGCAGTGAGTTTGTTAACTGAGCCGTAGGTAATTCGTGGGTTTGTGTCCCACCAAGAACAATACTCGTAGGTGTGTGATGAATACGAATATTGTATGTTCTGTGTGTAAGTGTTCACATGTCCTATGAATATGTTTAAAATTATACACAAATACCAATTGAAGGAAACACCGTTAAACAATAAATTTATAGGCATATCTACCTGGCCAAAAGAAAACGAAAAAAAACCCGCCATATAAGCGATCGAAAAGTTCAGTTTATCGATTTTTGAACACTTGGTCCCAAAAAGGAAAAAGTGCATCAGCTATCTTGCTAACATCATGGGTACAAGGTTTGCTTAGTCTGAAGGACTATGTCTATGCCGGACTTGACACCATGGACCGATATGATGCTACCTACCTACTAACTCCATCTATGTGGATTTGCCAGCGAGAATGCAGGGGTGCCTTCGCATTCTTCCGGTTACGTTAAGTTTTTCTACCTAACCCTGTGTTGTACCTATCGGGAAAATAAGATACGTTTCAGAAAGTACCATCATAGTGTTGAGCTGGAAAGCCGTGATAGAATACGACGAAATTTGTTTTGAGAGGAAACAATGAAAATTGGGAGTAGAGAATTTATTGATTAACGTTTTAAGGAATGCCTTTGACTCTGTTGAATAGAAAGAAAATTACAATAAAAATGTTTTTGTAGGATCCTGAGAAAAATAGAGAGTCTGACGAATTTGAACGATTTTCGTGAATCAATTTTAGGTACCTATCATATACATCTTATTTTTTTATTAGGAGGTGTCTGGTTTGTAGTCAATTGAATCAAATCAATTACGATTCATTGTAATTTAATTAAAATAAATAAATAAAAATGTTGGAAAAAATACTCTTACACCATACATAAAAAATTAACTTTCGCATAATATTGGGCAGATTTTTATTTTCACACTAACATTAATTTATAAAGGTATCTACTAGATTTTTTTATCAGATAACACAGCTATATAAAAAATAAGTTAATAGATTTTTTCAAGTTTACTTAAAATGACATTGTTACCTTTTTTATGACTCTCATTGTTACTCTCATCGGTGGTAGATTTTGTATTTTTTATCCATCTCTAACGACATATTTAAACCCCCAAACGTCGTGAATTTCCAATCCCAATTTTTATGCCCAATTCTCTGTAATAATACCCCGATTCTGAAGTCATAAACAGGCTCAAGGTCGCTTCGGATTGTGAGTCAAAGCCTGCAAAAGGATCACGTTAAGCACCAATAAAGATCAGTTTTATATTGAAAATGAGACTTAAAATATATTATGCATTTTTTTTTTACCTTTTATAGGCTCACACTTGACCGCCATCTCGCCTGATGTTAAACGACGATGCGGTCTACGATGGAGCGTGTTTACCTAGAAGAAACCGATTCACTCTCGATTTGAAGACACAAAGATTGTAACCATCGGGGAAAACCCACTCAGGCAACGTATTCCACAGCCTAGACGTTCTTATCACAAACGTAGAGTCAAATCTCTTCGTTCGTGTCTTTGGAACATCAAGCATGAAACGATGTCGCTTTTTCGAGCTACGAGCATTCCGATAGAAAAAAGGGCAAGGTGGTATTAGATCATGCAGATCAGTTGCACACTCTCCGACACTTTGCACACAAGTGTATCCGATAAAAAACCGATAGGCTAGCGATTTTTAGGCGATGTTCAAGACTTTGAAGTCTTTTTCGCACATAGTTTATCAAATTTCACCTGATGGTCCGATAAAAAAGTTACAATGTTGAAATAATAAATATAATTTCAGTTTTTGAAGTGAAAACTTTTTTTGGTGCATAAGTTAACGGAAATGTATGTAATCCGTCATTGTATACAATTCCTAGGAAATGTATTTAATTCCTAAAATCGCACGGAAATGTGTGAAATAAAAAAATGTAATTAACAACGAGTTTTATTATAGAAAACATTTATTTTATACATTTCCTAATACGATATTGGACTTATATACAATTCCGAGGAAATTTATACATTTCCTAGGATATCTATGCATTAAATAGTTTTTCAAACAATATTTTATACATTTCCTAAATAGTCTCGGAATTGTACACATTTCCTAGGATTTGTATACAATTCCTTGATTTCATACATTTCCGGTAACACATACATAACTTTTCGTGGCCTGTGAATTGAACTCAAGCCTCACGTTTGTAAGTGAATGATTCATTCGGGTTACCTCGGGACCGCCGAAGGTCCCTGTGATAGCATAAACGCCTATACGAGTAGCACTCAGGAATTACATAATGTATATAACGGTGAAAGAATTTTATGGTTTGTGTAAGTCAATATGTTTCACATAAGCACTATCCAGCCCAAAACTAAATATAACTGGCAATACAGAAGCCAGCTAGCTGATATAATACTAAAATAATTTAAAATACAAATTCATAATTCGTACGGACATAGACACCTAGACATCCGTATTTCACACACGTTTGTCCGGACTGGGAATCGAATCCACAACTTACATAGATAGTAGATACGGCTCGGCTCAGACACATACATAGATACTCGTATTAGCTTCTAAGCCAGTTGATACTAAAACTTCAATGTTTACAATATCAAGTTAAACGAAAGATAACTAATTTCATGTTGGAAAGACAATAAAACTCTTGTAGATTATATTGGAATTTCACATTAAAGCGTTGCCTTTTTTCAGCTACCTAAAGCCTCCTAGTTTGCTAAGAAAATATTTGACGAGATTTCCACACCTGTGAGATAAAAATTGCTGTTCGAAAAATGCAGAACCTTTATTAACAAAATTAAAATACAATGAGCAATACCTAAAACATTTCGTAACATACGTACACTACACTACACATCGAAATTATTATCCATAGACCAATTAAGGCCTAAAGATAACAATATGTTCCAAGTCACTACTAGTAGGAAGCGTGCTTGGCATGCTAGCGACATTACCACGCTGAATGGCAATGCTTATACGTTGGACCAAATAAACGCCAACAGTTACGCCAAAAATAATTATAAAAGCAAAACCAGCCCCTTAACGTGATTGGTGTAATTATACCAGATTCTAAAACATGAGAAGTGAAGATATAACAATAAAAGTTTTGCTCAAACCTAATATTGGCTTACTCCCCGAAGGCCTTCTGGTTTAATTAGGTAAATCTCAAGTTTTGATGAATGCGATACCACGGATACAGCCCGCGCTAACACTGAATTAGAAATGTTTGATTTGAATTAGAAAGTGTTTATGAATAGTTTTCAACTTTACCTACTCTAAGCCTTAAGTTCTTTAGGCTTACGCAAACCAAATTCTGTAAATATTTCAGCAAACTATAAGACATTCCCTTAAAATCCGTATTTACCTGAATCTTAGAGTTTTTCATTCGATATTTTCAAAACACGGTGACAAAAGATATCGTGCAGAAACTAGTATATTTCAACACTCTTTTGAGGCCATACGTTATCCCTCAATATGTTAGAGCCGATGGTCAAGACAAATTTGTGGAATCGGAAAAAACACACATTTATTGTTCATTGTACATTTGAGGTACAGACGGCATTTGAACGTACGATCTCGTGATTGAGAATCGCACGTTTTCCACTAAGCCAACACGATTAATAAGCCTCCACGGCTTACCCTATTATAAATTATACATTTGCACCAACCCTTACACAGCCTATAACCGGGTTCAGGGGGTTATTCATATCGGAGTTATATTGTTGCCGCATATCCCGTTCTTGTCCTATTTCCAACTCCTTTAGAAAGCGGAATCGCAAATTACTTTTAGGCCGGTGGGTGATTGTTATTTGAGGAAGAAAATTCAGTGGTGCATGATTCATGGAAACGTAGTAAGCAAGAGCGTGAAATTAAAATTGTTGGTATTATTATTGAAGAATACTCGTTTACTTTTAGGGTGACTCTGTGGAATGAATTACCCATATTATACACTTTTTAGACGTTTATTAGACGTTATTAGACGTTTTCCGTCACTTAGCACATTCAAAAAGATGTTAAACAATCCAATTTTTGGAGTTGTGAGCTCGTTGATAGGCAAAATTGGGGGCTCGTGGATAGGCAAACGGTTACAGTTGCAAATATAGTTCTAAATTTACTAAAACTGAATATTTTGTACCAATTAGTCCTAAAAAAGGGGTTTTAGGAACGTGTGTGATAAATATTAGTAACATTATAAAGTAGACGATGATAAGTATTAACTAACTCACTCTCGTACCGTTTGTTCCTAAACGGTTTGACAGCTACGCTTCAAATTCTCGCTCATGATATGGCCCCGCTACGCATTTTTTTTTAATAATGAGTGACGATACGAGCAGGACATGTGCCTGATGGTAAGCAACATGCCTGCCAAATAACAGTTCAGTGACACACGTGTTATATCTCTCAGCCCTGTAATTTCTATGGAAACATTTTCCTTTAAACAAAAGTAATGTTTGCAAATTACTGCTTGGCGGTAGAATAACTGGGAAAGGTGTGGTACTTCCTCAGGTTGGTGGAGCTGCTAGGAGTCCTTTCACTACTAATCTATGCTCAGTAAAGCTTGTTTTCTCTGGTGGATGAATTCCCACCGTATCATCATAATCATCATCAGCATCTGTGGTCCGCACAGCTTCGTTACTGTTCTCCAGACTCTCCAGTAAAATAGCTCACACCATGTCACAGCTACGTTAAGCATCTTTGCTGCAGCTGTATCCTCACTCTTCTCTGGTATAATGTTAAATATACACCGTATCACAACTTTACTAAAGAACTTCTCAGCCCTTTGCTTCTAAGTGCTCATTTTGTTGCATTTTTTTTATTTCACCTCCGCTATGCATAACATAACACCATACAGACCTCTCACATTTACATAAGTCTATTTAAAATTAGGAGCTCCAAGAATAGAACAAAAAAGGTAGCTTTTCAATATCAATCTAAAGACAATTCGTCAACACAGCTGAATTTAGCCTACCGATCATTCTTCTCAGGAAAATGATTCCCCTGGGTGAAAAGAGCCCCCTTGCCTATTTTTCCAATCTAGCTGTCTCCTTAGTCGTAACAGGTTTTCCAGTAGGTTCTTCCTACATATTGCTTAATCTTCGATCTATATAGATTCATAACGTTTTGGAAAGTCTTTTGCTTCTGCATAGCGCTAATATCCCAAAAAAACTGGCGCGTTAAGTGATTGATGACAATATTCTTCATAATTTTTCCTCGAAGCTTAATTTTTTCGTGGCCTAAACCAAATTACTTTATTTAAGTATACTTAATACTTCGTCGAGTTTGAACAGAATATTCAGAAGGTCAAAGTTGTTTACGGTAAAAATTGGGAACAACATTGTTATGATTGAAAATAGTAGCTGAAAGAAAAGTCAGCTTTGAAAAGTGTTAAAAGAAATATGTGTTTAGTGATAGGACTCTGTAATGTTCGTCTTTGCAAATGTAACCTTTGCCATTTAGTTTACGGCAAAGAAGCACTATGGGAAATTATGATGACTCGGAAGAGCTATACTTTCAGGGCAAATAAATATGTCGGCGACAGAGTCTCGCCATCGTCATTATTCATTGCATCCTTCTGCTGTGGGCGTAGAGTCTGGCTAACGAAAGTTGATACTGGTAAAGCGCGGCAAATTTAAAATATATCAGCATGGCATCCCTAAACTGAAAATCTCGCCAAAAATAAACACAAGCCAGCCACTACGAAACGTCAAAAACACGCCATTTTGTTGCGTCAGAGATGAGGGGATACCATACACTGATTCTGATTCTACAAAAAAATTTCGGATTATAGACAAAAATTAATTTCTTAAAAATGAAATTGCACAAGTTTTTCTCTATTATAGCGTAATTAATGAATCTATTTACTAGGCCAAATTAAGGCTTAGTATTGCTCTTGAAATAATCGCCAACACGTACCGTACATAGGTCGTACATATTTTAGATGAATACCATTTTATATCACATGCGAAATT
The DNA here is from genome assembly GCA_017562165.1 of Ectropis grisescens. Classification (NCBI taxonomy): domain Eukaryota; kingdom Metazoa; phylum Arthropoda; class Insecta; order Lepidoptera; family Geometridae; genus Ectropis; species Ectropis grisescens. The sequence goes on from CM029772.1 coordinate 4,660,898, forward strand.
TTAAAACTTATTTCATATAATGATTAAATCAGTTGGTTTTGAAAATGCTCTTTTGAAATCAAGTGTCAAGTACTTTCTGTTTAAAACATCCCAATTCGTAGGGTACATACCCGATGGTAGGAACACTGAAGTGTTGTCATGTAAAAAGTTTGCAAAAAATCCAGTATCTACTTTCGTTGGCCAGACTATAGCGGCGGGTAGTGTTGGATGAAAACACGCAAACACAACGGAATTTATTAAGCACAGGTAACTAAGTTGGTATTATCGTTAAGCACGTATCGTAGAACGCGCGATGGTTCAAGCTCAACCGCTCTGGCCGACTGCCACACAAGAAGTGTCGTGCGCTCCGCTCGGCCGGGGGAATGTTGACTCCATCCAACGCCGACAGATGGCGCTTGCGTTCCGCGTTGATGACGACAAATATAATTTTAGATCTCTTTCATAGTGATTTGACTAATCGTGTTCAGATTTCAGATGCTTGGCACTATGCTGTTATGGATAGGCGTGTTACTTACCATCAAGTGTTCACGTTGCTCTAAGTTATTAAAAATCTCTATAATTATATTTATTTTTTCTAATTAAAACAAAATGTTTGATACATCTGGAATGCTATTTGTGATTGTTAGTACACGTATCTTTCACTCCTTGTTTCTTCTTCCCCGTCTTTCCATTCTTCATTTCTTCTTCTCTATTATACGGTTTCATGGAAGAGACCGCTCTTAACGATAAGGTCGCTAATTTCTGTTTAATATTTAAGTTTTTGAGTATGTTGTTGTTTTGTAGTATCATCCTATGTGTTTCGAAATTGAATGAAATTCTTATTTTTGTCTCTTTCCTGGCAAATAGCAAACTGCATAGAAAGCCAAACTGCTAAAATCCAAAAGAAATAAAGTTTTTTAACTTTAAGCACAGTATAATCATATTATGCTACTAATCCTACTATCTTTCAAAAGCTTTTGAGTGAAATATTAACAAACATACATACTTTGGTATCTACTCACAAACTTTCTTTTAATATAATAAAGTGAGATAGTAAGATTCAATTATTATTACTTTTTAATTTTAAAAGTTTACACTTGAGCACCATCTCGTCTGATGTTAAGCGACGATGCGGTCTGCGATGGAGCGTGTTTACATAGAAGAATTCTCGATTTCAAGACACTAAGTTTGGAACCATCGGGAAAAACCCACTCAGGCAACGTATTCCACAGCCTTGACGTTCTTATCACAAGAATAGAGTCAAATCTCTTCTATATTGTTTGTAATATACGGGGATTAGTCACGATATAAATTATTGTTTAATTAACTCGACGTTTCGCCAGCGTTACAACCGCCGCGCCGTGGTCACGAGAAGACTCATGAGAAAACAATTGTCGTCGTTCGTGTCATTGGAACTTCAACCATAAAACGATGTCGCTTTTCGAGCTACGAGCATAATTAACATAGACATGTAAAAGTGTTTGTTTAATTCCACGACTTTTTTGCTAAACAGTAAGCGAGCTATGCTCGACAGATCGCGTGTCTAGTTCGCGTGACCGGATTCATTCAGAGAAATGTTTCTGCAATTACCTTACCTCTCATTTCATTTAGATTATCTGATAGCCATTGGAGGAATCGTATAGTGGCGGTAATGCTTGCTTTGCTGTAAAATACTGTTGATTTTACAATTCAACTATGCAGAAAGACTACATCTATTTTTTTTTTACTTTTATAGGTTTACACTTGACTGCCATCTCGCCTGATGTTAAACGACGATGCGTTCTACGATGGAGCGTGTTTACCTAGAAGAAACCGATTCACTCTCGATTTGAAGATACACTTTAGCGCCACCGTCTGATGTTAAGCGACGAAACGGTCTGCGGTGGAGCGTGTTTACCTAGAAGAAGTCGATTCAATCTTGATTTAAAGACAAAGTTTGGAACCATCGGGGAAAACCCACTCAGGCAACGTATTCCTCAGCCTAGACGTTCTTATCACAAAAGTAGAGTAAAATCTCTTCGTTCGTGTCTGTGGAATATCAACAATGAAACGAAGTCGCTTTTTCGAGCTACGAGCATTCTGATAGAAAAAAGGACAAGGTGGTATCAGATCATATTAAAGTACCTAGTTTTTTTGCAAAGTCTGTCTGGAAAAATAAAAACCCATGCATGCTTTTATTTTCTGGCATAGTCTTAGATTGTGGGATTGATACCCGCTGAGTGCAAATATTTGTGTTTATTATAAATATGTATGTATTTACACATAAATAAGTAATACATCACCTGTGTAGCTCCCATAGTACAATCTTTGCTTCTCAATGCCAATATTAATGTATTCTACCCTAATGCAGTATTATGTAAAAACTAGTGTCTACCCGTGATTTTGATTCCGTAACATTTAGAAAATAGCTATTGCCTAAGTAGTTTTGAATCTCTTTGTGATCGAAATTAGCCGATCTGTGATTTCAAATTATAATCTATTTAAGTTTTACTTAAATAATGAAATTTATTGTCATTGCTAAAAAACTGTCAATTTCACTTGCATTTTTGTACGGTGAAGTAAATTGCCGTGCAGCCGATTGCAAGCAGCTTAACCGACAAAAGGTTTTGCTGCTTTTGTATCGATTGTGTCGTGAATAGTGGCACAAAAGGGGCGATAGACTAGCGGAAAAGCTTGCCTGAAAGTCTACTTATATTAACAGCACCTCATAGCAGCCCGACCAATAAATTCACGGTGATCATGTGATGCCAGCCATGAGACGCTCTCTGAATCCATTTATATGTTGCAGCCAACTAGCTCAATCAGCCGTTTAATTGACAGCCTAGGCTGTTAATTAAACAGCATCGTTTAATACCCGCTAACGTAAAACGGTAAAGGAAAAATCGTGTGGAAACCGACATGTACGTCTAGCTTCATGTAGATAACGCTAAGCAACGCTAGTTTTGTCCAGACGAAACTTGAAGTACTAGCTTGCTAAAACTAGCTTGGTATCCTAGCTTGAAAAACTAGCATCATGTAGCTTGAGCATAAGGTTTACTTTGTTTAAGGCAGTTTACTGAATGAGCCTAATTCGACGAGCTTGCTCGCCGCGTTCTTACTCGCGCGTCTATTTCCAGCATAAAATCTTTTTTTTCTGACTGTTCAAGAAATACGTAGTAAATTCATTCTGCATTAATAAATGGAGAAACTAAAGCATGTCACAAAAGTTACGAGTCAGCGATTCTCCGGAACAACTCGTTTGTCGAATGAAGTGTAACACCGCAGCGATTTATCGGTTTTAAAGATTTTACATCCAATCCATAAAGTGCCTTTATTTGGGATTGCGCTGGTGCAATATTCTTAGAATTCAACGGGTTTTTAACTCCCGACCAAAAAAAGGGGTGTTATAATTTTGACGTCGATGTCTGTCTGTCTGTCTGTCTGTGTGTGTGTCTGTCTGTGGCACCGTAGAGCTCAAACGGATAGGCCGATTTCGATGCGGGTTTTATATTTGAAGGTATATATCCGTGCGGATGTTCTTAGCTATGTTTGGTTAATATCGATTCAAGATGGCCGCCTCCACAAAATGGTGGACAAAATATTTCATTACAACCTACCTCAATATGGGTATCAAATGAAAGGGCTTGATTAGTAGAGTACATTGCATTATGACAAATTTCAAATCCAAGATGGCCGCCACCACAAAATGGCGAATTACATTATTTTTTCACTACTGCCTCAATATGGGTATCAAACGAAAGGGCTTAACTAGTAGAATACTTTGCACTTTGACAAATTTCAAATCCAAGATGGCCGCCTCTACAAAATGGCGAATTACATTATTTTTTTCACTACTGCCTCAATATGGGTATCAAATGAAAAGGCTTGACTATTAGAATGTTGTACAGATAACAAATCTGAGGTAGTCGGGGGTTAATTAAAATTTTTAATTTTGTTCTTGTAGAGCAATTTATTGAACACTGATGTTTTTGAGGCAAAGAAAATTAGGGATTTATTTCAGGGCTATCATTCTATTTATAGAAATTGATAAATATGAAAATCATGCCACGGTGTTGGACCGCAATGAATTTTTATAGTACTAAACCTATTTTCATAATATTTTGCACATTGCGTGAAATTTGATTCCATTTGAGAGATAGTATAGGTATTTATAGTCACAATATTTTAATAGTACCTATTTAATAATCCAGTATCATGATGTATTTTCCCAGTGAACTCTTCACCTAGCAAATGGATGTTCACAAAAGTTTGCATTTATATGCACCTGGCTGAACCCGCTACTGCGTTTGGGTACGAAGCTATTAAGGACTTATTAGTACATTAGTAGGTTGTAAGTACTGAAAAATATTTGGATGGCCATTAAAAAAACCAAGTGCATTTGTTTTTCACACAAAAAAAATAATTTAATTTAACTTTAAAACTTTGTTTTTAATATTTTAGCAACCCCAAACATAGTAAGATTTCGTAGTATCGAACATAACCGCAAGTGCTAAGTTTGTAGGTTTTTTATAGGATACATTGTGAAAAGTTTAAAGCTAAATCATAGCTTTTATTTGGATGAATGCTTTTTAATGACAGAATCCGAGCAAAACCGTTCCGGTTTTGCCGGTGGCTAGTAGAAATAAAGAGATCAGTGGTTCAATCTAAACAAATTCAGTAGCTTTATAGTGATTTACTCGGCAAACGTTATTCTTCTATTTTTTGTATAAAGTACTAGTGGTCGGGCCGGCTTCGCCCGTGGTACATAATATATAGCCTATAGTACCAAATAAAGGATAAAGTAAAGGAGAGAGAATTTTTGAAATAGGTCCAGTAATTTCTATGTTTAGCTCGTTCAAACAAAAACCTCTTTATCTTTGTAATATTAAGTAAAAAACATAAAGTTTGTAATCGGGTTACGAGAAAGAAAAAATAAAATCTTCTTTTGTAACTGTTTACAAAACACAGTTACAAAGGCGGCCGAAAGGTAATGAAATAATTATTTAATTGCCAAGAATGTAGGTAGAGAAGATGGTACAATCATATGGTGTTTCCTTACACTCTGCCATTTCTGGCGTGCAAATTATTATGAAAGTAAATATGTACAATTATTTGCTTTTCCTACTTGGACACACTGATTTACAAAATCAACAGCATTCAATTACATACAATGAGAATTCAAGACAATTTCTGATGTCATAAAAATAAATAATTTGTCAAAACTACAAAATTAAATGTCAAATTTGTCTATTTACGTGATATCTAATACAAGTTATTGTCAGCAGACAAAGTCATTTAAGATTGGGTATTGAAAGGTTTCCTGTAGTTAAGGTAATCATTAATTGCGTAAAAGCAGTGATCTAGTAAATAAGCTGTTAATTTGTGATTGAATTTGAAGTATGTTAGCTTTTTGACGGTATTTTAATAGTAAGACATGAAATTCTTAAATGACGCTACTTTTGATATAAATGACTTCACCTCTACTATCGAGGGTTAAACTATCTGGATACTAGTAGCAAAACGCGAATTCACTCACATCGTTCCCGATCCCTTTCTTTAACTTGTATAAAAGGTAGCTTGTATTATTGGGAACGAAGTTTTGGAACGAAGTTCCTAATCGCGCGTTGTGAAAGGGGGCTGGACGGAAAAAAATCTTACGAAAAGTTGTCACGACACTTTTTGCTATAGTAAGTTATTGTAAGATGTGCAGCGTCGCATGTATCTCTGTCTGTCTCTCTCTCTCTTATAGAAAGCAAGCCAGATATTTTCATTTCTATTTCGCATTGAACAGTGTGGTGTCGCGACGATTATTTTTGTTGAGTGTATACAGGTTTTTTGTAAATAATAAAAATAATAATTATAATGATTCCTGACAGTGTTTCTGCACAAAAAAAAATATTATTATAACTTAAAAAAAAAAGTTATTACAATTCCTTCACTAATTAATCGAAAGGAACTTCGTTCCATCCGGGTGTCCCTTATATATACATACAAACTTTCGCATTAATCATTAATAGGATTGTTCATATAAGTACAATATATTACGAAAACTGTAATTTAACATTAAAGGTGGACGCAGAAGCGTACAAAAGTACAAAACCTTTTACGGTATGTTTTTATAATTAATATGTATCTCCTTGCGAGAGAGCCCGAGTCCCAGCAGTGGGAACATTTAGTGGGCTGTTGATGATGATGTTTTCATACCCTACCAAGTTCACAAAAATACCATTAAAACTGGTTAAGCTGTTTCGAAAGAGTACGACCACAAACACCGTGATGAGAAATTAATAGGTTTTTACGTATTAATTAACACATTATTTTTTATTTATAGCTTTTTGGTATTCTATTTTTTTATGTTTCGTTTATTGCCAAGGTAATTAGTACATAATGCTATGTTATTATTGTATATACATAATATGTTTTTGCAATATTAACCGAAAAACACAAGACTAGGGGTAAGTCCATCTTGTATATCTATGATATACGATTTTAATATGGTGTTAGGTTAGCCAGCAAAGTAATTTTGTTATTTATCCAAAAAATAGTCTTACTTTAAAACTTATAAATGAATCTGTGAAAGCTGATTGGATTATATGAATTCATTAAAACGTAATCTTGAAAGATTAAATATTTTATTGACAGCAATTAATAACAAAACTTGTAAAGCAAATAAAATATTTATAGCATTACTTATTTTTAAATTCCATTCAATTCAAAATTGCCGAAACAAAATTTAACAGCACGATAAAAGATTTTTACACCGTTCTTAAATTTAATGGTTTGTGAGAGAGAAATGAAAATTTCAACCGTTGCATCTTGCCACGCCCCGGCGATCGGGATTTTCTTCTGAGATATTATCTTAAATGCACTTTTTGGTCGTTAGAGAAAACCAGTGGAAAGTGTCAGGGTTGAATAGAAAAATACTGCTAAGATTTTGTCGTCAGCTCTGTGGGAAATGCATTTCTTTTTTTTTTGAGCAGCATTTATGGAACTGAGGGGTTAATACTTATGGTGTATCTGCATTTCTTTATTGTACCTATAAATAAATAAATATTGGTGGACAATTCGCACACAGCACGATCTGACCCCAAACTAAGCAAAGCTTGTAATATGGTGACCAGATAGCTGATATATTACTTATTTAATTCTAAATACATACTTATTATACATAGAAACACCCAGACACAGTTCAAATATTTGAATTTATCACACAAATACTTGCACTGGGTGGGAATCAAACCCACGACCCTCGGCTACGCAAGCAGAGTTACTATCCACTAAGCCACGAGTCTAGTCACCTATGAATTGATGGGACGAATAGTACTCGTACATGATGGTAAGCAATACGCCTATCCCTAACATCACAGTTTCACGCAACTATTGGAACGTAAAGAATCTTAAGCAGATCACAAAATATTCCTACTGCCGGAACTTGCGGCACCAGAAGAGACTCAATGCCATAATCCATTACGATGATCTGGTGTGGGTTGGTGGATGACGCATGACTTCGAAAGATGGAGGTAAAAAAGGAGGAGGAGTACATTTTTTTAACTACGCAGACTTTTAAAAAACACCTCGATATAAGTCGAATGGATTTGCTCTGGGAAACAAACACCGGAAGCTAGGCAATAGAATCCCATACATTATTAGGAAATTTAATAACAAAAACGTCGTGTTATGAAATAAAACAATATAGGTACGTTAATTTTGGTGTTAAGTCTGCAGAAGGAAAACAGTAAGCGACCATTACTTCAACGGGATTTCACAAAAGGTCCGACCGCAAAACGTGTAGCCACCAATATGAAAATAGTCACCATTGTACAAGAGACACCACAAGTAAAATTAACGGGTTGTGAGGACCGACTACCCCAATAACTACAGTAGAAAATTTAGATACAATAAAAATAAATTAATTATGCTTGTCATTTAAGACTTAGGTAAAATTTAATGTTAGTATTGTTGTTGATGGTCGCACATACTTTTTCTTCGTGGAAGAAATTCATTTACGCACATCCTACCGCCGGAGAATAAGGACTCCACATCATGGATGGACTTGGAGCCTTTACTGACTAAAACCTCTCGAGGTTCCAATTCTGCCGTTTGCGGCGAGACTGCTTTTGCATTCATCAATGAGAATCGCCGTGGCTTGCCCGTAAGTCGAATATACTCCACAGTCTTCATACAAGTCTCTATAGATTTTTAGCTAGTAGCTAACTTCGTAGCTAGTAGATGCCAAAGCTTTTAATATCGTACATTTATTATTATTTGGCACAGTTCAAATTAAGCGATGGCTTTCTACTATTGCAGTTTCTACGTCTATTTTTAAGTACTTCGATTTGATTTGTTTATTTTTGTAGGTAGCAGTTTTGTTCCACACAGTGATCTAAAACGTATCATTTAAATATCCGATTAGCACTACAGCGTTACTTATTTATTTTAGTCCTAAGCATAGGCAGAAGCTTTTTAACAAACTTAATTGTAATAAAAAAAACTATATCTACCACATTTATATGTACCTAAATAACTACATCCATAAAAATACATCAAAATTTTCCATAAATATTGAATAAAGTTTAAAAATAATCAGGTAAAGCTAACCTGTCGGAAGCGTGTCAAGCTCATGGTGCCATAACCTTGCTGAATAAATGATTTCAATCACATATTCCCTTGACTTATAATAGCAAATACATATACATATATAACAATGGCATCAACCACTCCTTTTTGTACTTACCCTCCTCTTTATTCTCGTATCTCTCATTCTATCCTATGGCTGCCAAGAAGTGGTCGCTCTTAGTGATAAGGTAAGGCAACTGGTGAATTGCTACTTTATTTTGTTTTGATATAAACATTTTTTTTTAAATTAAGTGCTACAAAGAGTTAATGTATCTATCTATATTTTTACCATCAGACGCACGTTTTGCTCATCCCGTTACTTAACCTTGCTAAAGATCATAAATCACATCATTTATTATAAAAATGGCGTAAACTCTTTTGAAATATTCATACTGGAGTACCAATTCATTCTCTTATTGTTTTGTTTAAAGTTCTCTTAATTTATACAAAAACCATTAAAACCGTTTGCAGTTGAATACCGCATAAAAAGCGAGATTCGGTCCTGGGCACCGATTAATTTAATTTCTCTTCTGGAAATTGTCGAATAATGGACGGCGTAGAACCAACGTCCACTCATAAAAGCCATTTATGATCCATTTTCCGTTGCGAATAGTCATTTACAACACAAAATCTCTTTTTTTAACTCGCGTTGCTAATAAAATTATAATGAAAACTACATTGAATTAGGTATGTTATAATAAATAAAATATGTTATAGTAAATCTCCTTCGAGATTATTTTTTTGAACTATGTGACTTTAGAAAAAAGATCATTCAGAGGGTTATTATTATTGGCTCAAGCTTTTTAACTGACTGTGTCTTTGAAATCCTGCCATTAATTATTGGTTTTGACATTACTATGAATTCATGAAACATGTTGCGATTATTGGTGTAATAATAATGATTTACTGACAATTGTGTCTATATAAATCTACATAGTTATTGCAGAAATACATGGGAAATCTAATTTATATACGGGCCTGTACTTAAATAGTAATTTTCCCTTTATAGATTTATAGTAAATAAATCTTTTATATCTGCTTGGTTCACTTTCGGCGATTCACGTTTACAATTTTGGCGGGAAAACAGGGGTTTCCCAAAAAAAAAAAGGAACGATATGAAGTGCCACGTTATTTGTACCTGTGTAAGCTCATTATTCTCAAGAGCGTTTCAAGACGCTTCTGGTGGTATCGTTTGTTTAAATGAATGTGTTTGAAATTTGAAACTAACAATTTTGACACTTATGTCGGATTTTTTTCGAGTTCTCAAGTGTTCTAGAGCTATGTATTACATCTGAAATTATAAGGAAGACATAGTGATTTTATATTATAAAATAATTTTATACAATATAACAAACAAAGAAAAACAAAAAAACTACACTTGATAGCATAAATTGTTTTTTCTTTTTAATTTTTCAAAACTTTGGAACCATTTACTCGCCAAAAATTTTTTTTTTTAATTTACCGATTTTTATAGATGAACGAACCTTAATTTTAATGTGGTTTATCACAAAATAAAGAATGGTTCAAGCAGATGCCATTAAACCAAATATGTATATTGTATCAGTAAATCATTATTACACAATAATCGAAACATATTTCAAGCGATTTATTTTTGGATCAAAGTTTAAAATGTTTTGTATCATCTCATCTTACCTGCAAACAGTAATAAAGATTTCTGTATTTATATTTGTTGCCTGAGAGTGTTATCTTTTAATAAATGGCAAATAATATGAGTGCTGTCAACTGTAAACGTAAATGATTTCTTTTAGGTGAGCGTTCTCCAACATATGTAGACTGTATCGGCGCTTAGCATTAAACGCGACGGGGTCCAGGTGTGCAAACCCATTAACCACAGTAAAAACACTTTGCAGACAATTAAACTAGTACCTGGGTTACCGAGTTTTGCTCGATTACATAGATACATACTGACTTTCTTAAAAAAAAAACTTGAAAAAAGCAGGGCAGCCAGTTGGATTTGAACCCGGACCTACCACAGTATGACCGCACATCTTCCCGACTGAGCTAATATACTGTCGCGCGACGTTGCAAAATTTACCGTCACATTCTAATCTTTATGTAACAGATTTTAATTTTCTTTTTTTGAACAAAGTTCCTTATCGCGCGTTGTGAAAGGGGGCTAGACGGAAAAAATTCTTACGAAAAGTTGTCACAACACTTTTTGCTATTGTAAGCTGTGCGGCGACGCATGTTTCTCTGTCTGTCTCTCTCTCTCTCCTCTTATAGAAAGCAAGCCAGATATTTTCATTTCTATTTCGCATTGAACAGTGTGGTGTCGCGACGAGTGTATACAGTTTTTTGTAAATAATAAAAAATAATAATAATTCCTTCACTAATTAATCGAAAGGAACTTCGTTCCATCCGGGTGTCCCTTGACACCTCTCAAGTTTTTTTTATTTGTGTTTGTGGATAACTTCGTCGTTTATGAACCGTTTTTGATGTTTTTTTTGCTGTAAAGAAGATATTCCAAGAGTGGTACCATAATATGGAAACCAGGAACTAATGATGACATCCTCGAGTAATCGAGGAAAACTTTTTTACTTTATAAGTTTTCTGTTGAAAGTCGGTCCTTTTTTGTTAAAATTATGAATTGTATGAGTAAAGCAAAGATAATGTGTACAAAAATGGCCTATTTCACTTATTTGCCACTGAAACCCACAGTTTTATGCGTCTTATTATGTATGCGAAAAGCGGAACAAGCGCGTGATTCCATTTAATACTCCAGTAAAATTAAACACGTGTGCTATATAAACAAACGTAACGACGTAAACTTACCCAAAAACGGAACATTTTCAACCTTATTCAATTTCAGGTAGGCATAATCCTGATAACCATATCGGTACTTTTTTTTTAAAATAACAAGTGCCAAGTCAGGGCATGTGCATGATGGTAAACAACCTGCCCACCACATAACCGCACAGTGACACGCAGCTATTGCACTGCACTGCGCTCACCACCCAGAGATCTAAGATGTTACATCTATAAACCCTGTAATGTGACACATCTTATGTTTCTGGGTGACGAGCGCAGTAGACATGCGTGTTACTTACTATTAAGCTCATGCTCTACTCGTATTGCTGCTTTATAATACAAAAAAGAGTACCTAGCTGACACAGGAAGCGTTCCTGGCGAGTTTCCCATAATACACACACATACAGTAAACAAGAACAAAATTAAAAAAAATAGATTAACCCCCGACTACCTCAGGTTTGTTATCTGTACAATATTCTACTAATCAAGCCCTTTCATTTGATACCCATATTAAGGGAGTTGTGAAAAAAGAAATGTATTTTCCCATTTTGTGGAAGCGGCCATTTTGGATTTGAAATTTTTAATAGTGCAATGTATTCTACTAGTCAAGCCCTTTCGTTTGATACCCATATTGAGGTAGTAGTGAAACAAAAATATTAATCGCCATTTTGTGGTGGTCGCCATCTTGTATTTGATTTTTTTATAGTGTATAGTATTTTACTAGTCAAGCCCTTTCATTTGATACCCATATTGAGAGGTAGGTTGTGAAGAAATATTTTGTTCGCCATTTTGTGGGGGCGGCCACCTTGAATCGATATTAACCAAACATCCGCGCGGATAGTATACTTTCAAATAAAATAAAAAACCGCATAGAAATCGTAGGCTTATTCGTTTGAGCTCTACGGTGCAGACAGACACACACAGACAGACATCGACGTCAAACTTATAACACCACTTTTTTTGGTCGGGGGTTAAATATATACATGCAAATCAAAGACAATATACCCATTTGACTGATCGTACGACTGCCCCTCCTTAGTGTTTTATTAGCAAATGGCTATACCTGTTGTAAGTTCGATCACTCAGGCTTTTGATTACGATCGAAAGAGTGCTGGCAAAAAACCGTAAAAATATAAAATATGGGTTTCTGTGATATGGTGTGAAAAAAATAGCACGACATCCTGTTTTGCAAAGGACAGTATATCATTTCACAGGTAAGTCATTTAATAATTAGTAAAACATAACATCATCAATCTACAAAATTAAAACGAACATAAAAAACGAAATGGAAACCCGTTGATGTCTTTCTTTGCATCCTGCTCTGTCCTCAGAAATTTGGATCATTCTATTTCCTTAGAAATTTCCATAACTCTCGTTTTATCCGATCATTAGTGGAAAGTAGTGAACGTTACACGGATATTCGGCTTATCACTTATCTATTATTTAATTTGTGACGCAAACGATAGAACACCTACACACTCTTCGAATCGAAATTGGTTAAGCACTTTTGGACATAAACAAAACAATATGTCACCATTGCCAGTTATTACTGCCAAGCAGTGATGTAAAAACTTAACTGTGTTCCGGTTTGAATGGCAATGTTTCCAGTGAAATTACAGGGTATAAAGATCATATAAGTCACTGGATGACGAGCGCAGTGCAGTGCTAAGTAATGATTTGGACTTTTCATATTCCATTAACTAAATGTCACTGTGATGTTATGGGTTGGCTTGCTTGATGTTGCTTACTATCAGGTCCTGCTCGTTTCGTCCCTTTAAATAATATTTTAAAAAAATAGTATTGATTTATGGTTATTTAACTAACAATTAATAGTTTTGTTACCATCCAATAAGATAAATTAAATTTCAAGCTCGTAGTGGTGTGTAAAATTTAAAAAAAATTTTTTTTTTCGAAATTAAGAACTATTTTTGACATGTATTTAAAGAACGCATTTTATTGTTATTAACGAAAACGCAACTAAAATGCATAGAATTCAGTTTTTTTTGACAGGCATTTAGAAAATGGCTCGTTGAAGTCAAAATTTGAAACGCACAAATTTTATCGAAATCGGTCGAGCGGTTTTTGAATAACGAATAAACAATTAAAATTGGATTTCATGTATTTAGACGATAATTATAATAGGTTTGTATTCAATTTGGTCGATATCTGAATTTAATTTTAAAATAAAGTCGTTTTTTTAGAGAAAATAGATTTTGTATAGTTGATTCCCGGCATAGTTGAACAGAATACACATCTGCCTGACAGCCAAGCATTAGTTATTTATCACAGTGCCTGTATTGAAATGTCAGCGGAGATTTCACGCATGTCTTCAAGGTTGATCGTGCGTTCTGGAACGAAGCGCGCGTTTTATTCGCTTTATTGAGTTGGCGTGATCGGAATTAATGCTGACGGTAAAGGTACGGACGGTGTGTGATGGAGGGTTACTTTTATTTTTGACCGCTTTTGCCGTAGCAGGTGAAATAATTTCTATATATTATTTTATTTACATTAGGTAAATGGCAGTGTAGTTTTCTAAACATTTTCTTAATTCTTAAATTATTATTTAATTTGGCTGGCCTGGTGGCTTAGTTGGTAGTAGACTGCCTGACTGCCTTCGTAGCCGTGGGTTGTGGGTTCGATCCCCACCCAGTGCAAATGTTTTTGTGATGAATTCAAATATTTCGCTCATTTGCGAGAAGACTGTAACATCTCAGAAAACCATGTTTTACAGAAATCGACTTTTAAAATATTTTGAGATTTTAAAATTCAATTAGTTTACTATTATTGATTTTTTGCAATATGTTTCCTTTTTGTTACATAAAACTATTATTTTGCTTGCCATACTGATTCACTGCTATTGATTTTAACACGATTTCAGTTAAAAAAATAAATAAAATTAAAATATGTTATAGTATGTCACGCTCTTGAAGAAAAACTAAAGGTTTTTTTTGAGACAACCATATAAGTCACGTTTTATTTGATAATTAAATTAAGATTATCAGAAATATCTCAATAAAACATAGTATTGAAACAGATATTTCTGTCGTAAAACTTCGGTTCTACTCAACTTTTATTGTAAACCTCTTCTAATCCATTGTTCCGCAACGCCGTACAAAAATCATGCGACAAGAACTCCCTCTCTTCAACTTGCACTCAGTTGGACAGCTTACAAATGCTGCTATAGTGCTGAATCTTATTATTTTATACCCTTCTATCATCCTACTTAATAGGTCTCCTGGTGGTTTATATGACCCATAAATTTTGTTCACGGACCTGTAGTCTAGTATTTGTAATAATTTCAATCATTATAACAAAAATTTCTTAAAAGGCTTAGTAGTATCTGCGAATTAAGTTTTTATTCACTGAATCATCAGATGAGAATTCTTCTTGTCTGATATACCGGGTCTTGAAGTAAAAGATTTTTTTTACCTCAACTTCGATTTCTTTTTTTTTTTCTTTATAACAACAGCTACTTTTTTGTAATTATCTTCCCTGATAAGGTATTTGTGAGGGATTGATTTTAAATTTGGAAACTTTTGAACGGCAAACAGGTAGGTACATCGAGCACTCATGAATTTATTTTTTTGTTGTCCTGCACAGTTACCTGAATAGAAGACGACGACATTCACATCTTCTGCAATCTCAGATTTTTTGAAGTGTTTGAATACGCAATTTTCAATTTCGTTAACAATTCACATCATTTTTCTGGATGTCGTAATTGGAAAGTTTTAGCTGCTCAGCTCAAACTTTCCATTTAATTTGGATTCATAATAAAAAACCGAAATATCTAATTTGGGGCATTCAAAAGAAAGACTTGTGTTACATTTGTCGGCATTCTTTTCCAAACGAGAGATCTCCTTTTCTCTATGATGTGATTCATACTCCTGAGTAGTTGCTATTTTAACTTCTTCTGAATAATTTTTGTAAGCTTCACAGAAGCCACACATGTCTTTTTTTGGAATGAAAAAAATGAGATATTAGATTCTTGTGTGAAACCCCTGTAAAACAGTGTAATTTATGGGCGCAATATGTTTTGACATGGATAATTCCACATAATCACGATTTCACGATGTATGTCTGAGATAGTTTTAGTCCCATCTATAATCGTTATTTTTGAATGAGCCCGGGTATAATACTGTTAGATGAACTGGAAGACAAACGGCGGAGTCTTTTTTCGTCTCTCAATCTGGATCTTCTTGATGAGGAGGAGTGGATCTTTTTGTGAGATCTAAAATTTTCTTCGATCGGGAATACATCTGAAAATATAACATGGAATTCAACAAAACTTCGTGCCCTATATCGCAACAAACCAACTTAAAATGACAAAAAATCGACAAAATTTCAGCAATAATGGAACACATTATGATAATCAGGGATAAATAAAATGTTTTTACGTTTATTTTTTCATCTAAAACGTTTCACCGCACTATAATCACTGAAAAATATTAATGTTGCACGAAAACGTAACTTATCAGACTTAACGCTCAGATTAAGTGAATATTCTTGCGACCATAACGATGGTCATCTAGATATCACGTTTTAGAAGCAAATAAGTTCGTATAAATCGCTTTAAAATGCACTTACTTTTTTAAGTTGTCACGTTTTAGTCGCAACCCAGCAGCACATGCTCACTCGAGCACACGGAGTCGACTGATATGTACCATTGTTGAAACAAAATGGTCGCAGAAATGAGACAGTGCTAGAACGGTTTATGCTATCTTACTCTCGCCCGGTATGGCGTACAAACAAACGTGTTTTAACAGTATATAGAGCTAAAATTCGCGCATTTTTTGGCAGTATTATTCTATAACGTGGCACATATTAGATGATACGTTCTTCTCGCAAATGAGCGATTTGTACTGTGCTTGGTTGTTTTCTTTGTATAATAAGTGTGTATTTAAAAATATACAAGTATTATATCAGCTATTTGGCTTCCATAGTACAAGCTTTGCTTAGTTTGAGGCCAGATGGTAGTGTGTGTGAAATGTCCACCAATATAACAAGCTTATTTTAAAATATTTTTTTGGAAATCTACGCTTGTTGTGTATAATCAAGTACAAATTAATTAATTATTGTTAATAGTAAGTAAAAAAAATATTTATTAAGAGCAAATTGTTCACGGGTGATTGAAGGTTAACTTAAATATAAAACTAAGTAAGTATGTTAAAAAAATTGAAATAAGGTGACGTTAGATTAGCTAGTAATTTAGGTTTATGTAAAAGAAGGCGGAAGTGTAGGTATGCGTAAATGTATTTTACCTCGACTCAAAAATTAATGATTACCAATAATAATAGTCCAAGATCCTGGAGCCGCCAGACGTCACGTATTTTCTGATGGATGAAATGTGGACGATTGAGTAGAGTTAGTACGTACTAAGAACACATGCTTGCCCGCTAACTTGCTCAGACGCCCATTTTTGAGATATGGGGTCTTAAAGATACATTACTTACTTCACGTATTTTCTGATGACTAATTTTCACGTATGTTATAGGCAATATCTTTAAAAATAAAGCCCCAATACTACGAGACACTTTCCGTCGGCCGTTTTGCTTAACAGACGCTTTAAAACATGTCAATGATAAAGACATGTCAAGTGTGACTACATCAGCCCAATTGGTATCGACATCGACAGGAATTCCACTGTCAACTGTTAAAAGAGTCTTATTGGAAGGTAAACGTGTTTTGAAAGATGGAACCAAATTCAAATCTCCGAAAAAGACCAGATGCAGGAAAAATATAATAATCATTGATGATTTTGATAAAGCAGTAATCCGTAGAACAATCCATAATTTTCACATTACTGACAAAGAGGTGCCAACAATGAAAAGAATTCATGAAAAATTAAAGGCTGACATTAACTATCCAGGATCAATATGGTCATTGCGAAAAGAAGTATCTCTTTTAGGATTCAAATGGTCAAGGACATAATACACAAATTTTAATGTAAAAGCATGAGATCCGTCACCTACGTATAACTTATTTACTTAAAATTTCCGAATACCGTATTCAGGGCAGGCCTATCGTTTATGCCGATGAAACATATATTGACACCACTCACACTTCATCAAAATCATATTCAGATGGCAGCACTTCTGGTTTGAAGAAACCTATTTTTAAATAATACAGTTGTGATAGATAGATAGATAGATAAACTCTTTATAGCACTTAACAAAACAACTTACAAAACAAACAATCTTAAAAATAGAGTAGCAAATGGCGACTTTATCGCTAAAAGCGATCTCTTCCAGTTGTGATTAGTTAATGAGCTGAAATGCATTTAAAATAATAATAGACTGCAGGACCGTGAACAAAATGTATGGGTCAAATGAACCACCAGGAGACATATGTAGGATGATAGAAGAGTATAAAGTAATAAGATTCAGCACTATGCCATCACTTGTAAGCTGTCCAATTCAGTGCAGTTCAAGAGGGGGGGTTACAACCCTCGTTCATTTCTCCTTGACGCGTGATTTTTGTACGGCGTTGCAGAATAATATACCTATTAGAGTCAAAAGTTCGAAATTTGAAATTAATTCATTCAGTTATTACAACGTGACTGAGCAAAAACTTTCAAGCTCTCACGTCCTATTAATATTTGAATGCAAAAAAACTGATGTTTGTTGCTCAATCACATCGCAATGCCTGAATGGATCGCATTCATATATACTAGTTATTCAATTATAGTCTGGAATAGCACATAAGCTAATTTTTATTGCGGGAAAATGATGCGACGAGAAAAACACGGCAAAAACTGCGGAGCTCCGCTATTTTATAAGATTGTGTGGGATGTCTAAAACACGTTTTTCCAACAACAAATTCTTATCACAGTTTTAAGATTAAACCATAACTTTATGCAATCACTGACCGTATTCAACATAGTTATCAAAGTCTCGATAAATTCCGCACAAAAACGATACCACGCTTCGCACAAAAACTATGTTTAAAAGGTTTAAAGTTAAATTAAAAACTTTGGCCGGTTTTTGCCGGACGTCTGGAGAAGTTCGGACTCTCCGCGGCTCCAGTGCAAGCTGTAAGGAGTATTATGTATTTATTTAGCGGCGGTAAAGGCTATTGCAGAAAGAAGTTTAGTAGAAAGGAAACTTGTTATGTCTCATCCGTTTCAATGTATGCCTTTTAATTTTTCGGCCCAAAGTTACAATCTTAGAGGTTTTTTATCGGATGCATTTCGAAGAGTGTGAAGCTGATTTAGGTACATGATCTAATTTAACTTTAACTTTTCTTCTATCGGACTACTGATCATTGTGATGGCTTCAAGGCTGTCTGGTGTTGGTGAAATTGTCCTCATTGGAGACGTCAATCAGTTGCCTTATATCGACAGGGAAAATCTCTTCGAAATGAGGTATCATCGCCCGAACCTGGTAACAAAGATCAGCCAGGAGTTGCTCTGCACACATCGAAACCCAATGGACGTCGCATATGCACTGAGGGAAATATACTCCGGTATGTACTCTTCAGCGTCCCGTATAAAGTCCCTAGAACAGAGAAGATATAAGGGAGCGCAAATACCCAACACCCTACCAAATACCCTCTTCTTAGTTCACACTCAAGAGGAGAAGGAGACCCTGACAAACCAGGGTTATGGATCAGGCACCGGGTCACGCCTCCTTACTATCCATGAAGCTCAAGGACTAACATACGAGTCGGTAATCGTAATCAAAACCAAGGCAAACATGAAGCTGCACGAGAGCGTGCCCCATGCGGTAGTGGCAATCTCACGGCACACGGGGACCTTCACATATTACGCTGACGACACCGACGACGCCATCGGTCGGTTCGTGCGGCGAGCGTGGGCTGCATCACCGAAGACCATCCGCGATTTTAACCTACAGATGGCCATCAGGGACAGAAATGCGGCCGTTGTGGAGGCTCTGGGCCGGGAGGAGGCAGATTAGGCAAATGACAAAGCAAACACTCGATGTCGAGTCGATTACTAGCGGAATCCCAACCGGTAGTGATCGGCTCTACAGACGAGCACTAGAATTAGATTTTAAATGTACCCAACTCCCTCCTATTTTCCTCTTCTTCTCCTTATCCAAGATATGTGTAAAAAACGATAATTGTAATGACAAAGATCACGGACCCCGGAGTCTGTGGAGTGGCTAATTTAAATAAAAAAAAAAAAAAAAAACTGATCCATGATGCGATATCATTTCATCGTCGTTCTGACTACGACACACAGTCAAACAAGGTTTGACTACCTTTTCATTATAATAACCACCAATCCTGTGGTCCAGTTTGAAGAGCAATGTTTCCTTATTTCCAGAGAAATTGCAGGGCATAGAGTTTTATCTTAAATCTAAAACTAGTGCACTGCAGTGCTAGATAATGATTTGGATTCTTCATGTTCCAATAGCTGCGTAGCCCTGTGCTGTTATGGGCAGGCGTGTTTCTTAACAACAGGCACATGTCCTTCTAGTATCTTTCCTTTTACTATGAAAAAATAAATGCAAACCAATATGAATGCATTTATTGAAAAATCCTTAATTTGTTCATGTTTTAGCGATTTAGTGAATGTATCTTATTATTAAATATTATATTATAAAACAGTTATTTCAAGTGTGAATAGAGCTTAGTAACTATACTGAGCCGTATCGGTAAATACGTCAAACCTTCAAGAGCTGTTTTTCTCTGACTTACCTCGGGCTCTCGGACTCTAGGGGCCACGGTCCGATCGTTGCTCGCTGGTGATGCATTGAAACTTTGCAGGAACCGAGTGCAAGGAAATTTGAACCTTCACTTTAAAACCAGAATTTTGGTATATTATTTACTCACTGCATGCTAGTGCAAGTGAAGTGACTGCTGGTCTAATCGGGAGTACGGCATTTGCCAATCCGGAGCTCCTGATTTGAATCCCACTCATCATCATCAGCCTACAGCCTTCTCTATCCCACTGCTGGGTATAGGCCTCTCTTTTCCCATGCCATCTTCTTCGGTCCTGTGCCAATCGAGTCCAGGTTCGACCCGCGATAGAAACGATATCGTCGACCCATCTTGCAGCTGGACGTCCTACACTCCGCTTACCTTGCCTCGGCCACACTCACGCCACAATATTTTTGTAGTCGTTTGCGTAATGCCACAAACTTAAAAACCATGAAGGAAAACATCGTAACAACCCGATATGATCCTAGAATCATTCGAGGCCACGTGTCATCCACCAAGTTGCACAAGGCCAGCGTGTTGGATTCTGGGCCTTAACTCTCTCATTGCGAGAGAAGACTCCAAATCCCACCTGTAGAAACATTTAGTGGAATGTTTAGGCTCGCAACTAATATTGTATGTGAAAATGTATGAATTTATAAGTGTATATTTTTGTTCTATTATATAAAAAACTTATGGCAGTTAATCTCTTAAAGTAGAAGCCTCTTGAGTCGTACACTGCTCATCGAACTTTGGGGTACCGTAGAAACCGCAGGAGCCGACAAACCTAATCTTGCTACCTACAGTCATTTCCCCTTAAAAACACAAAGCTTGCTAAACGATTTTGCACCAAATCGTTGAGCACCAACTAATTAACTTCTCTTGCACATAAATAAATAAATTCCGTAATCTAAACCCGGCCACAGCTTTTTATGGTTCCGTACCGAAGCAGTATATAGCTGACTGGATAGTGGGTAGCTTAATTTTTTTTTAACTGTAATAGGTTCGCACTTGACCGCCATCTCGCCTGATGTTAAGCGATGGTGCGATCTACGATGGAGAGTGCTTACCTAGAAGAAATCGATTCAATCTCGATTTGAAGACACCAAAATTATAACTATCGGGGAAAACCCACTCAGGCGACGCATTCCACAACCTAGACGTTCTTATTACAAACGTGGAGTCAAATTTTTTTGCTCGTGCTTTTGGAACATCAACCATGAAACGATGTCGCTTATAGGTATATTTTTATACCAGGGAGTTATTATTAACTCAATAAACGATTATCAAAATATTCGATTTATAAGACATGTTAGACTATAACTTGTTTATGCATAAATATTTCTAATATGGCTTTACTAGAAATGCCCCGTGGTTTTACCCGCGTAGTTCACGTTCTCATTGTTTTTCAGGAATCAAAGCCTATGTGTTCATTCAGACGATAATCTAACTGTATTCTAAGTTTCAGCCCGTTCCGTTCATAAATTGCGACGTGATTGAGCAACGAATATCCAAATATACAAATTTATGTATAGGTAATATATTGTATGTTATTTTTGTTTTGTATATTTTTCGTGCTTAGTGGTTTTATTATAAAAAATAAAATGGTATTGTATTGTCTCGTTCGTTTCGTCAATTTAAACTATATAAAACCGTTTCTTAGAGTGAAACCTCTTTGTTTGAGCCTTTGTCAACCATGAAATTATATCCTTTTTTCGAGCTACAAGCAGTTTAATAGAAAAAAAATACGGAACCAAGTAATGTGATTCAACTCCCACTTGACCGGTATACTATAATAAGGTTGTACATAAGTTATGAACAACATCACATACAGCCTTTCACGTTTAACGGGAAGAGCTTAATATGATCCGAATGATATAATAACACGGGATATACCATTGCAGTTTTTAATCTACCGCCGCCATATGAAGCTCTTTGCTTCGCGCGATATTGAATTCACTAGTAGCGTTCCATCAGAATAGGGTGATACTGATTTTTTTAAAATTTAAATGCTACGCGTTTTTTTATAACAATAAATTGGTAAATAAGAGATGAGCCTTCGGTTGCCTGAAAGACATCGTGCTTAGCAATAATGTCGCCATTTTTGTTGTTGTGAACAATTAAGTGTTTCTATCTATCTATAATTCGGATTATGCTTTTGACTCTCTTCATGTAAGAGTTTCTTGTCTTGAATATAATTATATTTTTATCTACGTTCTAAAGAATTAAAAGAAAAGTTTAAGCGAAGAAGAGTTAAAAGTACACTTTTGTAATAAAAGACTTAAACTTAGAAACTATTATTATTACTTACTTATTTTAGAAAGAAATACATCAAATCATTGACTTTGATACGCATAAATAATAATATATGCACATTTATGCTCCAACAAATAAAACAACGGCGCCACTTTTGGCAAAATTGAGAAGTAACTTGTAAAGATATACTTGCATCCAGAAAATGCCTTTACCAATAAAACCGAACAATGAAAAGTACAAACACACTAAGTGGGCATTCTGTAATGAATATAATCTGGGTATCAAATATAGAATCAGCTTTTTTTTTGTTAATTGCACTCCATTATGGACCGTAAAAAGTACAAGGATTGGCATTCAGTGTGGTACCTAATTATTTCCATTTGTTAGGCATGCATTCCAACTAGAGACTAGTAGTAGAGAAAGAGTACTTACTCTATTGATTTTATTGCTCTATAGGTTTTTCAAATATGCTCTGTAGAAGTCTCGTAGAAGTGAGTTGTTAGTTGAGCATTTAGTTATTATGTAATTGTATGTATGAAGTCCCAGCTAAAAAAGTTTTAGTAAATTTTGAGATGATAGCGTGTCGAAAATGTCCAGTAAAATAATAATGTTTTAACACCCTACACGCAGTCAAAGCTTTGCTATAACACAAAGGTTTTGAGGAGCCTGTACTCTGCGTTCTATTAACATAATTATGGTTCATCCTGAGCCATGCTTTTAAAGGTTTTGCAAATTTAAGCCTATTGTGTAGTAACATAGATATTTCAAGTAGATGTAGTAGTGTGTGATGTAGAGTAATATTTAAATTGTCTTTTCAGTGCCACATAGTTTTGAATTACAAATATAATGTGACTTTATTTGAAAAATCTCGGCTTACTAAATAAAACTTTTCGGGTACTTTCTCGATGCACTGCGTGACTAATACATGGCGTATTTGACTTAACTTATAAGCATTGCCATTCAGCGTGACAATACCGCCAGCGTGCTTGGCATGCTTTGAAATGGCTTGATAATCTTTTTTACCTTTCACCAGCCTACTGATATTTCAGATATGAATCGTGTAAGTAATTAGATACATCTAGGACTTTAGGTTTATGTGCTAATATCGCCCTGCTGCTAGATACTTATAATAAAATAAATTAAAAATCTAATGAAAAAGCTAAGACATTATCGTTTTTGTCTGAAGGACCAAAACGTAAAAAAAAGTTATTACCGCTTCACTCAGTACCTGTCCACTTGTCGCTGTAAATACCGTGGAACAGACTTTCAGTTTCATGGTAAAACGCTCTACACACGAGTCCTAAAATCAGTGGAAATGATGTAAAAGTAGTGGGAAGAAGCCTACATCGCACCATATGATTGGTGATAATTTTCTCTGATTTTAGGACTCATGTATGGAGCGTTTGAGCCAATTTTAGGAGTAAGAGCCTGACGTTAGTTTTAAATGAATACAGAGAAAAGAAAGTGTAATCTAAAACTAGGTAAAACAATCATAATAATCTAACCAAGGTGAACCTGTACGATACACATCAATTTATATTCCACACTGTTTTCCTTCTAATCCTATTACAGGTGGCAATCCAACAAAACCTACATTAAAACCTAGCTCTAAATTGCTAGGCTCAGACCCGGCTTAACGGGCTATTTAGTATAATTGAGATTGTAGCCTGGCACTAATGACGCCTTTGTCAAAGGATAACTAGACTAGCTCCGGATTAGGCAACCTATCGAAAGCACTGGGGCTATGACGGGAAATTGGTCTAGGGGTTTCTGTTTAATTATCTAAGTTATTGTCAAATTATTAATAATTAATAACACGTTATAAAGTAGAAAGATTACGTTCCAACAGAAGTTTTATTGCCTAAGATTTAACATTCATTTTGGATTTATTTGATCACGTAACTATACGTCAACGTTAAGTTGTAATCACTGGCAGTTTGTAATATAACGCCTGATGTCGTTTATAATAACGATGTTATATTGTAATGAAACAAGTTTTACAGCGGCTTAATCATAACATAACAAAATCCACTAAATGTTGTCACCCCTGGTACTCAGCGATTTCTTTCGTAACCTCTGTTAGACTTTAAGGATTTGTACCGCAAGGAGAGAGTCAAAGCCATGATACACCACGCTGCCTTATTGTAGTAATGACGCATGATTTTGTAAGATCCTTGGTACATCCATGAGCAAATCTCACTATGTTTCATTTTATCGTTGAAATCAGTGTTGTGATGACAGATTTCTTTATCTGCACTTGGAAATATATTCAGAGGTGCAGACGATATTCGAACCCACGACCTTAAGATTGTTAATCGCACGTTACAACCGTTGAACCAGCACGGCTTCTTGAAATATGTATGACTAGCAGCGCCCGCGGTTTTGTCCGCATAGTTCTATTTGCTTAGTCTATGTATTTTTCTAGACTATAGCCTACTATATTGTTTCAAAATTTCAGCCCAATCTATTCATACGTTTCAATGTAATTGAGCAACAAACATCCAAAGATTGAAATTCATAATATAAGTAGGAAGTCATATAGTTGTTGTAGAAAGAATTTTAAGCTATTGCATAGCTTTTATCGCAGGCCTGGGGACCGAATTTTAGTGATCGTGCATCTCTTTCTTATGTTCACAAGAAAGACGGATGGAAGGCCGTAACGCCGTCCTCCCCACTCGGTCATTCGACTTTGAATCTTATTTGTATTAGCTTTACAGACAAAATTCTCTTAGCAGTGTTGCCAACTTAACGGATTTCCCGTGAAATTTTTTATGGTAAACAAATGTCACTCTTCAAAATAAAAGCAATTCCGAAAAATTGTTAACATCCCTATTGCTTATGTTGATAAAAATGCATGCAACATGCAATAGCTTTACCGGGGCAGTCCCCGAGTGCCACACTCTCTTTCACCCTCCAGCCACTGCCACGAAACTTGCAAGCTCGCCTCGCGTGACATTAAGTAAAATCTACATATATAAATATAAATATCACCCTGCAATTATGTAGATATCCAAAGATGAAAGAATTTTGAAATCAGCCCATTTGTTCCTGAAATAAGCGCGTGCAAACAAACCAACACTTTAGCTTTATAATATCGCTATAAATCATTCCTATGTGATAATCAATATTTTACTGTAATATGCGTACGATATATTGGACAAAATATTTGATTATTTGCTATGTTTGTCAAATAACATACGCGACAATTCAAAGCAGCCTTTACTATTCATTCGATAATACATTGTGTGGTCGTATTGTAAATTATCGCTAATTGGCGTGTTTGTGAATACTTTGTCGAATATTATGTTATATGGAATGCCTATACTCTACCAAAAGGGATGCGTCAAAAAATCTTATTAGTATGAATACTTTGATTAGAGAACTCGAAATATTGCCTATAGTTTATGAACTATATGTATATACCAGTCAGAACCATACAAGGGAATTTCAAATACCAGCAGCGCCTCTTGGTTTTATCCGCTTAGTTCCCGTTATTTTAATTCTATGTGCTGATCCAGACTTTATTGGAACGAATATTCCTTATCGCGCGTTATGAAAGGGGGCTAGACGGAAAAAAATCTTACGAAAAGTTGTCACGACACTTTTTGCTATTGTAAGCTGTTCGGCGTCGCATGTTTCTCTGTCTGTCTCTCTCTCTCTTATAGAAAGCAAGCCAGATATTTTCATTTCTATTTCGCATTGAACAGTGTGGTGTCGCGACGATTATTTTTGTTGAGTGAGGGTTTTTTGTAAATAATAAATAAAAAAATAAAAATAAGAATTCCTTCACTAATTAAACAAAAGGAATTTCGTTCCATCCGTTTGTCCCTTGACACCTCTCAAGTTTTCTGACTATATCATTCCAAATTTCAACGCGATCCGTTCAGATATTCCGACGTGATTGTGCAAGAAACTTTCAAACCTCCACAAATATAACACTAATAGAATATTTTCTTTCACTTTTCTATAGGCTTAAACTTTACCGGGATCTCGTCTAATGATTCACCGATGCGGTCGACGATGGAGTATGGTTACCTAAAAGAGACTAATTCACTCTAGGTTTGAAAACACCAAGATGGTAACCACTGGAAAAAGTACACTCAGACAACAACATCCCAAAACCTAGACGTTCTTGTCACAAAAGTAGAGTCAAATTTCTTCGTTAGCCTGAAAAACGTCAGGAAGGAAGGAAGTGGTATGTAAATTAAAGGTAGTGGTGGTTAGATCCTGTAGATCAGTAGAACGCTGAAAAGTATCCGACAGAAAACCGATAAGCTTACAATATTGTATGGTGGTGTTCAAGACTTAGAAGTCTTTTTTGAACAAATTTGTTGATATGAGACCACCTCTGAACTATGATCTATCAAACAAAACAAGAACCATCGAAATTGATTCACAATTGGCGGCGCTATCGAGTAAAATACATACAAAAAAAAACATACAGCCGAATAGAAAACCTCCTCCTTTTTTGAAGTTGGCTAACAATAAATTAATAAAATAGAGTAAATTTTCAAATAAATAAATAACATGTAAATTCATTTATATATGGTGAAGTTAATCAAATACCCATCCCTAACTATACCCGTCGCAGAGGTGCCCATAAAATGCTGGCGACTCACTTACTCTGCCTGTGGCTAACCTTTCTTTGAAGTAGGAGCCGGAATGGGAGTCACCAACATTCAGTTTCGCTACATTAGCTAATATTATTCATAACTAAAATAAAATTTAATTCTTTATTACTCTGAAAAAACAAAACCCACTTCAATTAAAAATTTAATTCAGATACTCGACAGATATATATTTAAACATAGATATATATTTTTTGTTTATATTCCTAAAATAATTTTAATTATGTGTAGTTAAAAATGTATTAACTATAGATAACACAACTATTTAAAACTGTGAAAAGAGCCAGCGTAACATACTGAATAGGCTTCGAAATACCAGTGCAGTTATATGTAACGAGTTCAGGCTATGAATGATACGCGTCTATCATCACTTTTCGATTTTCATGGACCATTTATTTATCAAACCTATTGTTATGGTTCGTACAATCGAGTAGAAAATGCTATCGAAAACATGTTTCACGGAACGAATTATACTTTAGCTGTTACTATTTTTGTTCTTCGATTGATAGTTTTTATACATTTTTGCTGTTTGCGACTTTTTTGGGTTAGTGGTGTTTGCACAAGTTTGGTGTTTTGTTTGTTATTATTAGAGTTCTTTCAATTTAATTATCTGTTCCTAGTTTATTTATCGGATATATTGCAGGAAGTCTGTAACTGATCTGCACAATCTATTTCGCCTTGTCTTTTTTCGTTCGTGGTTCAGAAAATCAATGTTGTTTCGTGTCTGATGTTCCAAAGACTCGAACAAAGAAGTGTATCTCAAGTTTCGTAATAAGAACGTCTGAATTGTAGAATGCGTTGACTAAATAGTGGGCGAATATAAGCAGGTTTTCAAGTTGAGAATTTATAGATTTATTCGAGGTAAGTTCGTTACATCGTAGGTTTCATTGCTAAACATCAGAGATGGCGTTAAAAAATAAAAATATCGTTATACTTAAGATACTTACTACTTCGTGTTGTTTGCATAGTAATAGCGATTGTATGTGTCCATAAACATGATAGTTTGAGAATGTTGCTCTGTTGACCTCTTTTTGAAAACCTTTCGCTTCTATGTTTATAATTTCTATTGTTTTAACAATAAAGATACGGCCCTATAATAATATAATATTTTATACTCACACGTGTGGGAATACTAAAATTAAACTCTATGGGATATTATTAGCTCAATGTCAGTTTATAAAAACCATAAGTTTACCAATTTACATTGCAATAACTTGTGGCGCTAGTATCAAGTCATGCTGGTTAAAATGAAATATGCTTTGCTCTAATACCTACGCCTCTAACATACATTATACATATTAGTGTGTGTGTGTGTACAAGTAATAACAGGCATGATAAATAGATTAAACTCAGTTCTTTACTGATATTAAGCTGTTGAATACGTTGCCAGAGAGGGTATCAATTAACGGATATAATCTGATTGTCTTCTTCTTGAGTCACTCAGTCCTGAGTAAATCAGTTTTTTTGTAGCCTCAATTGTAGAGTCTTTCATCGCCTAACATCGAGTGAGATGGCGGTAAAATGCAATTCTTTAACATTATATTATTCAACGATAAAAAAACTACATTGGTAGGATATCAATAAATAAATAAATATTGCTGGACAATTCACACACAACACCATCTGACCAAAACTTGTTATATGGTGGCCAAATAGCTGATATAATACTTATATACTTACACCGAGATACAGCACAAATATTTGAGTTCTTCTGAAATCGAACCCACAAGCCTCGGCTATGCAGGCAGATTTACTACCCACTCAGCCACGAAGCCACTCCTAAGTACAAATGCAAAATCCTTAGATAAAGAACAAGTAAATAAATCAGGGGTTTCCGCACGGTTCCTTTGTACCAATCGTAAGCAGATGAGGTGTATGTTAGTTATGGCAATAGAGTGAGTGACGTCCCGCGACAAAAAAAGTATGAGACTTCCACAAGAGCGACAAGACAAGGCGATCAGACCCGTGCTCTCAACTAAGCAAACTCTTTGGCAAAATCTAAACACATCATGTGATCACAAGCGTGCGAGTTTAAACATAAGGATATTGCACCGGTCACGTCACATACATAAAAAGTCATCCGACAGCAGTAATAAAGAAGTTGTTTGCTCAACCACAATAAAACTGACTTGCGGTTTCAAATGAACTTTTTAATTACTTCTTGAGTTCAGTCTTGAGATGAAATATTACTCGCTTGTACACATTTTGTACGAAATAATTTGGAATACAAATGTGAGAGATTTTTATTACAAATTATTTTCGCATAAAACTGATTGTAGCATGATTTTGATTTCACAAATATAGAAAATTTCTATAACTATGTGACTTTACTCTTCATTTTACTCAATGAATTCATATTTGAGTAAATTTGTAGAATACAGTTAATTTAAGTTTTCGTAGTTAACGATATTTTTTTTCTATTAGGTATAGATTTTCACTGGACCACCAACACGCTTGAAGTTAAGCGATGATGCGCTCTACGATGGAGCACGCTTATTTATAAAAAGCCAATTTATTGCAATAACACTTCGAAAAATGTGAAACTGATTGGCGCATGACATAAGACCAATTTGGCGTCTCTTATTTATAACATCACCTTTGTACACAGTTTTGCAATAAATGATTCTGATTCTGGCCTTTTTTATTCCCTTATTTTATTGTCCCACTGCTGGGTAAAGGTCCCCCAAATCTCCCTACTTTATCCGGTGCTGAGCTACCATCGTCCTATCATTTTAAAGCGCTCCCAGCTCGTCCTTCCATCGCGTTGCTCACATCACACATGTGAATCCCACGTTAGCTACTAAGCCACCATAGTTTTACTAAGCTGCCCTGGCTTCTGTGTGGGTTGAGTGATAGGAACAAAGGAAAACAGAGAAACTTCTGGTTTTAGTACTTACTCAAGCAGCACAGTCGCAAATTACATACGAATTGCGACACCCACCCACGATTTCACTAAGTCACTACAGCCTCAGTGTAGGTCGACTGCTAAGAACAAAGGAAAACAGAAAAACTTGTAGTTCAAGTGAAAACATCTTTTGGCGTGCCACAGAAAGATTTTTCGTGGGCTGTGAATTTAATTCTAGCGCCACGCTCGGGAATGATTTCCCATTGACTATCTATCTAGAAATGCGTCAGCATATCTAGAAATGCGTCAGCATATCTAGAAATGCGTCAGCATATCTAGAAATGCGTCAGCATATCTAGAAATGCGTCAGCATATCTAGATGGCCATGCTTTTGGCCACGCCCTCCGGTTTCACCCATGTGGCTGCCAAAGTACGGTATTAAATTCTGAGTTAAAAGTATTTACTTCTCTCGGCAGTTCCTATGACTGCCATTTTTTTTACTATGTTCTCAAGCAGCACATTCGCTATTTCTATACAATATGTATATGACAGTCACATAAGCGCTTATATTTATTTTTTATATATTATCTAATATATAACATTCTCGTGTCACAGTTTTCGTTGCCATACTCCTCCGAAACGGCTTGACCGATTTTGATGAAATTTGGTCTTATCCGGTATCTATGAGAATAGGACAACATCTATTTTTCATCCCCCTAAATTTTAGGGGTAGTCCACCCCTAAATAATTTTTTTTTATTTTTTAGACAACATTTTTATTTCTATTTTTTTATGATACAACAATCCTCAATTTTTACCCTTCTACGATCAACCCTTATTTTATTAGGAAATTATTTATATGACAAAACAACGTTTGCCGGGTCAGCTAGTATTATATAATAAAATAGGACATAAATAAAACAAAATGTCTGACATATAATTTGTATTAAATCAACAATATTCCTTAGTCTTTACAATTCTTTGGCGTAATCATCAGCTCGTTTAGGTACATTTAACTATAGTTTTAATTACTTTTAAATTCACATTTTTATCTGTAGCCTAAATAAACACCTACTTATTCTTACTTCGTAATTCATATTTTATAGTATTTTACATTTTCTTTAAGAGGTTTGTTTTTGAAATAAATCTATGTATTATTCGCCCAAACTATAATTAATACTATGGGGATTATTTGGCACTGTTGCAGTTTGGCGGCTGAACCTGGTGACGTCACTGGAACAAAGAAAAATAATTATATTAGAAAACTTGTAATATATTTTGGAGTAAAGAGTGTTGGCACGAGCAGTACCAGAGCCTGGTGGTAAGTAACATACCGGATCATAAAATCACAGTGCAACTATTGAAAGATGAAAAGTTGAAATCATTACCCAGTACTACACTGTGCTCGTTACTCAAAGATATAAGATGATTTATCTCTATGCCTTGTAATTTCTCTAGTTTTTTTCCTTCAAACCGGAATACAGTGATGTTTGCACATTACTAATAAAATTATATGCCGGTATACTGGACAGGCTTTTAACTGATGAGTTTTAAGTATAAGGATTCCTTCGTTGGCATAATACATAAGATATGTATTTGAATGCAGGTGAGCTAAGTCGTGTTAAACAAATACAAATTTTAGTGTATTGTCTTCGTCCATTTTAAATAATCTTTTTATTCTTTGTAAAAAAAAGTGTTAATTAAGACCTCCTTAATAATAAAAAAATTTGAAAGTTTAGTTGCTCAATCACGTTGAAACGCCTAAAAGTATTGGATGGAATTAAGAACACAGATCATATATAACTTGGAATAGCTTTTTACCGCGGGAAAATCAACGAGACGGAAACTACGTCATACGCTCCATCGTAGACCGCATCATCACTCAACATCAGGCGATATGGTGGTCAAGTGTAAACCTATACAAGTTAAAAACCAAATCAATAAAACCGCGGGGCACTGCTAGCATGGAATATATACGTGAATAATTATTAAAACATAATTCTACTTTTATTATAAAAAATAGGGTTTGGATGTTTATGATGTATATCCTCAAAAGCGTAGGAAGAACTAAAAGTATTAAACTGAAATTTCGAACTTAAATAAGTTATTATATCCCCACAAAACAAATATTTTACGTACTTCAACCTTAAAAAAAACTAACGATGTGGTCGATAACATTATTATTTGCTTCTAAAAAAATCTGGATTTAGAAGTTATCAAGCCAACAATTGATGATGATGAATATTTCTATAAGAAGCACCAGCGCTCGCGGTGCTATTTGCGTAATTCCCGTTTTCGTAATGTTTTCGTTTTTATTGGCGATAAAAAATAGCCAATTATTTGTTTATTATTAATCTTATTATTTGTTATTTATTTATTGGCTGATTATTATAGTCTGGTTTCCAGACAATAACTTTTTTGTGCTCCAAATGTTAACCCAATCCGTTCAAACGCTTCTGCTACGTGATAATTAGTAGGACAGCAATTGTTTATGGTGCCGGTGCATGAACAACAAAGAATGCCAGATTCACAAAGTTCTTTATTTATTCATTCCAGAAAATGGGCTGTTTCGAAACATCCTTTTCCTTAAATAAAACTGTAAATTCGAACCTTTAAAACATTAAAATTATTTCATGGAGTCTAGTGAATATTTAAACCGTTTTACGAAGCAACCTCAGCCTATCGTAAGATTTAACACCTGACTGGAGTTGCCAGCCTTACACAAGAACAAAATTAAAATTTTTGATTAACCCCCGACTAGCTCGGATCTCGGATTATCTGTACAACGTTCTTCTAGCCAAGCCCTTTCATTTGATACCTATATTAAAAGAGATGTGGAAAAATAAATGTATTTCGCCATTTTGTGGTAGCGGCCGTCTTGGATTTAAATTATTCATAGTGCAAATTACTCTACTGATCAAGCCCTTTCATTTAATACCCATATTGAGGTAGGTTGTGAAGAAATATTTTGTCCGCCATTTTGTGGAGGCGGCCATTTAGAATCGATATTTACCAAACATAGCTAAGAACATCTGCACGGATATTATCAAATAAAAAAACCGCATCGAAATCGGCCCATCCGTTTGAGCTCTACGGTGCCACAGACAGACACACACACACAGAGACAGACAGACAGACAGACATCGACGTCAAACTTATAACACCCTTTTTTTTGGTTAAAAAATTAAAACCAACAAATGTTTAAAAAGAAACAGTAGTAGAAAACTTGGGCAAATTCATAGAGTAGCACGTAAAACGCATATAAAAAATATACGTTGCAAAATTATCAAACTTACGAGATATATTGTGCTGAAAAGTAATTCAGGATTCAAAAATCAGGACTTGATCTAAACGATGGCTATTCAGAATAAATACAAATTTTGTGATAAAATATTATGATCGTGGTACACACACATTTTTATAAAGGGTTACTGGCGTGTGATGTGGTCGACAATATCGTAAGTGATAATATGGTTTTATAATTATTGGAGACGATTTTTAAGAACTCGACTCATGAACTCTTCTAATTTTTCACCCAAACTATAAAATAATACTAAAGATATCCTCATCAACGCACAAAAACCGTAGATCTACAGCTAAAACGGTAGAGTTGGCAACAGTGCACCTGACAATAGGGAAGATTTTACGGTGCCGTCCTATTTAAAAGCCCTTCCCTATTTTGCTTTTGAAAGCCCTTGGCAATTCAATTTGGTACCTTTATAGGGGTGACAAGGAATAAGATTACGAAATTTTCAGGCTATGAAATTTTGAAAGACTGTATTTTGTTAACGATATTTAATATTTCGTACGGCGAAGATGACAAAGGGAAATTACTGTTGCCGTGTTCTAAGCAAAGTCTTCTAGCAGATCTATTTTCCAACTAATTTCAAAAGGAGGGGTCATCAATTTTGAGGTAGTTTTGATGTGAGTGTTTTTTAAATGATAATATTTATATAGATACGAGACCAGCACGATCAGTGCATTACGGTAAGTAACAGAGAATGCAGCACTTTTAGAACAAGTACTCTCAACCACTACCTAGCACTACACTACGCTCGTCTCTACACTGTGATTTATAAGATAATAATTTATCTCCTAACCATATAGGCACTTGTAAATATATCTGGAGATACTACCCTTCAAACTGGAACATAGTAATGTTGTAGTAATTAATGCAGAACAACTACATCAAACTGAATGATAGACAATTACAAAAATAATTGGAACAAGAGCAAAATTAAAAATTTTGATTAACCCCCGACTACCTCAGAATTGTCAATCTTATCTAATTATTATCTGTACAACATTATACCAGTCAAGCCCTTTCATTTGATACCCATATTAAGGGAGCTGTGAAAAAAGAAATGTATTTCGCCGTTTTGTTGTAGCGGCCATCTTGGATTTGAAATTTGTCATAGTTCAAAGTATTCTACTAGTTAAGCCCTTTCGTTTGATACCCATATTGAGGCAGTAGTGAAAAAAATAATGTAATTCGCCATTTTGTGGTGGCGGCCATCTTGGGTTTGAAATTTGTCATAGTGCAAAGTATTCTACTAGTTAAGCCCTTTCGTTTGATACCCATATTGAGGCAATAGTGAAAAAAATAATACAATTCGCCATTTTGTGGTGGCGGCCATCTTGTATTTGAAATTTGTTATAGTGTATATAGTATTTTACTAGTCAAGCCTTTTCGTTTGGTACCCATATTGGGGTAGGTTGTAAAGAAATATTTTGTCCGCCATTTTGTGGAGGCGGCCATCTTGAATCGATATTAACCAAACATAGCTAAGAACATCCGCACGGGTATTTACCTTCAAATAAAAAAAAACCGCATCGAAATCGGCCCATTCGTTTGAGCTCTACGGTGCCACAGACAGACACACACACAGACAGACAGACAGACATACATACAGACAGACAGACAGACATCGACGTCAAACTTATAACACCCATTTTTCGGTCGGGGGTTAAAAACCAATCCAAATTTCAGAACCACAGATTTTGTAGAAATCTTGACAAAATCAGATTCATAAGTTTAATTCTGCATGAGGTCGCATTTTTTTGTAATTTCTGAATTACGAGCTACTCCTCCGCTATAAGCTGGAGCTTGATTTTAAATAAATCGAATCTATACTGAACACACTAGACTGAACCGCGATAAAAATAATTATTTAATCAAGTCTATCAATAAGGTCTATAAGATCATATTACGAAATTATAAAAAATATTTGGAAAGAAATCTACCTTTTTAGTTAGTATCTTAGGTCTTATGAAAAACTATGAGTAGTCAGTAGAGGTAATTGCTGGAGAAGTACTTATTATAGTAATAATTTTATTTTCTCCGAGAAAACAAAACCCACTTCGATATAAAATGAAACTAATTTTATGGACGTTTGTAACTCTTTCAAGCAAACACTGCAAAATAATATTGAATTTTGTGCGTAGATAGATAATAGATAGCAATCTGAAATAACACACAGGCTACATTAGCCGAAAAAAAATTGAATTAGGACTACATGAATACAATCACGGTCTCCTTGTTTAAACATGAATTTATACAGTTAAGTAGGTACTATATGAAACCGCAAAATTTCAAATCGTATAAATTGATAAGGCTTAGAACGCACGAACGAAATTAGCCAACAACGTAACCAACAACTCAGACAACAGTCTTACAATATAAGTGAAACGCACGCAAAAGGGTTAAAACGAGTAAAAAGTAAACTTGATCCTTTATTTAGAAACGCACTAACTCAAACGTTTTGTAGCCGCACTAAACATTTGTTAGCACTTAACGCATCCGCCAGCCGTTTCCGCGTCATGTTCCGAGTTTTACCGCGGTAGTCCAAATATTTAGTCAAGGATTATGAGAGCTAAGAAGCTGGAACATTTTTGAGTAAAGTCTACTTATTTTAAAACTGTTTCCCACTCAGATCTATGTTTCCACTGTTGTATGGAATGATGGGTAAAACATCTTAAGAATTTCATTTCATTTTATTATGAGTATCTACAGCTATCTTATCTATACTTCTATACTAATATTATAAAGCTGAAGAGTTTGTTTGTTTGTTTGAACGCTAGTATCTCGAGAAGTACTGGTCCGAATTGAAAGATTATTTTTCTAGTGGATAGTCCATCTATATATATAAAACTCAAAGGTGACTGACTGACTGACTGACTGATTGACTGACATAGTGATCTATCAACGCACAGCCCAAACCACTGGAGGGATCAGGCTGAAATTTGGCACACAAGTAGATGTTATGACGTAGGCATCCGCTAAGAAAGGATTTTGATAAATTCTACCCCAAGGGGTGAAATAGGGATGAATGATTGTATGAAACTTTTTATTCCTTAGATATATTGGCATGAAATTTCATAAAAATTGAGTTTAGCTAAAATCATGAGACACGTATTACAGCGTTTGACAAAATTCAACCCTCCAAGGGATGAAATAAGGGATGAAAGTTTGTATAGAAACTTTTTATTCCTTGGACATATTTACATCAAATTTCTTAGGTACTTAGTACTGCCAAAATAATGAGAGTTTGACAGAATTCAACCCTCCAAGGGATGAAATAAGGGATGAAAGTTTGTATGGAAACTTTTTATTCCTTGGACATATTTACATTAAATTTCTTAGGTACTTAGTACGGCCAAATTAATGAGCTATGTAGTACTTTTTCTCAAAATTCGTCCCCTAAGAGTGTTAGACAAGGGATGAAAGTTTTATATTAACGCACAGGACGAAACCTTAGAACACATTTTAAATTTCACACATATATTATTTTTATAGCGTACGTAGCCACTAAGGGAAGATTTCTCTAAATTCAACCCCTAAAGCGATGAATTAGGGGATTGCATGACACTTTTTATTCCTTGGACATATTTGCATGAAATCCTACTTCCTACTCATATTATCTTCATATTATAAATCTCAATGTATGAATGTTTGGATGTTTGTTGCTCAATCACGCCCAAACGGCTCAACAGATCGAGCTGAAACTTAGTACACAGATAGCTTATGGTCTGGAATAACACATAGGCTACATTTTATCCCGAAATCATGCACGGTTTCTTAGGGATCAAGTATAAATAAATGTAAGGTCGGAACGCCTAACTAGATTTTGTTGCAATTCGAAACACAGATTCATACATCAAAATAAAACAGGCTATTTACTATCCCGAAAACATACGCAGTTCCTAAAGGATCAAGTATAAATAAATGTAAGATCGGAACGCCTTATTAGATTTTGTTGCCATTTGAAACACAAATAGTTCTTAGTCGGAAATCCTATTCTACTAATAATCTATATATATAAAACTCAAAGGTGACTGACTGACTGACTGACTGACTGACTGACATAGTGATCTATCAACGCACAGCCCAAACCACTGGAGGGATCAGGCTGAAATTTGGCACACAAGTAGATGTTATGACGTAGGCATCCGCTAAGAAAGTATTTTGATAAATTCTATCGCCAAGGGGGTGAAATAGGGGATGAGTTATTGTATGAAACTTTTTATTCCTTAGATATATTGGCATGAAATTTCATAAAAATTGAGTTTAGCTAAAATCATGAGACACGTATTACAGCGTTTGACAAAATTCAACCCTCCAAGGGATGAAATAAGGGATGAAAGTTTGTATAGAAACTTTTTATTCCATGGACATATTTACATCAAATTTCTTAGGTACTTAGTACTGCCAAAATAATGAGAGTTTGACAGAATTCAACCCTCCAAGGGATGAAATAAGGGATGAAAGTTTGTATAAAAACTTTTTATTCCTTGGACATATTTACATTAAATATATATAAAACTCAAAGGTGACTGACTGACTGACTGACTGACTGACTGACTGACTGACTGACATAGTGATCTATCAACGCACAGCCCAAACCACTGGAGGGATCAGGCTGAAATTTGGCACACAAGTAGATGTTATGACGTAGGCATCCGCTAAGAAAGGATTTTGATAAATTCTACCGCCAAGGGGGTGAAATAGGGGATGAATTATTGTATGAAACTTTTTATTCCTTAGATATATTGGCATGAAATTTCATAAAAATTGAGTTTAGCTAAAATCATGAGACACGTATTACAGCGTTTGACAAAATTCAACCCTCCAAGGGATGAAATAAGGGATGAAAGTTTGTATAGAAACTTTTTATTCCATGGACATATTTACATCAAATTTCTTAGGTACTTAGTACTGCCAAAATAATGAGAGTTTGACAGAATTCAACCCTCCAAGGGATGAAATAAGGGATGAAAGTTTGTATAAAAACTTTTTATTCCTTGGACATATTTACATTAAATTTCTTAGGTACTTAGTACGGCCAAAATAATGAGCTATGTAGTACTTTTTCTCAAAATTCGTCCCCTAAGAGTGTTAGACAAGGGATGAAAGTTTTATATTAACGCACAGGACGAAACCTTAGGACACACTTTAAATTTCACACATATATTATTTTTATAGCGTACGTAGCCACTAAGGGAAGATTTCTCTAAATTCAACCCCTAAAGCGATGAATTAGGGGATGAACGATTGCATGAAACTTTTTATTCCTTGGACATATTTGCATGAAATCCTACTTCCTACTCATATTATAAATCTCAATGTATGAATGTTTGGATGTTTGTTGCTCAATCACGCTCAAACGGCTCAACAGATCGAGCTGAAACTTAGTACACAGATAGCTTATAGTCTGGAATAACACATAGGCTTATTTTATCCCGAAATCATGCACGGTTCCTTAGGGATCAAGTATAAATAAATGTAAGATCGGAACGCCTAACTCGATCCTAACTCGAGCCTAGATCGATTTTGTTGCAATTCGAAACACAGATTTAAACATCAAAATAAAACAGGCTATTTACTGTCCCGAAAACATACACAGTTCCTAAAGGATCAAGTATACATTTAATATCGGAACGCCTTATTAGATTTTGTTGCAATTTGAAACACAAATAGTTCTTAGTCTGAAATCCTATCCTACTAATAATATTATAATACGCTACGTATTACGTTACGTTTACGTTACGTTACGTTTACGTTACGTTTACGTTACGTTTACGTTTACGTTACGTTTACGTTACGTTTACGTTACGTTTACGTTACGTTTACGTTACGTTTACGTTTACGTTACGTTTACGTTACGTTACGTTACGTTTACGTTACGTTACGTTACGTTTACGTTACGTTTACGTTACGTTTACGTTACGTTTACGTTACGTTTACGTTACGTTTACGTTACGTTTACGTTACGTTTACGTTACGTTACGTTTACGTTACGTTTACGTTACGTTTACGTTACGTTTACGTTACGTTTACGTTACGTTTACGTTACGTTTACGTTACGTTTACGTTACGTTACGTTTACGTTACGTTTACGTTACGTTTACGTTACGTTTACGTTACGTTTACGTTACGTTTACGTTTTACGTTACGTTACGTTACGTTACGTTACGTTACGTTTACGTTACGTTTACGTTACGTTACGTTACGTTTACGTTTACGTTACGTTTACGTTACGTTTACGTTACGTTTACGTTACGTTTACGTTACGTTTACGTTACGTTTACGTTACGTTTACGTTACGTTTACGTTACGTTACGTTACGTTTTTACGTTACGTTTACGTTACGTTACGTTACGTTTACGTTACGTTACGTTTACGTTACGTTTTTACGTTACGTTTACGTTGCACGTTACGTTACGTTTACGTTACGTTTACGTTACGTTTACGTTACGTTTACGTTACGTTTACGTTACGTTACGTTACGTTTACGTTACGTTACGTTACGTTTACGTTTACGTTTACGTTTACGTTTACGTTACGTTACGTTACGTTACGTTTACGTTACGTTTACGTTACGTTTACGTTACGTTTACGTTTACGTTACGTTTACGTTACGTTTACGTTACGTTACGTTACGTTTACGTTACGTTTACGTTACGTTTACGTTACGTTTACGTTACGTTTACGTTACGTTTACGTTACGTTTACGTTTACGTTTACGTTACGTTACGTTACGTTACGTTACGTTTACGTTACGTTTACGTTTACGTTACGTTTACGTTACGTTTACGTTACGTTTACGTTACGTTTACGTTACGTTACGTTACGTTACGTTTACGTTACGTTTACGTTACGTTTACGTTACGTTTACGTTACGTTTACGTTTACGTTTACGTTACGTTTACGTTACGTTTACGTTACGTTTACGTTACGTTTACGTTACGTTTACGTTACGTTTACGTTACGTTTACGTTACGTTTACGTTACGTTTACGTTACGTTACGTTTACGTTACGTTACGTTTACGTTACGTTTACGTTACGTTTACGTTACGTTTACGTTTACGTTACGTTTACGTTACGTTACGTTACGTTTACGTTACGTTACGTTACGTTTACGTTACGTTACGTTTACGTTACGTTTACGTTACGTTTACGTTACGTTTACGTTACGTTTACGTTACGTTTACGTTACGTTTACGTTACGTTTACGTTACGTTTTACGTTACGTTACGTTTACGTTACGTTTACGTTACGTTTACGTTACGTTTACGTTACGTTTACGTTACGTTACGTTACGTTTACGTTACGTTTACGTTACGTTTACGTTACGTTTTTACGTTACGTTTACGTTACGTTACGTTACGTTTTACGTTTACGTTACGTTTACGTTACGTTTACGTTACGTTTACGTTACGTTTACGTTACGTTTACGTTACGTACGTTTACGTTACGTTTACGTTACGTTACGTTACGTTACGTTTTTACGTTACGTTTACGTTTACGTTTACGTTTACGTTTACGTTACGTTACGTTACGTTTACGTTACGTTTACGTTACGTTTACGTTACGTTTACGTTACGTTTACGTTACGTTTTTACGTTACGTTTACGTTACGTTTACGTTACGTTACGTTTACGTTTACGTTACGTTTACGTTACGTTTACGTTACGTTTACGTTACGTTTACGTTACGTTTACGTTACGTTACGTTTACGTTACGTTTACGTTACGTTTACGTTACGTTTACGTTACGTTTACGTTACGTTTACGTTACGTTTACGTTACGTTTTACGTTACGTTTACGTTTACGTTACGTTTACGTTACGTTACGTTTTTACGTTACGTTTACGTTACGTTTACGTTACGTTTACGTTTTACGTTACGTTACGTTACGTTTACGTTACGTTTACGTTACGTTTACGTTACGTTTACGTTACGTTTACGTTACGTTTACGTTACGTTTACGTTACGTTTACGTTACGTTTACGTTACGTTTACGTTACGTTTACGTTACGTTTACGTTACGTTTACGTTACGTTTACGTTACGTTTACGTTACGTTTACGTTTACGTTTACGTTACGTTTACGTTACGTTTACGTTACGTTTACGTTACGTTTACGTTACGTTTACGTTACGTTACGTTTTTACGTTACGTTTACGTTACGTTTACGTTACGTTTACGTTACGTTTACGTTACGTTTACGTTACGTTTACGTTACGTTTACGTTACGTTTACGTTACGTTACGTTTACGTTACGTTTACGTTACGTTTACGTTACGTTTACGTTACGTTACGTTACATGTGTTACGTTACGTTTACGTTACGTTACGTTACAGAACTCAACACAACACAATACAACATATAAGACAACATAGCATAACATAACGACGATGAACACGAAATATTTTAAGGTATTTTGTATGCCAGCCGGTTTTGGCGACATAAGGCACATAATTATACTCTGAATCGGCATATAGTTGACTAAAACTCTGCCGACGTTACTAATTTGGCAAAATTATTGTTTTTGTAAGAATTCACATAAGTTATGTTTGTATGGTAAAGAGTGAAATATACAAACACCCCGTAGTTACTATAAGAACTATAACAAACAAAGTAAGACAACAACTCTACATTTTTACCATTTTTTGAAAGCTATGAATTTACACACAAAACAAATCAAAATTCTACGCGGACGAAGTCGCGGGTAACAGCTAGTTTATCTATAAGGCTATAGAACATAACGCTACTATTAATAGAAGCGGAGCATGAATCAAGAATGTGACAAAATCGGGAAAATATTCCTTTTTGAGAGTTTTCGTACGTTTCGTACTTTGATATGACACATGACAGCATGTGTCTAAGATTGCGTCATTGAATATAAACCTTTGCTAATC
Organism: Ectropis grisescens; assembly: GCA_017562165.1. Lineage (NCBI taxonomy): Eukaryota > Metazoa > Arthropoda > Insecta > Lepidoptera > Geometridae > Ectropis > Ectropis grisescens. Next base: position 4,702,827 of record CM029772.1, read on the forward strand.
AAATTTGTTTCTAAATCTAAGTTGGTACGACCAATTTCCGACGGGCGGCGTAGCAGGTAGCTGAAGAGGTGTTTTGTTTGAAAGCGATATTCTCAGGAATGAGTGAACCGATTTCAGTCATTCTTTCACCATTGGATATGTACGGAATCTTGATGAGTGCTATATAATGTACAACAGGAAAAGCCGGTGCGGACATCTAGTATAGTTATATTTCTTATTATAGCTCTGTAGCTCTCAAACAGTTATGATCCATTTGATCCAGAATCCAAGAAGTTTGAGAAGGGGCGTTTTAGCTACAGGTGATACAGGTTTGTATCTATGGGTTACGTGTGCAATGCAGTACTAAGCAGTGGTTTGGAGTCTTGATATTAGTATAGTAGTACTGTGCTATTTTGGACAACTATGTTGCTTACTATCAGGCGCATGTTTCTTGTTTGATAATCCTTTCACTCCATATTAAAAAAAAAACAAAGTGAATACATACCCCTGATTATTTTGGCTCTTAAATTGGTACAGTATTCTACTAGTGAATCCATATAGTTGATATACATATTGAGGGAGTTGCGAAAAAAATGTAATTCGCCATTTTGTGGTGGAGCCAGCCATCTTGGATTGAAATTCGTTATAGTAGTATTCTACTAGTCAAGGACTTTTATTTGTAACCCATACTTACTAAACAAAAAAAAAACGTTTTATCCACCATTTTGTGGAGGTGGCCATCTTAAATCGATAATAACCGGAGAGTCGATTACTAGCGGAATCCCAACCGTTAGTGATCGGCTCTACAGACGAGCACTAGAATTAGATTTTAAATGTACCCCACTCCCTCCTATTTTCCTCTTCTTCTCCTTATCCATGAAATGTGTAAAAAAAGAAAATTGTAATGACAAAGATCACGGACCCCGGAGTCTGTGGAGTGCCTAAATTAAATAAAAAAAAATGGATATTAACCAAACATAGCTAAGAACTACCGCAAGGAAACTCCCTTTCAAATAACAACAAACCGCATCGAAATCAGTCCATCCGTTTGAGAGTACAGATACACACATCGACGGCAACCTTATACGACTCCTCTTTTTGGTCAAGTTTAAAACAATGCATAGAACATTCAAAGGCGCGTTCAGCTCAACATTTTACCAAGCATACAGATAAAATCATTTTGAACAACGATCCTCTGTGGGCAAGTGACTCACTGGAACCGGGAGGAAATTGTCTGCTCAAATGAGACGTTGGCTATAACTCATCGGGCCCTCAATGGCGCTTTGGTTCCGTAATCTCATTACCACACTTCCGTTGTATTATTTCGCTTTAGCGTTCAACGTTTCAAACGAAAGTAATTATGTTTTGTGGTTGCCTATTTCGGGCCTGTATGAGATGTAAAGGGTTGGTAAGGTACGAGCAGCGTTTGAAGATAGATTTGCGAGCTCAATATGCTGTGGGATTTGTTTTGGACGTGCAATATTTTGTGTTGGTTAGTATAGAAGCATTTTCGTCTTTCTTTACTGCAGTAACAAAATCAGGAGATACTTTTACTATGAAAACTAACGTAGTTGTTGCACTCACATAAGCAGCCCCCTAAATGTTCTCACTGCTGAGACACAGGCCTCTCAAGGAGATAGTCAAGGTCATAATCCACCACGCTGGCCCTGTTTAGTTTGGTGTATCACACACAACATCGAAATATTCTTGGGACATGTCCGTATCAGAATTTACAGACAACCGTTTTGTTTCTTCCATTTATAGAAGTATTTTTTTTAAAGGGTTAAACCACCGCATTATGCCCGTGCGACACGAGGCTAGTTTTTAAGCTAGGCCAGCAATCTCGCAAGCTAGTACTTTTTTTTTTAAATAAAGAGTGACGAAACGAGCAGGCCATGTGCCTGATGGTAAGCAACATGCCTTCCACATAACAGCACAGTGACACGCAGCTATTGGAACATGAAAGTCCAAATCATTACCTAGCACTGCACTGCGCTCGTCACCCAGAGATCTAAGATGTTATGTCTCTAAGCCCTGTTATTTCTCTGGAAACATTGCCCTTCAAACCGGAACACAGTAATGTTTGCACATTACTGCTTGGCGGCAGAATAACTGGCGAAGGTGTGGTACTTCTAGCTTCGTGTAGACAACGCCACGTCACGAAGTACTAGCTTGCTCTCCTACTTTGCAAAACTAGTTTCGTGTCACTTGGGCACTACAATTCATATGGCTTTTTACAACTGCATTTTTTCCGACTTATGTCACAAAACTATCATAACTAGACAAATATACATAACAAATAAATAAATTGTATTCATAAAGCTTCCTTGGATTCTATTTTCCTAATGCAGGCATAAACAAAATATGGTCATAAACATAAGAGATTAGTGACAGAGAACGAAGTCATTTGTAAGAGACCTAAGACAGTTGGTTTAAGTTGATTCCTGTTTGTCAGTTTCTTGGTAGGGGAACATCTTTTTTTTTATAATATAGAGTTACGAGATGGACTGGACATGTGCCTGATGGTAAACAACATGCCTGCGACATAACGGCACTGCGTCACGCAGCTAATGGAACATGAAGAGTCCAAATCATTACCTAGCACTGCACTGCGCTCGTCACCCAGATATTTAAGATATTATATCTAGCAATTTAACTTCTCTGGAAACATTGCCCTTCAAACCGGAACATAGTAATTTTCTTTATGGGTTCACGTTACCAAATTGTTAATGTAGTGGGGTAGCGTTGGAGCGGCGGCCGAGCAACAGAGTAGGGTGTGGGCAGTAGATGCGTTTTGTATGGGTGAAGTATTGTGAGCTGGCGTCATCGACATGCGTAATTACGAAAATAATATCGGTATTTACGAGTTTATAGATAACAGATGACGTGGACCTTCACTGTGGGCCTCATATGACTTGTCTCAGCGCGCTGCCTGCAGCCGCCGTGAGTGAGAACGAGACGGCGCGCGCCACTGCGCCGACTACCTGTGTTGCTCCTGCGACTGCCCCGGCGCGGCCGGCCGATCGCCGGCGCCGGCCGCCGGTCCGCTCTTATAAAAATTTATTCTGCTTACCGTCTATTAATTTTTATCATTCGAACTCAATGCCTAAAATGTAATACAGTCTAATAGCATTACATACTTTAAAAAATAAAATATTTCGTACCTGTTAGGAAGTCAAAGTCATTCCTATTGTTATTGTCATTATTATTTTTATATGTATTAATGTTTCTAAGTTTTTAAATGAGCTTATGGCTCGTAAAACATTATTAATTATTACTAAGCTGTACTACTAGGATTTAACGTACACTAGTATTTGTACACGTTATTATTTTTGAAGTTTTAATAAAGATCTTTTGAAATTGAAAAAATTGTGGGCCTCATAACGAAGCTCAAAGTCACACAGCGAGCTATGGAGAGAGCTATGCTCGGAGTCTCTTTGCGCGACAGAATCCGTAATGAGGGTATTCGCAAAAGAACGAAAGTGGCCGACATAGCTCAAAGGGTAAGCAAGCTGAAGTGGCAATGGGCAGGCCACATCGCTCGCAGAATTGACAACCGATGGGGAAGAAAGGTTCTCGAGTGGCGACCACGAACCGGAAGACGCAGTGTTGGACGGCCTCCCACTAGATGGGCAGATGACCTCACAAAGGTCGCTGGAAACCGCTGGTTACAGGTTGCGCAGGACCGTTCGTTGTGGAAATCTGGGGGGGAGGCCTATGTTCAGCAGTAGACGTCTTGCGGCTGATGATGATGAAGATGATGATGATGAGATAAAAGACTGTCGATATAAATGCAGATAAAAAACCTTAGAGTTATAGTATCAAACAGTACTAATATTGCATACCTAATATACAGGCCCGTGAACAAAATTTATTGGTCATATGAACCACCTATGAGACCTATGATACTTATATAGGATAATAGAAGGGTATAATATTATAAGATTCAGTTTTTTCGATTCTGTGCCGGCTTGACAGAGGTTGCAACTCTCGATAATTTCTCTTTGCGGCATGGGTTTTGTACAGCTTGGCGTTGCTTAATAATGGACTAGAAAAAGTATAGGTACTCGAGCAAATTTCACAAAAAATTTTCACTATAGCGTCTAAATAAAATACGTTGCCTGAGTGGGTTTTCCCCGATGGTAACAATCTTTGTGTCTTCAAATCGAGAGTGAATCGGTTTCTTCCAGGTAAGCACGCTGCATCGTAGACCGTATCATCGCTTAACATCAGGCGAGATTTCGGTCAAGTGTAAACCTATAAAAGTAAAAAAAACATTTTTTTTAAGTTTTTTGTCCATATTTCAAGAACCGCCACACTGATTTTGGTACTATTTTTATAGGACCACCTCTAAACAACACAACAAAAAATAACAATCAATTGGCGGCGCTCTCACTTAGCATAAATAAAAACCCCGAATTGAGAACCTCGTCATTTTTAAGTCTGTTTAAAAGATCTTTAAACAACCGAATTGCAACGAAAACAAGTCGGTTAAAGACTGGTCTAAAGCGTAAGCAGTAGATACACCGCTTCACAACATTAAAGTGAAACAATAGGCGTGACGACAGGTCCTGCAATTATATTAAATTACTAGATGACCGCCCCGGCTTCGCCTGTGGAAGATATTTAATTAAGATCCCGCACATATCCAACGGTGAAAAAATTTTAGAAATCGGTTCAGTCATTCCTGAGAATTTCGCTTTCAAACAAAACACCTCTTCAGCTACTTGCTACGCCACCTGTCGGAAATTGGTCGTACCAACTCAGAGATTAGCAAAAAGGTTTTATATTCAAGAGGTATGTAATCTGTGATATTCAATGACGCAATCTTAGACACATGCTGTCATGTGTCATGTCAAAGCACGAAACGTACGAAAACTCTCAAAAAGCAATATTTTTTCCCGATTTCGTTACATTATTTATTCATGCTCCGCTTCTGTTAATAGTAACGTTATTTTCTATAGCCTATAGCCTGCCTCGATAAATGATGGACTATCCAATAGAAAAAAATCTTTCAGTTCGGACCAGCACTTCCCGAGATCCTAGCGTTCAAACAAACAAACAAACAAACTCTTCAGCTTTATAATATTAGTATAGATTTGATATAATGACAGTATTTAAATAGAATAAAATATGTACCAATTTAAATTTTGATATTTTTTAGTTAACTTACTTTATGATCATTCAAAGCTGGATGGGCAAGTCCATTTTTAACCCCCGACCAAAAAAGGGGTGTTATAAGTTTGACGTCGATGTCTGTCTGTCTGTCTATCTGTCTGTCTGTCTGTATTTCTGTCTGTCTGTCTGTCTGTGGCACCATAGAGCTCAAACGGATGGGCCGATTTCGATGCGGTTTTTTTGTTTGAAAGTTAATTACCGTGCGGGTGTTCTTAGCTATGTTTGGTTAATATCGATTCAAAATGGCCGCCTCCACAAAATGGCGGATAAAATATTTCTTCACAACCTACCTCAATATGGGTATCAAATGAAAGGGCTTAACTAGTAGAGTACTATACGCTATAACAAATTTCAAATCCAAGATGGCCGCCACCACAAAATAGCGAATTATATTATTTTTTTCACTACTACCTCAATATGGGTATCAAACGAAAGGACTTAATTAGTAGAATACTTTGCACTATGACAAATTTTAAATCCAAGATGGCCGATACCACAAAATGGCGAGTTACATTTCATTTTTCACAACTCCCTTAATATGGGTATCAAATGAAAAGGCTTGACTAGTAGAATGTTGTACAGATAACAAATCTTAGGTAGTCGGGGGTTAGTCAAAATTTTTAATTTTGTTCTTGTATTTATATTAGTAAGAAATTATTAGAAAATGTATTTACCATTGGATAACTCATTCACTTTTAAGTAACTTTTGTTATGAAACCAGTTTCCTAAACGCAATATTTAATATATATACATTATACATCCATACAAACTTTACGCGCGACGCATAGAAAATACGACAGTGTGATGTCACGTTTCTGTAGTGATTTGTATGAAGCGTTTTTAGGAGAGTCCGAAGTTGTGATTTTAAAATCGTGATCGTTACGGGAAGTTTTTAAGATAACAAAGTTATTCTTTTACTCATATTTCAGTTACTGAGTAGCCTTTTGATGGCACTTTAAATCAAAAATGTGTCGACATGTCTATTGTCATATTTTAATTTTCTAAAACGACAAAAATATAGCCACTAATTAATTATAAACGGAATGAGTTAAACTAACAATACTTAAATGAAGCTATCCACTAATAAATAAACTATTATTTAGTTTGCGGCATACGATAAAACAACCTACAATCCCAACAACTTTCTATTACAAATAAATATTCAGCATTCTAATAATCTTTTCGGAGAACAAATACAAAACCCACTCAGACATAGGCTCGAACTCAAAACAAACAATTTCTAATTTAGCGAACGGTTTAGAATACTATTAAGCCCTCCATCTGGCGCGTAATTTACAGACCATTAACGTACAATTCCCGTCGTTTTGAGTTTGGCCCGAGCCGGAGAGTCTATTCTGGACGTTTTAATGATGCTCTGATTATGATACAGGCCATACTGTGGCCTGGACGAGTAAGTAATAAGCGATCTAGGTATAATAAAATGCCTGGCTCACACATACATCATACATATTTAGGTATGTCTTTATTTTCAGTCATATGTTATTGTTTTTATTTTATGCGTTTAACTTTTCTTGTTTTTAACGGGCAGAGCCTTTATTAACCAACTAAATAATAGAGTAAGATCCCAGGGCCGCCAGAGGTCACGTATTTTGTGATGGATGAAAAAAAAAAAACGAGATTATGAGTTTAAGGGATGGCTGGCCCCTTAGATCGGTCTGCCTTTTCGGAACAGGTTTTAAAATAATTGTCTGATAAACATATATACAAATAAAGTATGCAGATGCAGTCAGTGTGCAGATGTAATTCAAGTATAGTGCGTCATGTTCTTGCCTTGTACTGGACCCTATATCTCAAAATTGGCCATCTAAGCAAGTTAGCGGGTAAAGATGTGTTCTTAGTATGTACTAACTCTACTCAATCGTCCACATTTTATCATTTCATCCATCAGAAAATACATGACGTCTGGCGTCTTGGACTATAATAATAAGAACTACACTACGCTACATACCTAAGTGACTTATACTAAGTACATCTGAATTATCTTTAGACCAATGGAGGTCTAACATGATCAAACCCATTACCAGGCGGCAGCGTGCCTCTCGCATGCTGAAGGTATAAAAATTAAAATTAGACGAAACAAAATTTTGTTAACCGTTTTACGTAATTTTTACTTGCGACAATGTTATGTGATTAAGCCTATCTTGTCGCATCGTTGAGCAAAGGCTTCCGCTTACGTCTCTACGAATGGTCTGTATCGATAGCTATTGTAAAGTAGCTCTTGTGGACCTTAAACTTGTCTTTCCACCTTTAGTGAGTAAGCCAAAGAGTATCACTGTGCCATATCATGACATCAATAAGGAATACTATTCTAGTACCGGTTTCCACTACGACGATAGAGCTGAACTAGATGCTGGCTTACGGGATCGGAATCACACTTTAATCAAGTTCAAATGTTTAGAACTAAACTTGGACCATGAATGTTCGTTGAATCATTAATTTAAACCTACTTATTTTACTGTTAAAGTCGCTAATTTCACCACGTAAATTTTCCTAAAGTGCTGACCAGAGAATACTTTCGGATTAATCAATCGTAAACGAGACTAACGAAGAACGAAGGTGACCGACATAGCTCAAAGAGTAAGCAAGCTGAAGTGGCAATGGGCAGGCCACATCGCTCGCACACTGACAACCGATGGGGAAGAAAGGTTCTGGAGTGGCGACCACGAACCGGAAGATGCCGTGCTGGACGGCCTCCCTCTAGATGGACAGATGACCTAACAAAGGTCGCTGGAAACCGCTGGTTGCAGGTTGCGCAGGACCGATCGTTGTAGAAATCTAGGGGGGAGGCCTATGTTCAGCAGTGGACGTCTTGCGGCTGATGATGATGATGATGAAACGAGACTTTAGCCACTTACTTCAACGTACTCAATCTAGAATCGTGATAAATGGTAGTATTGAGGATAAACAATAAGTATTTGCTATACAAATTTCTTACGTTTTTTCTCACACCATAAAGACGATGCATTGCGCTCAATGTGTTGTAGCTTAGAAGAATTACTAATTACACATCTGAGTTGTCTAGAATAAAATTCGACTGTTTTCTACAGAAGTCTCTAAGTTGCATCGAACACCGCAAAATTGATGTTATCTATCATGGTGCATTGGCTGGAACTTAGCTAGCAGTATCGGCTGTGCCAAAACAAGACAATTTTAGCAATTTGAACCTATCTCTCTTAAGTTTAGGGTCACTAATTGTTAACTCCTCACTTATTACGTCGATAGTTTATTATAAGTATTAAGTATTACATCAGCTATATGGCTCCCTCTCTATAGTGGTTAGTTCAAGCTTTGCTTAGTTTGGGGTTAGTTAATGTTGTGTGTGAAATGTCCAACAATTTCACTAATATATTGTATTGTATTATATGCAGTGCAATATTCAAATAAGGTTTTGCAAGCGATATTACATGCTAACAACCGCAACTATTTGACAAACAGGTTCAGGGATACGTCAAAGAGGAGGAGAGTGTAGCAATGTGCAATATGTGTATAATATGCAGCATTAGCAGCGTTTTGTGGTTTTACCCATGAAGTTTATGTTGACATTACTTCTCCGCGATAAAATGTAACCTCCGTGTCATTCCAGATCCTCATATTATCTGTTTTAAATAGCCGTTCCGACGTGATTGAGCAATAAACGTCCAAACTATCGTATTCTATCAATATTATAAACCAGTAGCGCTCTGTGATTTTTACTCTCGCAATTCCCGGGATAAGTGTAGCATATGAGTTTCTTCCAGTCTATAATATAATCTATGTTTCAAATTTCAACTAAATCCGTTGAGACGTTGCTACGTGATTGAGCAACAAACATATACATATTGTTAAACATTAACATTTAAAATATTAGTAGGATGAGAAAGTTTTGGTGTTTGCTGTTCAATCACGTCGGGATATCTGAACGGATCGGGCTGAAATTTGGAGCACTGAAATTTGTATTGGCAATTAATAATTGAGAAAATTTCTGCAATTTGAACTTACACCTTTTAATTTTATTTATTTATCATCAATTACCTGTCGCACTTACAGACATACAGACATTTTAGGGTCACTATATGTAGAATAGAGTGCGATCGTCGAGTCTTCTCTGTACAAGTCTCCTAGTTTTGCCTCGCACCGCAGTATCGGCGCCTCTTTCGTGTACTGAATTGGCCAGAGCTAAGCTAGAACAATCAACTCCGCGTAGACCAGCTTGAATGGACGAGAAAGTTTTGTCAATTAAAATTTTGAACCTACCTCTCTCAATTTTTGGGTCACTATTTGCAGAATAGAGCGCGACCGTCGAGTCTTCTCTGTACAAGTCTCCCAGTTTCGCCTCGCACCGTAGTATCGGCGCACCCCTCTCGTAGTGAGCTGGCCAGAGCTGCACTTGCACCATCAGCTCCGCGTAGACCAGTCCGTCCGGCGCCGGCCGCACCTCGTACTTGAGGCCTTTTGTACTTGAAATATCTTGGGTTACCTGAGAACAAGGAGTTCCATTGTTAGCAAATTTTTACACTTGCTTATTCAACATTTAAATAAAAAGTTTACTTGATCTTTTCAAAATCATGTGCAGTCAAGCAGTATAGGTAAACGTCGTGAGGAAAACGACACGTTCCAAGAATATTTCGTAGTCATGCGTCATCCTCTAACCAACGCAGATTACGGTCGTGATGTTTTCTTTGCGAGGAAAGGCAAACATTTAGTAGGCTGCTTATTATGCTTATGTAATCAACATTTAAAAGTAAACCATAGCATTTCATTTTCGAAGAATTTTAACATTTAATCACAGCAATGTTTTGTGTAAGTGGATTATCCACTTAATTTTATTAAAACGATTTTTGTGGATGTTTGAAAAACTGCTCCACCCAATACGATAAAATTAATAAATCGAAATCAGTTCAATTAATCTGTAAACTTGACCTTCAAAAATATAAGAAACTATTTTGGTCAAAATAGAGTGTTCAAAATATGTTACTGAATCTAACTGACAAGGCCATTACGAGTATTTGGCATTGTTTATTATTTTTAACCCCCGACAAAAAAAGGGGTGTTATAAGTTTGACGTCGATGTCTGTCTGTCTCTCTGTCTGTCTGTCTGTCTGTCTGTGTGTGTGTGTCTGTCTGTGGCACCGTAGAGCTCAAACGGATGGGCCGATTTCAATGCAGTTTTTTTTATTTGAAAGTTAATATCTGTGCGGATGTTCTTAGCTATGTTTGGTTAATATAGATTCAAGATGGCCGCCGCCACAAAATGGCAGATAAAATATTTCTTCACAACCTACCTCAATATGGGTAACAAATGAAAGGGCTTGACTAGTAGAACACTATACATTATGAAAAAATCAAATCCAAGATGGCCGCCACCACAAAATGGCGAATTATATTATTTTTTTCACTACTACCTCAATATGGGTATCAAACGAAAGGGCTTGACTAGTATAATACATTGCACTATGACAAATTTCAAATCCAAGATGGCCGCTTCACCAAAATGGCGAAAAACATTTCTTTTTTCACAACTCCCTTAATATGGGTATCAAATAAAAAGGGCTTGACTAGTAGTATGTTCTACGTGGATAACAAATCTGAGGTAGTCGGGAGTTAGTCAAAATTTTTAATTTTGTTCTTATATTATGGTGAAAACACTTACACCGACTATTTTCTTATAAAATTGTAAACGACGTATCCAAATGAAAAATACTTTTTTTTAACTCTCAACACTTGACTGTTATCTCGCCTGATGTCAAATGACGATACAGTATACGAGTATCTACTCTCGATTAGAAGACATATGAATTTAATTAAAGGGAACAAGTACATAAGTATTTAGAATTCACTTCAATGTGGCCCAACACTTAAAATTCAAGTGACAACCTCAGACATACAGAACAAAGTTGCATCATTGCATCGAACATTGTAGCAACATTGCACTCGCTGTGGTCAATTCATAAACTATACTGCTTGCAAAAGTTATAACCACTGGTTTTCAGTTACAAACAGCGGTTTTACGAGGGTGTCAAAGCTTCTATGTTTATAGGCAATTTTAGACGTACATAGTTCAGTTTTATACGCTGTAACACGGAATAAGTATTAGTGAGATGGAAAGGGCACGGTGATTTGTTTCAAGTTCTAAAATTAAAATAGATTTTTACATTGAAATATCTAACAGTAAACGAAAGAAGAGTATTATAATCGCGAGATTGTGTATTAAAAATACATTTTTGAGTACTTTTTTTTTAAATAAAGTGTTACGAGACGATCAAGACATGTGCCTGATGGTAAGCAACATGCCTGACACATAACAGCACAGTGACACGCAGCTATTGGAACATGAAGAGTTCAAATCATTACCTAGCTCTGCACTGCGCTCGTCACCCAGAGATCTAAGATCTTATATCTCTAAGCCCTGTAATTTCACTGGAAACATTGCCCTTCAAACCGGAACACAGTAATGTTTGCACATTACGGCTTGGCGGTGGAATAACTGGCAAAGGTGTGGTACTTCCCCATGCGGACTCTGCCAAGAGTCCTACCACTTTTTTTGTACTAAGGAATAAAAGGACGCCTGAAGAGTTTAAGGTGAACACTAGACCGCTATTTCGCCTGATGTAAAGCGACGATGTGGTCTACGTTAGAGCAGGCTTACCTAGAAACAAGAGTCGCAAGACATCAAGTTTGTAAATCCATTCAGGCAATGCGTTCCACCACAGCTCAGACTTTTTTTTCTCAAACGTCTTGGTTCATGTGTTTGGAACATCAACCATGAAACGATGTTACTTCGTTGAGTTGCGAGTCCGATAGAAAAAAAGAAAAGTGGGAAATTGATTGCTCACTCACCAAAATGCAGTAAATCCAATAAGCTAGTAATTTTGCGGCGATGTTCAAGACTTTAATCTATATCGGACTTTTAAATTCTTTTGGCACGTCTTGCGAACTTTAGGCTCACATAGAAAGCGCAGGGAAGCCACAAGCCACCAATTTTTTAATTTGTTGAGTGACATGGAATTCATAGATGATTATGTCGATGTTCATAACATAAATATTCTTCACGCAACCATATGAATGTAACAGTGTTTGCGGTTTGCGTGGGAAGTGTATTATTGCCTTGTTTACTGATCGCTCTGTGGGGAAATTGTAAATCGGTGCAATAGAAGCTGTGATTGGTTGGGTGCACTCTGCATTATGTCTATTGGACTTATTTGGTGATAAATATATTAAATCGATTAGTATTTCATCCGAAACAATGTATTAACACAAATCAGAATCAGAGTTTTTGAAGTGAAACCTCCTTTAAGCTTCTTTGAAAGTTAACTTTTTTCTTAAACTTTTGAGATTTGAATCGTATAGACGAGAAACACGAGAAAAGAAGAGTATAATCTTCTTGTGACAAGTAATAAAATAATAATAATTTAGATCATTATTAGCATTGTCTAATATTTTCAACTAATTCTATTTTATTTATGATAAAATGAACTTTTGATAACTTTTGATGACTTTTAATAAAGGTAATATCGTGCCATGGGATGCGAAGTAGTTACATAATTTAAATATACCTTTTTGAACAGCCCTGCTCTATCCTCTATAGGTCTATAGAAACATAAGCTCACCACGGAATTCAAATATCCGTGAATTCGCTGCGCTATGACATCTGTCAGTTTGAAGTAAACAAATGGGTGTAGTTTGCGCGTCCCATCCCTAATGGCGCGAGCGATTCCTAAGCGAGCGTCGTTTGCATAGTTCGGGTTTAAGCGACGCCATATTTTAGATAGACTCGGTTTTCACGATTCGAATTTGGGAGATGTCAAACAGCCGATTTCAATCTATTAGAATAAGATGCGGAAAACCACGCAAACATTTAGTGGGCTGTGTATAGCAATAACAATGCAGTTCCGCTACTGTTCTATCTTTTTCTTCTTCTCGCTATCAATTTATATTTTTACGAAAATCAACTCTAACGCTTTTATTATAATTTTTTAAACTATAATAGGTTCGCACTTGACCACCAACTCGCCTGATGTTAAGCGATGATGAGATCTACGATGGAGCTTGCTTACCTACAAAAAACCGATTCACTCCCGATTTGAAGACACCAAGATTGTAACCATCAGGGAAAACCCACTCAGGCAACGCATTCCACAACCGTTAGACGTTCTTATCACAAACGTGGAGTCAAATCTCTTTGTTCGTTTTTTTGTTTGTTCTTTTGGAACATCAACCATGAAACGATGTCGCCCTTATATAAAAAAATTTGGGATAAAGTGATAAAGGAGTTGTCTATGCACACAGACTTTAGTCTAAATTTCAAATTTCCTGGTTGGTAACAGACAGTTTCGTTCAGTTCTTCAACATGATTGCATTGCAAGAAACTTTATTCAAATATCTGCAGTTTTAAACAATTGGAATTATTCATTTCGTCTAATTTAATGTTTATAATTATTTATTTAGCTGTGTTGCAACCTTTGTATCAAATTGTTGATTTATAAGAAGTTATATTTGCTATAATTGGACAAAACAAATTTGAGATAATTTTTTTTTACTAGTGCAGTGGACTCACAATAGTTTGCATATTAATGAAAGGTGGATGATTTATAATACTCTCTTATTTTTAAATGTATAGTTTTGTACATCTTTAGTTAATATTTTAATAAATGTAATTTATGGCTTGTCGTGCGTGTTGGCATGTCTGTAAGTGCGACAAGTAGTTAATGAATAAATAAATAAATAGTGACTAAAGTAATCAAATTAATAATGTGTAATTCAAATTGAAATCACTTTACGTAAAGTATAAATAAAGATTAAACAAACAAAGTACGCAATGTTACTAGTTACAAATATTCATCAGAACATTCCATCAATCCAACTCCGTCAGTTTGACACAGAACTCCAACTAACCTTCTCCCTCGCCGCACTAACAATCCAAAATGCTAATATTATTGAATCAGCGGGACCTAAAACATACTGCAAGAGATGAAAATTGCTAATATCAACACGCGAACAGCGTGTAAATAGAAATCCACTAGAAATACAGAGTTGGCGTTGCGTCTAGCATTTTATTTGCGTTTTGCTCAAACTGGGAACCGGGGAAGTCTTGTTTTGATTAAATTGCGAGATTTTATCACGAGTAGGTACGATTCGTGAGACTCCGAGACTAGACTGGAGTTGGGAGACTATTCAACGTTTCTTGGAAAATATCTCTTTAGTACAAGCGGTGCTCAATTTAGAAAGTGGGTTTCTGGATGGTAATTAGGTAACTTAGTTTAAAATGTTAATTAATACTTACTAGTCGCAGCCAAGTCGTAATTAAAAAAAAAAACAATGAATATGTATTTATTGGGAAAAACCCACACAGGCGACCCAATCCACAGTCTAAACGTTATTGTTAAAATGGAGTGAAACGTCACAGTACGAGGCTTTAGAATGTCAGAAATGAAACAAATCACTTTTTTGCGCAACAAGTCCAATAAGAAAAGGAAAAATAAAATTAGATCATAGAGATCAGCAGCGGAAAATTTTAGATAAAAAATATTATGAACTGGCAATTTTACGGTGATGTTTGAGATTTTTATGGAACTACGATAACAAGAACAACATCCATCGTTAAGATATATTGTATCATAGTAATATAGTACAAAACCCAGTAACTATAAAACAGAAAATAGCCAAAATATAGTCTAGAATAGAGTTGTACAACAAACACAAGATTTTTCGTACGAGAATGACATTTATAATTCTCGTCACGCCTCGCATCGTGCTCGTCTAACGAACCATTTCATTGGCTAAACCTCTTTTACTATTATTTTCGTCGACCACTACACAAGATATGACACCATTTTAGGTATTCCATGGGAAAATAACCCATATTACTGCAGATATAACATATTACGATGGGACATTCCTATCTTGGAAATATATGTATAGGTATAATTGAGGGAAAATTAAAGGATTTTGTAATATGAGTATTTTTTGATATTTGTTTAATGCCTGATTTAGGTTTTTTATAATATAGTGACGCGACGAGTATAAACTAGTATTTTATGTTTAGACATTACTGCTTGGCCATAGAATAAATAGCAAAATTACTCCCCTAAGCGAAATCATATAAAAATATATGTACGAATCCGTTACGTATAGAATCTCATCAAACAAACTCAAAAAGCAAACGATAACTTCTACGCTAAATAAAGGAACATTTAAAATTTCATATCAAAAAGAGACAAATACAAAATTAAAATTTTTGAGTTACTCCCAATCATCTTGGATTTCAAATTTGACATCGTGCATAGCATTCTACTGGTCAAGCAATTTCATGTTCTTCAAAAACATTATATTTTCCATTTTAAGATGGCGGCCATTTTGAATTTGAAGTTGAACATAATGTAGTAAGTATTAGGTGTAGTATACCTATATTATATTATAGTCAAGCCCTTTCATTTCACAGAGACACAAATATGTTGTGCGCCTTTTTGTGGCCGTGGCCATCTTGGAATAATTTTCATCAAACAGTAAAACTAAGAGTAAAAAAGTTATACTTTTGTTAAATGATGAATAAAATTGGAACTTTTCTAAAACTAAATCTGTTCATCCGTTCGGGAGCTTAAAATTTAAATAATTGCTAGTTATATACTAGGGCACAATCAAATACAATATGCAATTATATTCAGAACGAAACCAAACTCAATTAAACGTAATTTATCGCCAGAACATATTTGAACAAATAATTTGAACATTAAAACTGTTTGGTTCGTCACGTTTAGCGTGTATGCTTGTATAAATAATCCGGATATATTCATGCCGTGTAATTGTAATATATTAAATTAAATCATAATTTCATATCGTAATTAGTAATTTATTTTATTCCAACACATCTCTGGGTTATTGTTTCTAGAGAAATACTCATAACAGGGCATAGAGATAAAACATATTATATATCTGGGTGACGAGCGCAGTGCACTTCTTGATTATGATTTGGAGTTTTACTTACTACTATATCATGTCATTCGGATCTATTCAGCTATTTTACTTACTACTATTTTGTGTCATTCGGATCTATTTAACTTATTGTCATATTTGTGTAATTCTCCTTGAAACAATCTTCATATATTTTCCACATCTTTGACAACTTTCACCTGTTGTGAAAATATTCACTATTTCATGTCATTCGGCTCTATTGAGCTATTTATTATACGTTACAACAAAGATAAACGTTTACTTACAAACTTATTGTAATATTTGTGTAATTCTCCTTGAAACAATCTTCATAAATTTTCCACAACTTTCACCTGTTGTTCACAATTTCAACAAAATTTGTGAACAATTTTTCGCTATTCTCTTTCACAGAGTTCTCTCCATATTTCCAAATAATATTTACGTAAATGTTCTGCACCGTTTTCAAATTATTAACGAGCTTAACATTTGTTATTAACGCTAAACCTAACTATCGACATTTAAGCGACAATATTTAGGCAACGCATAAAGTTTATGAAAATAAAGCCGGCTTCATTATGAACCTTTCGCAAACGACCCAGTTTCCGAACAATGTGTAGTAATAATACTTTTATGAAATTATAACTTTAGTATTTTGTGCTCGTTGAGCGAACAACTATTTTCAGGATTAAAAGGGTTGTTTTAGATATTTATTTAGCTTTGAAATGGCTTTGACGATTTAAGCATTTAAGGACTATAATACTCTGTATTACTCTGAGCTGCGAATGAATAGTTGAGGGAGAGGAAAAAAAGTTTCTACTCTGCAATGGGACAATATCCAAGTTTTTCATTTTAAATAAACTCTTCACAACGAAAACATACAAAATAGAAATAATTGTAACTATCATGCATCTACTAAAAAAACCGCCATTAAATGGATTTTGTATTTACACCAACGAATAGGCAATTCCATTACGAACATTTTGGTCAACAACAAGAAAACCAATATCTGAAGGGTTTATTCTAAAATTTAAGCGTAAAACAGCGACAATTTTTTTTATTTTGCTCTTTCTATTTTGTTTCTCTCTTGCTCTTTCTTGCGATGTGCTTGAGTTAAAAAAATACTCAAAATCATTATATGCTCGGTGTACGGCCTTAACATCAGACAAGCATAAAGTCAAATTCAAACATATTATCAACGAAACAAAATAACGCTAACAATAAATTGATGCAAGTTAATTCATAGAGGCGTACTGTATTTCATTGTATAACAAAACTACCACCTATATATCACATATCATAACTGGACCGCGTTTCTGAAAATGTACTCAATCTACGTCTGTTACAATCCCCGAAATAGCATACTGTGTTGTAAATACTGACCTAGAATCCGGTTATCCATCAGTGAAGAGAACAATAGCTCTAAGCCTGGACTGGATTCGAAAATCTCTATCTATTCGGGCTTAAAAACGTAGTATCAACAGTAAGCTACCTTGAAACAGACAAGTAAAATAACAATATGATTTTGGGCCTGTTATTAAGTAAACACAACAATACCTGCTTACGTTTATGTGTAAATTTTAATCTTTTTCATTTGACTTTTACAATAGATTCCATGAAAAATATCTACAGAAAAAAAAAATGGTTTCTGATGAGTAATTAGACGAGTACAATAATAGCATTGTCAACAAAAAGAGTCACGTCAAACTTCAACACTTTTTTTTTCAACTTTTATAGGTTTACACTTGACCGCCATCTCGCCTGATCTTAAGCGACGATGCGGTCTACGATGGAGCGTGTTTACCTAGAAGAAACCGATTCACTCTCGATTAACACCTCTTAATTATTGCGTCGGGGTTAAATACAAATTAATAGTTAAAACTTCAATTTCTTATTTTGCTGCAATCGAGCTACTGTTCCATTTTATACTGTGACTAAGATCCAAGAGTGCATTAAAACTTGGCACTATAGAATTTGAGCTTCACCAAGTAAGTACGGAGTGAAAAGTACGCTTACCGTTGATAAAGTATATCCGAATGAAGCTGTCTGTTTATGCTCACAAATTGAGTTTGTGCAGCGTTTCGGGCAGAGTGGGGTAAGGAACAAGTTTCTCTTCTTTTTGTGGGAAACTTTGAGCTTTCAACGCTAGAAACTGCAGTATGATTCGGAACGGTATTTTTCATTGGTACGTTTTAACTACTGGCTTAAATTTTACATAGTTTTTAAGTTTTTGTATAAGTATTACAACCTCCTAAACGAATTAACAAAAAACGGTCATGTAGTTAGTTTATACGCTGTAGAAGTGGGAGTGAGAGGTATACCAGCAAAATCTCTCTATAACCTACTAAAAGACCTTGGCTTATCCAGAAGTGCAGTAAGTTCTATACTGGAACGACTATCTAAAGCTGCACTAGTAGGCTCATATCAGATTTGGCTGGGCAGGGAGAGAAAAACGAGTAGTGAAGGTGAGTGTTGATGTACGTCAGAAAGGGGCCCCTTAAACCTACGCCCGAGTCACAAGTCTCGGGAACTACTCGAGTTTTTCTCTCTCTGCCACACGATGGACCCGGCACCCGCACGGTGAATCCATGGAATGCTAAGAAGATCGTCTCTAACTTATGCTGAAAACATTACAAAATTATACTCCTATATAGAACGTTAACGACACTCGCAATGTATAAGTATTATATCCGCCATCTAGCTTCTATAGTACATACAAACTTTGCTTAGTTTGGGTTCAGATGGTGTTGAGTGTGAAATGTCCACCAATATTACTTGTATTATTTTATTTATTTTATTAAATAAAGAATGACGAGACAAATTCATGTTCAAACTCAACAATTTATATTTCGATTTGATCAGTTAACCAGAAACTTGTTTGGTTTCGTCGTAGACTGCCGGCCGGTTGACGTTTATAACTCTTGTTTTTTTTCTCTTTTGATAACCTATTTTATTATATAATTCTTGTTTTCATAAATTTTCCAAATATTTAAAACTTAAACCATTTATTTAGTATTATCATAGGTACATATTTATGTAGATTTAATCAATTAAATAAATAATAATAAATATTGGTGAACATTTCACACACAACACCATCTGACCCCAAACTAAGCAAAGCTTGTAATATGGAAGCCAGATAGCTGATATAATACCTATATATTTTAAATACACACTTAAAAAACATAGAAAACAACCAAGTACAGTACAAATATTTGAATTCATCACACAAACATTTGCACTGGGTGGGGGATTGAACCCACGACCCACGGCTTCGCAGGCAGACCTACTACCAACTAAGCCACCAGCCCAGCCAATTATTACTTATCTTCTCCTCATGATTTATTTATATCCATCTCTATTGATCCAAAATACCTCATTAACGATATTCCTTCACTAATTGATATTGACATTATTCAGAAAGGTCGAGCGTTTTGATATACTTAATGAACGGTTAATTGATTAGATTATGAAGTATGCTAACTACTACATTTTATATTCCTTGTGTTTTGTGGTTTTACTTACCATAAGATTTTTTTTAAGTGAAAATAAACTTCTTTAGCGGCGTTGAGTACGTTATGGTAGGGTAAGAAAAATATAGATTTGAAACATCAACATGCTAAAATACCGGCGCAGCGGTGTAGGTGCGTCGCGCCGGAGCGGTGGTGGTGGTGCGAGGCGTGCGCATAATATGATGTTTCGATTTTCGGTGAAATCTAAAGTCAAATCCCAATGATAGACCCTTGTCTAAGTGCACCATATTTCTCGTTCGTCACCAATATCAAGTTAATGGCTTTCAAGATTAATCTGAGAGGTACGATGTTTTAAAAAGAAATAGTAAGTAATATCGGTAGAAGTAATTTATCAGTCTTTTCTGATTAATAAAAATAATTCTCATTTTAAACATTGTTTATTTTGTGAGTATGGTCACCCTAAAATGTAAGCAGTAGGCGGCTAAACGTGGGATTATTGAAGAACTTATTGAAGAACGTGTCACAATGACAATCCGGCTAATCGTTGGACTGCCGCATTACAAAACGGTCTTGTATTTCAAAACGGTTAGCCGTAATGTAATACGGCGAATTATAAGATCCGGCTATATTCAAGTCTACATTATATGAGTACGCTTATGTA
Organism: Ectropis grisescens; assembly: GCA_017562165.1. Classification (NCBI taxonomy): domain Eukaryota; kingdom Metazoa; phylum Arthropoda; class Insecta; order Lepidoptera; family Geometridae; genus Ectropis; species Ectropis grisescens. The sequence goes on from CM029772.1 coordinate 4,723,041, forward strand.
GCTCCAAGCTCTAACATTTCCCTTTTAAAGCCGCCTAAACACGTTAGCCGAACGTTGCCTAGTTACGGCCAACGCCAACGTGTGGACATCCTATTTCCCTTGACTTGTCATTGCTCGGGGTCGCTCTCCTAGTTGGCCGAGTGAAGGCAAGCCCTGACGTGTGTATCGCTCAACAGAAATAGTATGATTAGTTTTGCAAAATTTCCACTTTAGATCATAGTGTTATTGAAATTAGAGTCTGTTTCACTTCTCTCTTCATCTGAGTTCAATAGATGCGCATCTGTTTCCGAAATTTCGCCTACATTATGGTAATGATCAGCGATATTTGATGAGGTTTTTTGTTACACATTACGGTTAAGAGGAAACTGGAAAAGCCGTAATAGGTCAAAAACAAGATATAACAATTTGAATAAGTTAGATGGTGTGCATTTTATGGTGGTTTAGGTAATTACGGACAATTAATTATGTGAAGAGAAATAAAGTGGGGCTGGGCACTACATTTTTCGATTGATAGTGTGGTGTGATGCAGCTAATAGACTGCAGGCCCGTGAACAAAATTGATGGGTCAAATGAACAACCAGGAGACCTATGTAGGATGATAGAAGGGTATAAAGTAATAAGATTGAGCACTATGCCGTCACTTGTAAGCTGTCCAACTGAGTGCAGTTGTGTGAAGAAGGGGGGTTGCAACTGTCGATCGTTTCTCGTTGTCGCATGATTTTTGTACGGCATTGCGAAATAATGGATTAAAAGAGGTATTTATTGAAACTGTATGGAACCAATGCCGTACATAATCAAATGACCATATTTACTCTCTAAATCGTCGGAAAATCAATATTTTTTCTGACAAACTATAATATATATAAAACTATATATAAAATTTTAAAATTTATAATTTTTATGTTTTCAATACCTCTTCTTATCCATTGTTTCGCAACGCCGTACAAAAATCATGCGACAAGGAGAAATTATCGAAAGTTAGAACACCCCCTGTTCAATTGCACTTAGCTGGACAGCTTACAACTGACGGCATAGTGCTGAATCTTATTACTTTGTACTCTTCCATCAACGTACGTAGGTCTCGTGGTGGTTCATTTGACCCATTTATTTTGTTCACGGGCCTGTAGTCCATAACTAGTTATGGCTGGTCTAGTCGGGTGAACGACAACTGTTGATCCAGAGTCTCTGGTTTGAATCCCAAGTGCACAACTGTATCTTTGAACTCATGTAATTAAATAATAGTTTAATATTGCGATCGAGTCATATATACAAGGTGCTGCAGAAAGGTGCAACAATATTTATGGTAGTTCATCTTCATTAGGTTTTGAATCATATATTTTAAAATTAGACATGAAAGTACAGGTCGCGACGTCGGCGGCAAAGTAGTTTGTCAGCTGTACATGCGTTAGGGTTGAAGCTGGTGATTTGGTGAGAATTTTACGTCAAAATTTTGACTCAAATCATCTCGAGATCTACCGTGCTGAGGGGAAAGAGACTTTGGGTGATGAAGTCTACATCAGTGTTAGAATGGATTGTTAAAATGTTGTTGGGGGTAAATCTATCACGTTGTATATAGTGCTATGTTTCCAAAGTTAATTGTAGTTTACAATATTAATTGTGGTTGTAGCACTTACAAGCATATCATTAATATAGAAGGTGAGGTCTGGCGGCGGCCGGCTGGGCCCCGACGTGCAGTTGGCCTTGAGCACGTCCCCCGTCGTGTAGTAGTGCTGCTCTGTCAGCAGCGAGGGCGTTGACGGCGGGAGTTCTACAAATAAGCATTTCTTTAATACAAATTTACTGTGTACATTTTTTTCTGGTGAAATTACTACGGTGAGAGACAAATCATTTCACAGCTATCTCTAGGTAACGACCGCAGTGATGTACTACTTATATCTTTGTTCCAAGAACAAAATTAAATTTTTTGATTAACCCCCGACTACCTCGGATCTTGAATTATCTGTATAACGTTCTACTAGTCAAGCCCTTTCAAACATTTCAGCAAAATTCAATCAAAATTTCATTTAGCTATTTATTATATGATACTGTACTAGATAACATTACGGTGGTACACTGTCGGCGAATAACAGATAATCTCCAAAATTTTAGAAACACCACTTTCCTCAAGATGTTTTCATTTAATGGTAAAGCTAAACTTGTAAGCTTGCACTTGGAAAAATACTCAAAACTTCAAGCATCTTACTAATGTTAATCGCCCGTCCTATCTGTTTTGGTCACAGGCAGGCTTACTACCAACAAAACCACAAATGTAGTCAAATTATGATAATAGGACTAGCGGTTCGCCATGTTACATACCTGCATAACCTATAGCACTTAGGAACCACGTACATATCTAAAGATGAAATATTTTTTTAAATCGGTGCTGTAGTTCTTAAAATTAGGACGTTCAAACAAATAAACTCTTCAGTTTTATAATAATACTAGATGCCCGCCCCGGCTTCGCCCGTGGTACGTTATATAGCACTCATCGAGATCCCGTACATACCCAACGGTGAAAGAATGACTGAAATCGGTTCAGTTATTTCTGATAATATCGCTTTCAAACAAAAAACCTATTCAGCTACCTGCTACGCCACCTGTCGGAAAGTGGTCGTAACAACTCAGATTTAGAAACAAATTTGATTAGCAAAGGTTTATATTCAATGACGCCATCTTAGACACATGCTGTCATGTCAAGCCACGCTACGAAAACTCTCAAAAGGAATATTTTTTCCCGTTATTGTCACATTCTTGATTCATGCTCTGCTTCTATTAATAGTAGCTTTATATTCTATAGCCTATAGCCTTCCTCGATATATGAACTATCCAATAGAAAAAGAATCATTCAATTCGGATCAGTACTTTCCGAGATCCTAGCGTTCAAACAAACTAACTCTTCAGCTTTATAATATTAAAGTATAGATTAGAATATGTGTTACTCACCAATAACTTCCATAGTGTTAGAGACGATAGACGTGGCGAAGGATGGCGCGTCCGCCGTCACCTCACAACTGAAGTTCCCCGATAGGCCGAAGCTGACCCTCGTTAGCACCACCTGACTCTGGTTTGATCTTGCTAGCTGTTCACAAAATAATATAAAATTAGTCAAATACACAATATTTATCAATAGATTTAGACTTAATAGTAAGATGTAGGATGTAGGATACGTAGTAGGACGCTAAGCAGAGTCCGCCTGAGAGAGTATCACATCTTTGCCAGGGATATTACCACTAAGTAGTAATGTGAAAATCATTGTGTTCCGGTTTGAAGGACAATTATTTGAAAAAAGTTACAGGGTAAAGATATGTATACTTTGATGGTGACCAAAGCAGTGCTTTGCTAGGTAACCATTTGCACTCATCTTTCAATAGCTGCATGATACTGTGCTGTTAAAGGCAGTCGTGTAGGTAACTATCAAAGCCATGGATATTTTATGGTAATAGATCAGGCACATGTTGCCAAACAATAAATGCAATGTCTTTTTACATTGTAATTTTACTTTGTTCTGGGTATTACAACTAAGTATTACAAATAGAACAATTATTTCAAAGAAAAACTTAGTTTCATTATCATGGATCTAAGCCCCATTATTTGAAACACGTGTCAATCCACAGAACAGATATATGTTCTGTGTGTCAATCCACTATTGGTTATAGTCTTCCTGTTTCATCCTCTTTCAATAATGTCTTTTATACAACGCCAGATCTCATTCATGTAATACTTATGACCCATCCGATGTCATCTAACTTCTCTGTCTGATGATTTACTAATGACTCATAAATAATTGGTAGACTCTTTTCCAAAGATAGGACAACAAAACCAAAATTCCTTTTGAAAAACCTTACAAAATTTTACTTTAATATACGCAAAATTACCTAAAGCAAAAATCACTACATACTCGTACATCCCTACGTTATCCTTAAAAGTCAACCCACGCTCAGCCCAACGAAAAGAAAAATACAACATCACAGTAATGGGGCAAAAACGTTCCGCCAAAGGCCTCTACTCAGAAAACAATCAAAGGGACATCTCTATCTCTAACAGGCTATTGGCACATGCTTTATATCCCGTCTCTAACACTAGTGTGTACATTTTTTCCTGAGAACAAGCCATCTTTCGCTGTCGCTGAGAGAGCAGATGTTCATATATTCAATCCTTTATCGTGCTTGGAGTTGTGAATACAGTTCGGGAACAGTAGAACAACTTTTGATTTAGTTCACAACATTTTCAGACAACTTTTTACGCATTTCAACTCCAATGTAAGTAAATAATGTACCATAATGTTTTTTTCTCTTATAGGTTTACACTTGAACGCCATCTCGCCTGATGTTAAACGAGGATGCGGTCTACGATGGAGCATGTTTACCTAGAAGATAACGATTCACTCTCGATTTGAAGACACAAAGATTGTAACTATCGGAAAAACCCTCTCAGGCAACGTATTCCACAGCCTTGACGTTCTTATCACAAAAGTAGAGTCAAATCTCTTCGTTCGTGTATTTTGAACGTCAACCATGAAACGATAACGTATAAGGTTTTCCCACTTTTTAGCTAAATAGTGTTGTATCAGAAATAACGTTTAACTGCTAAACCATCTGATCAGCAATTAGTTTTAATTGTAGATAGAAGAGGATTATAAGAATTGTTAAAAAACGAATAATCTTGTATTTTTTTTTTTCAAAAAATATGAAAGAATTATAATCCTGTTTTCGAACGCATTTTTACACGATTTTCTTAATATCCTTTTACATAATCTAGAATGAAAAACTGGGGATTCGCAGGATGTTGGTGTATTTGATATCAGATTCCATTGATGAGACTGTTTCAGGACTGATATCAATAGCTTGAGGAATGAAAGATCTAAACTTAACAATGGAATACGGGCTTACATTAGAGTTCACAGTCCAGAGATAGGATAGTGGTTTTTGAAATCTGTCCAGCATCGTTCTATTTTTTCCCTCGTATTAATGTTCGTGTTTTGTCGTGTATGAAAATAAAAAAGGGTTTTTGTTTTTTTTTCTAATTGGAATTATCTCAAATAGTTTTTGAAATATTTACAAAGAACGAAACCCCTTTTTTGTTTTCACGTAATAGTTTATAACTATTGCAATTTTTTGCGAATGGGCTTAGCATTTTCTCAGAAACTATCTAGAGGCCATTCCGAATCGAATAACACCCCAATCACAATATTAGAAGAATTTGAAAAAAAAAAAACATTTAAAAAGCACTTGCTGACTAGACCATACAATAAAATATGCTGAAATTTTTTGCGACCGGGCTTAGCATTTTCTCAAAAACTATCTAGAGGCCATTCTGAATCGAATAACACCCCAATCACAATATTAGGAGAATTTGAAAAAAAAACGATTTACAAATCACTTGTTGACTAGACTATACAATAAAATATGCTGATAAGGGGTTTCATCGCTTAGCCCAGTAATTTCTCTGAAAGCATTGCCCTTCAAATCGGAACATAGTAACGTTTGCACACTGCTGCTTGGCGGCGGAACAACTGGTGAAGCTATGGTACTTCCCCAGGTGGACTCTGCAAAGAGCACTGCCACTACAGAAGCAATTATTAATTCAGTATTTTTGTGATCAAGCAGTTCTAACGCTGCCAAAAGGTCAAGATAACTAAATAGTAACTTAAATATCGATTCAGTCCTGGGTAGTATTTGCAATATGAACGCAACCTGTTTTTCCTTTAACTTCCTTACTGTCGTTTAATGTATTGAAGTAGAAAATGTGTAAAGTAGTTTAGAAGATTGCAGATAATAACGCTTCATTGTAGGTATCTCTTTCATACAAGCATCGACCTAGTTATACTTTTGTAAAAATATTCGCTCACTTTGTTCATTTGTTCGATTTGTTCATTCGTGATACAAGTATGGAGGACGAACAAGCGAAAAGGAAATTACTGTATCAGAAAATAAATCGTAAAGACTACAGGAATGTTTATTTAACTCCAGAATTGGAAAATAAAATGAAACGAAAATGATTTATCTGGATTAAACACAAAAGTTTGATTAAAACGGATCCCAATTTTGTTCCTATCTAGTATCTAGTTTTAAAATTATGTTACAATATATGTACAAATGTTTACCATCCGACAAGAATGGTTCTGCTTTATAAATTTGAGATTATTGCGGTACCAATATACTCGTAGCTATTATAAATTAGAGGTGGTGTAACAGTAAAAATTAAGGGTTTTATTTAGATATTTTGTTAATGAACAAAATCACAAAATTAATAAATATGTTATGACTAAAAAATAAACTTACAAATCAATATTGGTGGACAATTCACACACAACACCATCTGACCCCAAACTAAGCAAAGCATGTACTATGGCGGCCAGATAGCTGAAATAATACATAATATATAGTTTTAAATACATACTTATTATAAATAGAAACACCCAGACACAGTGCAAACATTTGAATTCATCACACAAATATGTGCACTGGGAGGGAATCGAACCCACGACCCTCGTCTTCGCAGGCAGAGATACTACCCACTAAGCCACGAGGCCGGTCAGTTTTGGGCTGGACCGCTCTTATCACTTAGTTTACAGTATAAGATAAAATTAGTAGACTGTTTATGCTTCGTTTCGATTCTATTCACTATTGAAACCAACCACCCAATCTACTATCCAGCCAACAATTAAATAATCCAAATTTATTTATTTCGTTGATAAAATCAGCAATTAATACCGAACAATAATTCATCTGGGACAACCGTAACGAATCGTAAACAATCCGGTATCATCGGCGCCGAGGTGGAAATACGCAGACTGCCTACTCCATTTATTTGCATCGCTGATGCTATGTACCTACGAGTATTAGTTAGAGGATTAGATGGCACATTTAAGCCGGATCGTTTGTTGCTGGAAAAGATTCTAAGCGATAAGGGCGTCAATTGAAATGTATAATGCCACAAAATAGTTTAATTTCGTTTTTGCATCCCACGGTTGCCTAGAATAAATACACTGCTTTTAGCTCTTACGATACAATTTGAAATAGTAGTTACTTTATCGAAATCGTTGTTTTACATTTGTATTGTCTTCATAAGTGCAATAAAGAATTTCTCTATCAATCTTATATGTAGTATGTTTGCCTTTTTCATAATTAAAGTATAGCCTTTTCTTATTTTATATTTGTTTATTTCGTTATTTTACTCCAAAAAAATATCAATAAAATTAATTGTCAATTTGTCACAATTGAGCAATGTCGCAGTTAATCATCTAACAATTTAGTATGATAGTCATTTTTTCGAATTCTCCTGACATTATAATAGAGGTGTCATTCGATTTGGAATGGCACTATTTGGCGTTATTTTCACTGCATTGTTTGTAATTATTGCAATTTTTGCGAGCAGGTCTAGCATTTTCTCAAAAACTATCTAGATGCCATTTCAAATTGAATGCCACATCAACCATAATGATAGGAGAATTCGAAAAGAATTCAAACTAAAACCACTTGTTGACTAGACTATGATGGGCCGCGGACATGGTGTCTATCTTACCAGGACTCAATTGGCAAGCATTTGTTATGATGACAAAATAAGAGACTAAAGACCAAGGTTGCCTGGAAGAAATCGCTTTCAGCGATAAGGCCGCCAGCTGTTACACTTGTTTTACTGTTTTCCTATCTTGTAGACGTTATTTTAAGTTGTGAACAATAAGGAATTATCATCATCATTAAAGTGCTGTAGGTACACAGCGAGTGAGGCTGTGATTGATAAAAACGTTGATTATTACGTTATCATTGATTTGATAAAAGAAAAATATAGTAAATGCAACGATATATCTCGAAGAGAAAACACATCGAAGGTATCCTAGGTCACAACATTATACATTATATTTATAATCAATAAAATGTTGATAGTTGTTACTTAAACGGTGGGGTTCGAACTCAGGGAAATAATTAGATTATAAAAAAAATTGGTTGCCTGTAAAATCGGTATACGGGCGAAAGTTTTACGTGACAACGACTTTGAGTGGTAAAATAATTTTACGGAAGGGACGCGTGCCTTTCACTTTTTATGTCTGTCTCTCTCGCTCTTAGGCGGGCTAACCATGCCCGAGTGGAAGGGACGCGTGCCTCTCACTCGTTCTCGTTGTGAGCGCATAACGTGAGCGGAGCGTAACGCAGTTTCTTGAAGTGTCACCCGGCAAACCAATTTATAAGACGTTGTCACGTCAAAAACACGAAGCGAGTTCTAGTTAGACATCGCCTCGAGACACAACAACATAAACATAAATTGAGATATTTACAAAACAAAATGACAGTCACATGGACTACCCAAAGAAGTGTAAACTTATAACTTAGAATTTTATAAGCGTCACGTCTTTCGCTACGCATACCTATACTGGTATTACGCATGTCAGTATCGTATGCTCAAGTTTTTACCCATCTAAAAAGCGGCTAATTCGTTTCACACCGCTCGCTGCTCCGCCGCCGCTCCGACGCTACACCGCTACATTAACATGTTGATGACGCGAACCTGTTAAGTTTTCGCCTATCGATGCGGCAAAAAAATGTTCATCTGTTTTTTTTAACTTTTTTTAGATTTTGTACGCATTTTCACTCGCATCCCCAATAATTTTCTCAGCATTTTTTTCTCTCCACGTAAAACACGTAAATTCCTTTCAACAGATGTTTTTCTTGAAGAAAACTTCCGGATACTTTCCGAATACCCCCATCACTGGAAGAGCTTCCCTTTTGAATTAATTAAATTCCTAGTTGTCGAGACCCTTAATTTAAGGGTCTGGTTCAAGTTACGGGAAGGGGATTTATATTAGGTTTTGTTAATTAAAGAACCGAATGCTTTGTAGGTCAAGATTAATCTTAATTTTGGACTTATCATGTATTGGTAGTAAGTAAATTTATTTTTGGAACTTTTGTGATTTTAACTTATATTTAAAACGTGATGCAGGGCTTAATCGCGTTCCAAATTACTATTATTTTGAAGAACTAATAAAAAAACGGAGACTTTCACATTTCCCGATGACACGTAATTTCTTCAATCTTCTCGTAATCACGGTCGTTGTAAAGCTGCCAAAACTAGAGGTCATTAAATAAAAATTTAATTTGTTATACACATAAGACTGAAATTAAATATAATAATGGCTAATTTAAATTTAATACGATCAAAGATACACATTATACTAGCGGCTTGTTTCTCGCTCGGGTTATGTTAAATACAATATACCCATATGACTGATCGTACGATTACCCCTCCTAAACGTTTTATAAGCATAATTGCACAATACCTGTAGCGAGTTCGGTCAGTCAGGGTTTTGGATTTCGACCGAAAGAGTGCTGGCAAAAAAAACCGTAAAAAATATAAAATATGGGTTGCTGCTCAGTGGAATAGTGCGGGAAGAATAGCAGGACATCCAGTTTTACAAAGGACGGTATCTCATTTCACAAGTTAGTAATTTAATGCAATAATTAGAAAAACAAAACATCAAACAAAATTAAAACGAACATTAAAAAACGAAATGGGAACCCGTTGATGTATTTTTTGCATCCTGTTCTGTCCTTAGAAGTTTGCACAACTCTATCTCGTTTTGTCCAATCATTGGTGGAAAGTAGTGTACGTGACACGGATATTTGGCTTATCACAGCGCGGCTTTTTTCCTCGTCCTGCGCCCCCGCTGGTGACTTATGAATTTAAGCAGATTCATTTCATGGTTAATCAACAGGGTATATAATCTTTGTTATGGATAGTTAAGTAACTAACAAAAAATAAAAATAGTATCTTTATAAAAATGGCTTTCTACGGCTATACCTGTAGCTAGACAACAAACTGTAATTGTATTACCGCTATTACAGAGAGTTACCGTTAGAGAGAAAAAATATACTACTATATTTTTTCTCTCTAACGTGCGATGAGAACTTCATTCCAAAAACATGAATAAAGGATTGAAATACCACAACAAAATTCCATTTATTTGTGTATTTGTATAAACAATTCGATTGATTCTTCAATCAAACAATCCTATTGAACCCAATATATATGACCATTGTTCTTGTCAACCTTTAATTCACATTTGTTTACGGGTCAGTAAGTATTGAAGTCGTTTTGAATTAACTTCGGTAAGTTTGGGTAACCTATCTGTTCGGTTGAGCGTAAATTCACAATATTCAAGTAATTAATGGTTTTAGACGAGTAAGCAATAATTAAAACCCAAAAATTAAGCGTAAAATGTGTGTAAGAATTATATTAGAAGACCTGTAAGGGGATAGATTGAGTTAAAAGATTGTTGTTTTCAGGGCAGTGTTAGGCGGTAATTTGATCTCTTTACGTTTAAATATCTATGTGGCAGTTCCACAGTGGCACTGTGCTCTTATCGGTAGACATATTGCTTACCATCAGATGCACTTTTTACTAAATTTTATAAAAGTATGAGATGTATTTACATATTTCACTGTATACATATTTCCATTTTTTATTATATACATTTATTGCACTTTATACATTCTTTGACATTGCTCACATGGATGAACTGTAATATCTACTACTGCAAAACCTTAGACCTTGGATGGACTTACTTATCAAACTCAAAAAACACAAAACAACATCCTGCTGAAACACAAGACGTTGGCGAAATTATACTCACCAAATCTTAATCTCACACATATACATATATAACACAACCAAGTAGAAGCCAGAAATTAATAAAAGATGAAGAATCAGATGACATAAATAAAAACCAGAAATGAAAGACTTTAATCAGCTGATTATTTTTCATTGTATAAATTAAGACTACAACAAATTGTCTTGCCAGACATATTGCATGCCTCTCGCAGAGCCGCAGAGGCCAGTTTGTATGGGTCAACTTTTAAAATGTTTTGTATCATATCTTACCTACAAACAGCAATAAAGTTTTTTTTTTATATTTGTATAATAAATAGTATTGTACCGAACATTTTATTCGGTAATTTGGTGTTTCACCTCCATTTTATTTCAGCCATATCAACTTGGTTACGCTTGAAAGAAGTAAGGAAACCATTAGAGTTAAACGCGTACCTACTCCAAGACGTATGATAAAAGCATTAACATTTTTCTTTTCGCAACTACCAGTATCAAGAAAATACAGCACCGTTCAGCGAAATGTTGCGATCCCATCCCACGAGGAAAAAAACTCAGGAACAAATTTTGATACCGCAGAGAGATAACTTCGAATTATTCTCAAATTAGTTTTGAACTTAATTACACTGCCTAGTATCATTTGTTACGGAATATTTATTATTAAAATTATGAAGAAAATTCTCGATATTGTCATGCATTTTATGTAATACTAGCCGTGCCTTGCGGTTTTACCCGCGCAGTACCCGTTACCGTTATTTTCTCGTGATAATTATGTTTCATATTTCAATCCGAACCGTTCAAACGTTTCGACGTGATTGAGCTAGAAACATTCAAACATCTTAACATCCTAACTTTTGAATTTATAAAATTAGTAGGATTAGCTGAGCTCTCAATTAATCACACAAAAATAATATAATTATGTCCTTGGTGGGAATAATGAAGCAAAAGACCTACTACGGCTTTGCAAGCTGATGAACTACCAACTAAGCTGTGAGGTTACATAAACGGATGTCCCATAAGTTGACGTCAAGCCGAAGTCGCATGATAGGTAAGGTCATAACAGTCCTCAGAAAAAAAAAATGTATTTTATTTTTAAAATTATTTCAAAAAACAATATTCGGGAAAATGTACCACCCTGTAACAGTTTTTACTTTCCTGTTGCTACAAATATTTACTTTTTGCCATTTTTTTTTTACTTATTTTATCCAGAATAATGCTTCTGTAATTTGTAACCTTAAAATCTGAGCTAACTGCTCCAGCTTGAAAGAAGATGTCATATTTTGCAGAACCACGTTTTGAAAATCAGTTTTTCGTCCTACTCTAACTGACGGTTCCGAAAAAAAGTTATACCACGCAAGTCTTGCAAGTAACTTTAAAAAATAGCGCATTTAATAAGGATTCTAAAGTGGTATAATACTTATTACAATATTTCTTAGATCGGGTACAAAAAATATCTTTTCAATGAAAGTCGGTTTTGAATAATTTCTTTGATTTTACTAAAAGTGATTCTAGTAGTAGTAATTCTTGCACGCTCAATACAGGAAAGTGAAACTTTTTCGTACATGTAGCCGGCAGTTTTGATTTATAACACTTGAAAAAACTAGTGACAAAAAATAAATTTGCTATTAAAACAATACATAAAAAAATGAACTTCTTCATATGTCAAGATAATTTTTATGGAGTTAAACATCTGTTCCTCATAAATCTGTGTCAATTCGTTACCTTCATTACTTTGCCGTCGTAAAGCATCATCTACCCCATTTACCTCTGCATTACGGTTATAATAATAGCTAAGCGCAATTTAACAAAGAGAAAATCTTGAGCCATTTATATTTTAAGCAAAACAACAGACCACATTTCGCTTCCACTACATTGAGCGGGGTATTAACGGATTCCGAGTAATAAAGTACGTTGTTTTAGCTCAATGTTTCAGTTCAACAGGTAAAAGTAATTGCACGACAGTTTTGGCAAGAAACTCTTATACCCAACAGATTAAAACTTACAAGAGAGGTTCGTTTTTAATTTATTGGCCTAATTATTACAAAATGATTAGTATCATGTATTCGTATTTACTGGGCTTTTACTTCTACTATAATAAGCCACACAGCCTGATCTTAGGTCTTACTCATACGTTTCTAAAACACCTCCTACTGCCTTTCGTATGTCGTCACTCCATTCTAGTCTCAGGGCCACATCCTACACCAAATTTACATTACTGTGTTCCGGTTTGAAGGGCAATGCTTTCAGAGAAATTACAGGGCTTAGCGATATAACATCTTAGATCTCTGGGTAACGAGCGCAGTGCTAGGTAATGATTTTGATTCTTCATGTTTCAATAGCATGCATGTATGCATGCATGTCACTGTGCTGTTATATTGCAGGCATGTTGCTTGCCATCATGTACAGGTCCTGTTTGTCTCGTCAATATTTATTTTAAAAAATACAGAGTTTTTGCTTACAAAAAGAGTTTTTACACTAAGCACGCCACCAGTTTGTGCACGCGTTTGCAAAAATGGCGGGAAAATGGCTATCGGGTTGCGTAAGTGCACTGTTAACGCTTATGAAGTAATCTTAGTAATCTCAGTTATTATTCAATGAAGATATTTGTATTTGAAGTGTATTCATCCTTGAACTCTTTCAAACCTATTAATCATTGGTGGATTTCCAGATGATTCTAACGATATCGTTTGTTTAAAAATAAGCATGATTGCCCAAATTTTTGCCGCATGTTCGTTGGTTTTTTAATCTGTGGGCATGTTTGGTACCACAATGCTTCGTGCATGTATTTGTAAGTCCACGTGTATTATAACAGAAATGTGGTTTCCTCGGTAGAACCTGTATTTACTTTGGGCCTAAGTAATTGATGGAACACCAGCGCTTGAGGGGCCACGGCAGCTAGACTCAAATACAACATGTTGTCTGTTGCCTCTTGCGATGTAGTTCGCAGCACGGAACGATTTATTTCAAGAAACACTGTTCTGGTGGTGGAAGGAAATGCTTCTGGAGAAATTAATCAAGAGGGCATAGAGGTAAATCTTATCTCTGTGTAACAAACGCAGTGCAGGGATAGTTAACGATTTGGACGCTACATGTTTGTCTTTTGTGAACAAGTCAACTATAATTTAATTTGCTTCAACAGAAAAGTAGTAATACATTTTGCTCATCTTTGTAAATCTGTTATTCATAGAAAACTAGATTTGTTGTGTAGATTATTCCTGTCTTGTACCAATCTTCGCCTGGCCCATTTAGCGGCACTACTAATTAAGCTCTCTTTTGATCACGTCAGACTCATTACTGCGAAGACCCGAGTAGCAGTAAACTAGGTTATGTCGAAGCTAATTTACTCCGTTGCTGCAGATCAGGCTTGCATTACGCAAATTAAACTCGTTTTATACACGGACTAGATGTGGTTCGACGAGTTGATAGTGTGAAGATGAATTAACAACAGTAACCAGGGTGAAAGTTGCAGTATTAAATTCGATCCTGTCAATGCGAAATTTTGTAAATGCATGACTGAAAACTTGTTTTGCAAAAAAAGGGCAAAAAATAACAACTTTAGATTTAAAAAAACCGACTTCAAAAACCATAAATAAACGCTCAAAGTAAAAAACAAAGTTATATAATTATTTTAAGCGCTCAATCATCTATTTGAAGTCGGTGCCAGCCAAATCTATCAGATAGATAGTTAGTGCCTATCTACTATCTAGTACTACAATTAGATAGTAGATAGGCACCGATTTCAATTGTATGAGTGAGTCGCGCTTATACAACAGTTATATTGATTTATTTTTTCGCTTTTGAGTGCATATTTGTGGTTTTGAAGTCAGTTAATTTTTGTATAAAATGGTTTACTTTGGTTCACGATTTCAGGTTTAGTCCATAACTATTTAGTTCTCATTGCACAAGCTTTGTTTAGTTTTGGGGCTGTATGATGTTGACCAATATTTATTTATTATTTATCGTACAATTAGTTAATTTCAACAGCGTATCGCTCTTCAAAACATTTAATACAAGTTACACCAACATTTTCGCTAATTTAAGATCGTATTTGCGCTCAATGTATACAATTTATGCTGGATTTTGTAACGCCATTTGGCATGACAGATTGCCGCGGGAATAGCGCCAAGAGGCATAGACGCATAGAAACTGCAGCTTGCATAGATATTATATACGGTAATAGTTTTTTTTTTTACTTTTATAGGTTTACACTTGACCGCCATCTCGCCTGATGTTAAACGATGATGCGGTCTACGATGAAGCGTGTTTACTTAGAAGAAACCGATTCACTCTCGATTTGAAAACACAAAGATTGTAACTATCGGGAAAAACCCTCTCAGGCAACGTATTCCACAGCCTAGACGTTCTTATCACAAAAGTAGAGTCAAATCTCTTCGTTCGTGTCTTTGGAACATCAACCATGAAACGATGTCGCTTTTTCGAGCTACGAGCATTCCGATAGAAAAAAGGGCAAGGTGGTATTAGATTGTACAAATCAGTCGCACACTCTCCGAAGTGTATCCGATAAAAAGCCGATAAGCTAGCGATAGCTAGTTGTGTATAAAAAGGATTTTTTAGTAAAATCTAATTAGTATAGTACAACTTAAGCCGGTTATCACATTATGAAACTCAAATGGTGTTGAGCAAAAGACATGGCCCGGCGTAGTAATATCAGATGTAAATGATAAATCTTCTCAAGGCATGGATGAAATTGGTTACAATCTCATTTGCACTTCTGAATATATTTCATAGTGCAAATGTACAAGCTTCTCATTACCAGTAACTTTAACAGTGAGAGTGAACATCTTGAAAAGACCGGCAATTCCACCAACCCACACTAGACCAGTGTGGGGGAACAATGACGTTCTTAGAAACAAGCGTTTAGTCCCAACTGGGAACATATTGGGCTGGTTATGATCAAAGATGGTCGATCTTTGCTCAAGATCTCAGGGCTAATTTGGTTATCGCCACTTGCTCTAATGATGTTAGAAACATTTAAAAACAAGTTACATGTTACGAAAATTATATATTTTGAAGAAACTTAAATGTTTATGACCTCAGTCAATGCAACTTTGGCCAGCTTTATAGACTAGTTTTGGTATTCTACTGCAAGGAAAAGCCTTGAGTACCAAAGGTAGGAACATAAAGTGCGGTTTGCCAGACGCTCTTCCATTTGATGTCAGAGATTTTCCTCGTTTTTCCGAGCATATTTTGCGCTGACAGCTTAACATTATCTTCTATACTTATAATAAAACTGTAACGGGTCGAATTCTGTACATTGAAGATATTTTGAAAAAATTTTTTTTGGGGCACTCCATAGTCGATACTGATGGCGAAACTGCATTTTTTTTCTTTCATGTCTGTCTGTCTGTCTGTCTGTCTGTCTGTCTGTCTGTCTTTCTGTATAGGGATCACGCATCACGCCGAAACTACTGATTCAATTCAGCTGAAACTTGGCATGATTTTAGTTTATACTAAGGATATTGCTGTAGGCTACTTTTGATCCCCAAACTCTGATCGGTTTTCTTGCGGGAGGGGGTGAAAGTCAGAATGTGTATTTGGTTGTAACTCATGTTTGCGTTGTTTAATTTCATTAATTCTTTTTTTGTTAGAAAGAACACATTTTTTGTATTGTCCCGTCAAAATTTGAACAATATCGGTCTGTTGGTTCGGAAATTACACAAACATTAAATAATAACGACACGCGCGGCGCGTTCGGTACATACTAACTTCTAAGTATTCTGTGTCTCACAGACGATCCACAGAATATCTAGATTCTAGAATGTGCCCACGTGATCGCGTCGCCTTGGATAACAAAATGATTGTCAAAAATATATTTTTCTGTGGAAAAACAAACATCATTCGGTTATAATCGACTTCAAACAAGGAGGATGTTCTCAATCGGGTTGCATGTTTTTTTATTTGGTTTTATTTTACGCGATAACTCCGCTAATTCTTAGTTGATTTTGATAATTCCTTTTTTGTTTGGTAGAAAATACTTCAGAGGTGATCTTAGATATCGAAAACAGGGAGGTAGTTTTTCAAATATCAACAAAAAACTAAAATCCGCTTAGATTTATCTGTACGACATATGTAGTTATACCTTCTTATAAAATTTAGTCGAATGACAATTAAATTACCTACCTGTCATTGAAGTAGATTTTTGTATTTTGGAGAAAACATATCAGCATAATAATAAGTAGCAGCATAAACAACCCATCAAATGTTCCCACTGCTGGGCGTCGGGGCCGTCTCTCGCAAGGAGAGAGACAAGGCTATAATCCACCACGCTGGCCCAGTGTCGGTTGGTGGATGACATATGACTTAGAACTTAGATTATAGGTAGATTTCGGTTTCTTCACGGTGTTTGCCTTCACCGTTTTAATTACCGGCATTACGAACATGACTCTGAAAAGATAGTGGTGCGCGTGGTTTTGATCTCCGGATCGACAGTCGCCGTTCTCCCGACTAGGTCAGCTGTAACTTACTAGACCAGCCGTAACTTATTAGAAAACGTATTATTTTAATCCAAATACTGTTTAAAATTTAAAGGTAGTGTTCAACAAGCTTCGGTGACCGAAGCAGACCGTTGTTAGGGTTCCGTACACAAAGGGTAAAAACGGGACTCTATTACTGAGACTTCGCTATCCGTCCGTCCGTCCGTCCGTCCGTCTGTCACCAGGCTGTATCTCAAGAACGGTGATAGCTAGACAGTTGAAATTTTCGCAGATGATGTATTTCTATTGCCGCTTTAATCATGGCGGAACGTATCAAGTGATCGGGTTGAAATTTGAAATAGAATTAGATTACAGTCTGGAAGAACACATAGGCTAAACTTGCCTATGTATAAGTACTCTATGTATTACGTAACAAACATCCAAACAGTGACATTCATAATATTTACAGGACAACGTTGGAACGGCTGAACATATTTGGATGGAATTCGAAACACACGTAGTGTGAACTCAGAAATAGCAAATCGGTTACTTATAGGTTACTGTGACGTAGGAAAGACTAAGCAAATTTGGTAGAAAATTGAAACAGAAATAACTCATAGTCTGAAATACCACATTTATGTATTTATTACCGATCAACCTGAAAAGAAGCATGGACCCTAAGGAAACAAATATTGACTATCACGTCAAAACGGCACAACGAAATGGGTTGACATACGAAACACATATAGTTTAGAGTCTATAATTTCACATAGGCTAATAAGTCAACATTTTCATTTAACTCCATATTAATATAAGCATATATTTTCGTCAGGAACTTGATGTGATGGTAAGGTAAAAGCCAAAAATGAAAAAATATGCACCCGTTTTGGCGTAGATAATATAGGTGATTTGCGTTCACAATCAAAATAACAAGCAACATAATATTCTCATTTGACGGCGCTAATGCCAGTTTAAGGCTGCGTTTCCACCAGAGATGTGCGAGGATGCATAGCGAGGGATGTGTTTGTAAAGAACCAATAGGATCGCTTCATTTACCTTGCCTCGGTCAGCACAGCTCTGGTGGAAACGGCTCAGCAGAGCTAGATTTTGTGCATACAAAACAAGCGCGGGATGTGTGAGGATGTGTGCGAGGGATGTGTACGAGGGAAGTGTGCGAGGAATGTGTGTTGAGAAAGATGTGTTGCGAGGTTTGCGCATACTGTACCAGCCAGTCCATAGACGGAGTTTGTTGGAAGTAGAAGTGCGCAAAATAGATAATAATATGGATAATTGGAAAAAGAAAATACTTTTATATTTAACAATTTGTGATGAAGAAATGGAAGCAGAAGATACAGCTTCGCAACGCATCCTCGCGCCACACATTAATGCGCATTTTCACAGCTCCGCTACACATCCTCGTAGGCACATTATCATCGCACAGCTTTGGTGGAAACACCCACACATTTTCTGTGCTGTGAAATCTAGGCTAGACATCCTCGCACGACACATTTCCATCGCACATCTCTGGTGGAAACGCAGCCTAAATCTAAAAGCACTAAAGGCCATTTAAATCGATGTTTTGCTATTGTGGTATATATTTTTTCTTTCATCACTAGGTGGCGTTACTGGTATTCTAAATTGTACTAATAAGTTTTTGCTGCTAAAAGGATTATGATGCCAAATTTGGATTCTTTCGTCCTTGATTTTTTTCTGTTTTACCTACAATTAAATTCATACATTAACATTTCACTAGGACTTGGCTTAGATTTACGGGTTCAACTTGCTTGAATATCATTAAAACTCAAAATTTTAATTGTTTTGATTCCACACAGGCTTCGTTCAAAATTTTACGCCGGCGAAGTCGCGGGTAACAGCTAGAAAACAGCTTACGGATAAAAAAAAATAGGTAAGTAGGTATCAGATCATGCACTAGATACCCGTCGCGATCACTAGATTTGCAATCACTCATTGCACTTGATCAGTTATTTTCATTTTAATATAGCACCAGCGCGACTCACTAGACAAATAACTGACCTTATCGGATTAAAATATTCAAATTACCGAAATTTTCTCAAAATCGGTGAGAGTTTCGGCTTGAGTTGTTGCTTCAACGAAAGAATACGACGCTATGAGGGTAGATCGCCTTAGCTCAAGCTCGGGTGACCAGAACCGGAAATCAGGTTGTATCTTGCCATTTTCATAGACTAGAGTTACCAGAATAGTGACGTATTTCCTGTGTGTTGCCAGAAAGAAAAACAGCGCAATCTCACTATAGATGCTGTGCATCGTCACATGCCGATATAATAGTCAAGTTTTACATAAATAAAACTTGTATTATTGAGCAGAGACGATGCACAGCATCCCTTTCAGGCCTCCTGGCGAGTGAGAGACTTCTATGAGGGTAGATCGCCTTAGCTCAAGCTCGGGTGACCAGAACCGGAAATCAGGTTGTATCTTGCCATTTTCATAGACTAGAGTTACCAGAATAGTGACGTATTTCCTGTGTGTTGCCAGAAAGAAAAACAGCGCAATCTCACTATAGATGCTGTGCATCGTCTCTGCTCAATAATACAAGTTTTATTTAATGTAAAACTTGACTAATAAGTTTTTGCTGCTAAAAGGATTATGATGATGCCAAATTTGGATTCTTTCGTCCTTGATTTTTTTCTGTTTTACCTACAATTAAATTCATACATTAACATTTCACTAGGACTTGGCTTAGATTTACGGGTTCAACTTGCTTGAATATCATTAAAACTCAAAATTTTAATTGTTTTGATTCCACACAGGCTTCGTTCAAAATTTTACGCCGGCGAAGTCGCGGGTAACAGCTAGAAAACAGCTTACGGATAAAAAAAAATAGGTAAGTAGGTATCAGATCATGCACATTAGCTTCAGACTTTTTATAATGTATCCTATAAAAATCCTACAAACTTAACACTTGCGGCTATGTTAGATACTACGAAACCTTACTAAGTATGTTTGATTTTGTTTAAAAAAAGAAAAATAAAGATGATAAAATTAAATAAATGTTTGTGTGGAAAAACAAATTCACTCAAATTCAAAGGTTTTTCAATGACTACCTATCCAAATATTTGACGTACGATACTTCCAATTAATGTATAAGTCAGTAACATCTGCTTACGCGAACGAAGTAGCGGGTTCAGCTAGTCTGTAATAAATTTTTACGCCGGGAAATGAAATTGTAGGGTCACTAAATAGCAAAAGCAATACCAATGCGATCAATGCGATCATCGATAAACAAGAAAATGTCAAATTAGAAATACGAAACGTCAAGTCATGGAAATTGGCTAAAATGTTTTCCTGTGGTTAATTAAATACAATTATTCTATCTCAAAACGACAAAAATTGAGGTATGCTAAATTTGGTTTCGAGTGCGTATGACGTTTTCATACCAGTTTTGTTCAAAATTTTAACACATTTTTGGTTTGCACAAGTCTTGAGTGAATGTCAGTTTTTTTATTATTCTTTCATGGGTTACTCATATAATTTCGCAATACGATATGGTCAGTCCTTTTCGATTTAAATTTTTACACTCTATGAGTTACATGTGACACCCATGTTTTTGTAGTAAATATAAAATTAAACTCATATTTGTCTTTTTGAATACTTTTGTTATCACACACCTATTTGTTTTTTTCTCGAATACTTTGAGGGGATTTCTGGTCACGTACTTAGTAGTTCAAATGTTTGTGAAACTATGTTAAGACCACGGATATCGGGTTAAGACCCACTATGTAGGTAAATATTTTATAATACTTACATCAACATTAATCCCAGCGAAAGGAAATATCTTGGTAGCGGGCGTCTCAGTAGGCGAGTATCTGTAGAACTCGTGGCGCCCCCTGTACCACTTGACGGAGTATAGCGGCGCGTCGGTGAGCTCGTAGAGACAAGCTAGCGTAGCATCGCTCCCGCGCTGGACCACCGGCGGCGCTATCCGGAGTTCTGTCGCTCTTAGCCCACTCGCACCTGCCAAAACAAAAATACGATTTAGAAATAACAAGAAACATTTCTAAGAACTATAGCAGTAAACGTTGGCAATTTTTTTTGGTTATGTTTAGGAGCCACACTATTTTAAGTACCAAATTGTGGGACTTAGGGCCTTCTATCGCAAGGACAGAATCAAGGCCATTATTCACGAGGCTGGCCCAGTCTGAATCTCGAAAAGTTATTAAAATATACCGGTCACGAAATTTTTCTTTATCGTTTTTAAGATAGCGTCTATATGACTTCGAAAAGACAGTGGTGCACATGGCATTCGAAGCTCCGGATCGCTACTCGCCCTTATCTCGACAGGACCAGCCGTAGCTGTAAGTTAATTATTTATTTTATTACCAACTCCAAAATATAGAGTGCCTAAATATGAGCCTGAAAGTAAGCAATCTGCGTGCCAATAACAGCACAGTATCATTTTTCACAGGCTTTTGAAAGCCTTGCTCGCCTTTCGAATTCACTAGATAGAATTTGTACCTACTAAGCGTTTTAGTAACAAACGTTATAAAACTTCCTACAAAATACACGAGTATCAAGCGTGTTCACACCGCGCTGAAGCACTTTACACATCATTGGGCATCAAAAATTCGTTACCAATCCAGTAACTGGAACAGGTGGAATTAAAACTCTTTGACCGTAACAGGGCCGGGGTGAAGTTGGAATGGTGAGAATGTACTTTGTTAGCAATCACACCACGACTCAGTACCACCAACGAGTGGCGGCACTATCGTGGTATCATGGGAATATAAGGTTGTAGGGTAAAAAAATTGTTTAACTTATTCGCCGCGTATCTTGATTGGTGGTTTGAACTATTGTAGTGACGGCAAAATAGAGGCTAAATTGGAGATTACACAGACCTAGAATGTTTCACAGAAAATGTTTTTAACCGACTTCCAAAAAGGAGGAGGTTATCAATTCGAATCCTTTGATTTTTTTATGTATATTACCTGATTTCTCGAGAACCCCCGTACCGATTTTAAAATTTCTTTTTATGTATGGATGGGTATGCTTTCCGAATGGTCCCATATAAATCTTATCGAAATCGGTCAAGTGGTTTTTGAGATACGAACCAAAAACTAAAATTCGCATACAATTTTCGTGAACTTTTGTGAAATCTACAAATGACGTATTTGTAGATTTCACAAAAGTTATGGGTAAACGCGTTAATAAAAACTTGTTTTGCACTAAAAAAGGGTAAAATAAACTATTTTCGTACAAAAAATTAGACCGACTTCAAAACCACAAATAGGCACTCAAAAGCGAAAAATAAATGAATATCATTATTACAAGTGCTACTCACTCATCTATTTGAAGTCGGTGCTAGCCAAGCCTAACAGGTAGTGGATACGCCTACCTACCACGTGCCTACATAGTATTTTTGGTCTGACTAGCACCGACTTCAAATAGATGAGTGAAGTAGCACTTGTAATAACGATATTAATTTATTTTTCGCTTTTGAGTGCTTATTTGTAGTTGGTTTATTTTTTTTGTACGAAAATAGTTTATTTTTGTAAATCTTAATTTTATTACATTTGGTAAAATTGTACTACAAGTTGAGATTTTCAGAAGCTTATCGAATAAAAAATTTACATCAAATCAAAATAATAAATACATTTGGTTATCTGTTTTTTCTCGCCACGGGGTTATTTTATTTAAAAGAGTCAAATAAGTCGAAAAAATATGGCCACATTCTGCTATTTTGAAGCAGCGCGCAGAGTACACCTAGTAAATATTAAATAAATAGATACATTAATAAAATTATGTTATTATATTACGGTGCTTTTGAGCGTACGCTTTACATATTTATCTCATCTAGCTCAGCTTAAATTTCTTAATGACTAAACCACTTCGCTCGTTATCTTTCTATGTGTAACTATTTCCAAGGACACTCTCCACCTGTGGCCTCACTTTACGCAAACTTGTCAAGAATAGACAAAGTGAGAGCAAACAAGTTCCCGTAAATTTCTCACAGTAAAAAGTAACGTCTGTGCTTCCAACTATTCTTTGGTCTAAACCTAAATCTGAAATGTTTAGCCGTAGCGATATGACAAATATCCAAACATATATACTCAATACTCAATCATTTATTGCTAATATTATGGTACATTTCTTAGTCTTATTAATAAGTACATGTCATCGTTAGGTACCATAATGACCCTGATTGGGTGTGGCAATATAATTCGTATCGCGCGGAGCGGATCATAATCCTTCATACTTATTATATTATGAGGACTAGGAGAAACAATGTTCTTAGCGGACGATAAATACTTTATTTAAGTAACAGTCGTTAAATTTAAGTCTAATAATATACTAATTGTGCTCTGCGATGTAACTCGTGATATGTTGGTGACGTAAACTCTCAAGTTTCACTCATACAAACAGCGTCTAACGCGCATGTTTCACTCCGCTACTTCAACGCTATGCCGATATACAGGGTTACTGGTAATTAATCGCATCCGTTTAAGAGCAATCATGTTCTGTATATTTTCTACAACTTCTCCCCAAAAAAAGTGTTGTTGCCCTCTCTGTCACTGTTTAGCGGCTGTTTAGTGTTTATTCACGTCACTTCACGCTGCACATCATTCTTTACCTCTTCTTCTATTCTCTTGTTACGAAGAGTTCCATGCTTTTTGACCGGGAAAATACACTCTTTTTTTTGTAGTATGGACAAAAATATATATTTTTATAAACTGTACAACAAAAGTTGACGTACTTAATGTACTGAACAAGACCTTAAAAAGATGCATGCTGTTTACCAATAACCCTGTATATTATTGTTGGTTCGTATCACCATACGAACAAATAAGAAGTTATTACAAACAAATCACTAAAAAAAAGTTAATAGGTTTGGTCCTGCTATGATTGAGTCAATACACGTTCTCCAGATACACAATCCCTCGACCATTTTCTTTACACGAGTAAGTAGGTGTGACCAAGAGATAAAGGCAAAAGGAAAAGATACGTTAGGGGCGGTCACGCGTGAAAATATTTCAAGGCGGGTTTGCTATGCGGCACGACGAAATGGGGAATTGCGGACATTTTTACGTGATCGATATTTGATACGATACGGGCTTGCGGGCAAATATTGAGTTGGACACAGGCTGTTTGTTGCGTAAGGGTAACATGTCTTTGTTTTATTTTATTCTACGGCAAAGCGTCAGTTTTTTGGTATTACTGATGTATTACGAAACTTGGACGGTTCGTACCATCTGGGTGTCTTTAAGTTGAGAGCGAACAAGTTATTTATTTCTAATTAAACACTCTTTCGTCATTTGGCATTAGATGAAATGGCGGTCAAGTTCGGACCTCTGTCTGCCGACCATTTTGCCAAGATGCTTGACAGTGAGAGGTCGTGTGAGGCGGAGGACTAACAAAAAAAGACATTCCATCCATCGTTCATTCGCGAAAGCGGACACGGGATGAACCACTCTGACTCCTATTCCGTCTCCACTTGGAGACCAGCAAATTCTTGAACAGATCTAGATAAAATTTGGTCATTGTTATATTAGTCACTATAGCACAGAAACTATCTAGCGACAATTTCGACATTAGCCTATTATACAAAAAATATAATATGAAGAGTAATAAAGTTGTCACTGTAATAAGTACATACCTCTTTTTTATTAATCTATCTTTGCGTAAAAACGTGACAAGATTGCACAGATAGCACTCGCGCTTAAACTGTTCCTTATTGTTCCGAAATATCGTGTTTATAAGTTAGTGATGTTTTTGTCTGCGTAACATGCGTTATTTAACTAAGTTTTGTGAAAAAGATTATTACGGTAAAGAAATCAAAAATTAAAATCATTTCTGTGAAAAACTATGACGTATCTACTTATATTTTGTACTTCTCCGTTATAACAGATTTGAAAATGAAGGTAGTTCTGTCAATTTAACCGCCGATTTTTTTTATGTTTCTTATCGGATCTTGTTTTCAAGTCTCTCATTCCATCTTAGGGTAGCCAGAAAGCGATAGTTTTTAGTAATAACGTCACCAATTGCTACTTTGTTTTATTTTATATTAAGTTTTTTTTACTAAATACAATAGCTAATTAATCTTTATATCTATCTACGTAATGTATAATGCATTAATATAAACGTCAAAACAATTTTCACAATACTCAATCAAATGAACAATGTAATTTGCGGTATCATATTAATCCAATTGTCTACCTTCCTATCAAAATTCAAATAAGATCACGTTACTGTCTTATCTCAGTATAATCGAATAATTTCAATAATACGCACCTTAACTTTCCCAATATCAAATTACGAGTAGCTTCGTGCGAGCTACTGGAACGTTAGGGTGAGGTTTCACTAGCATAAACATCGCACTACTGATGTAAAAGCTATATACAAAGTTCTTGGTTGTGTAAATTGTATCCCATCAAAAGCATACATTTGAAATAAGAACCAAGTTCAATACTCTGATAAATGGCTTGATTGTTGACTTCAACAACAAAAGAAGTGAGATGTAGAAGGTGCCAAGTTCAATGATTGGTACTGCAATGAATTAAAACAAGACAAAATACTTTGTAAGAACCATAGAATAGATAATATAGATAGAACGGACACTCCCCACCCCCCGCCAATTTCAAGTTTTCTCCCCCCTCAGGCCGTTTCGAGTACGCTAGGAGGACTCAACGAAGGGCTGGTATCGAACATCTAATTCCTAAGGAAATATCATCATGGCGGGTTGTTGTGCTGTTTACGGCTGTCCGTCACCTAATCGGGAAAAGATTAAAAGCTTTATAAATTTTTTTAAGGATAAAATAACGTAAGGTTAGAAACTTTTAAATACCGTAGCTTTATAATAACGTAGTAATTTTAAGGTAACACGATGGCCAAGTACAGGTACCCAAAAGGTGTATTTTTTGGAACATGGCGGTTTCTTCACCATATTTTCATGCACCGTTAAAACCAGAGCTACAGAAAAACTTTTACATCTGCAGGCCTGTTAAAAGATATTCAAGAGACAGAGAGTACAGGTTTGAAACCTGTGGCCTCACTATTGTAAAACCAAACTTTCTTCCAGATTACCAATAACATTCACTACTAAATCACACTTTTACCACTTTCAACATTTGTTCCAATCGGTTCGTTCCCAGTGAACTCTTCACCAAGTATATTAATTTTCATGAAAGTTCATATTTATATGAAATTTGGTCCAACTTGAGAGAGATGATAGATTATATTTAGAATTATATCCAAGCGATGCCGAAACTCGAGAGAGTCATTTATTTCGATCCCTCTCCTTACTGAAACTGTTCAGCAGACTGGCGGGATTCCCACGCTGTATGACTAAGGAAATATTTAGGGTCATAAAGATACCTAAGAAACGGTTTCAATATAAAATACTGTGATTACCCATTTTATAACATGTCTGCACTTGCCTTACTCTCGCAAGGCGTTCGAAAACTTGTTTATTACCCTGTTTTGCTTCTCAGCCAAGTCGGCGGATAAGTTAACTGATATCTACCCGAAACTGGGCCGATAATGTTACGCGTCGAGAAAAGTCTAGATAGCTTAAGTTTTCTATGGAATGGTAAGTTTGGGAGGATGGATGGCTTCCGTTCGCTGTCACTGGTCAAAGCTTTTGGTCAGCGGAGATGAATGGACGCGATGCTATTTTGTTTTCTTTCTTGTAAATCGAGCAGAAACTTCTTTTATAAATATTTGTGGATATATTTCGCAGATCTGTCCGGTCAGAAACTAAGCAAAACTTTTGCGTTGGGGGCAGTATAGCTGATATGATCACAGATTAACTGACTCGTATAAATTATTGTGTTTTTTCTGAATACCTAATAATAATCACATCACTGCGTTAGTCGGAGTGATCTGATTTAGACTCTTCATGTTCAAAGAGCTGCATGACACTGAGTTGTTATGGGCAGGTGTGTTGTTCAGATCTCAGATCTCAGTCGTCTCCTCACTTTCAGTTATTTTCAATCTAAAATTAAATTTCGACACTCGATCCAATTCCATAAGAAGCCATCTTTAAGTCAACCAGATAGTATATATATTATAAGTATATAGATTAGACAGATAGTAAAAGTATTGTTTTTTTTGTTTATATCTCAAAAACCACGGTTCTATATTTCGGTCCAGAGCTTCTATCGCTCAATCTTGTTCAAACGCTCCTAAGTCGTCTTTCCAGCGCGTGGACTAAGTGAAGAAAATTGGGGCGAACTTTGCCCAGCAGTTGTACAATTGAGATAAATTAAGAATAACCGCCTCACAGATGTCGATAAAATTTATATGGGACCAGCTCTGAATGATCTACTCACCAAACAACAACAAAACTATCAAAGTTGATTTACAATTGGCGGAGCTATTACATAACATACCTGTATACATACCTATGTACTCATACATGCAAAACGCGAAATCGCTTTACGATATCTTTTTAAACGACCTACGACGACGCATAGTAGGGGAGCCCAAGGGGGGGGATTTCGGGATTTACTCCAGCGTGGCAGATTAATGGTAGAAAACAGAAGAGGGAAGATGCTGGGACATCTGATACGACACGACAACTCCATTAGAACAATAATGGAAGGTAAATTTGATCGGAGGAGGAAGATAGGTAGACCTAGGAGAAGTTACATGAACCAAGTGAAGGAGAAGATAAATGTAGTGTCGTATCAGGAAGTCATGGAGAAGGTGGAGTGTAGAAGCACATGCAAGGAACTCCACCGACAAGAGCGTAGCTCTTAAATTATGAATGAATGGCAGATTAATATACAATTAGAAACCTTGTACCCGGTAAAATACCTAAACCAAAAATGAGTCCCATATATAAGGCCATTTTTTTTAATTATTATGATTTAAAAAAATATTAGTAAGTTATTTTCAAGCAAGCCAAATTAAGGTAGAGGGAGTTAATTACATACTAAGAAGTGTATATTCTACTAACTTAAAAATTTTGCAAAGAAAAGGGAAGAATATAAAGTTATTAAAAAAGTTATCTCTAGTTTTTCGAGCGTGGTTATTTTATTTTAAAGGAAAATAATTCAAGAACAACGAAAAATATAATATCTAAGGATTTCACAAGCCGAAGTAACAAAATTCATCGCTAATTAGCTCATAAAGCTGATTTTTCATTTATGAAATTCTATAGCCGCGCCCCTCACAAATGAAAAGGTAACATTGTTTCTTCTTATTACCTAAGCTTGGCAATCTAATAGGTCTCTATGACGCTCGAGTAACTCCCCGTTTACCATCGTGGGCTTCCCTACCAGAAGTTTTCAAATGAGATTATACTTTTAGCGTAGATACTGAAAAATATGTATAGCTAATAAAAATAATAGTCTAATTACGTTTTATGAAGAATTACAGGAAGATATACATATAGGTACAACGGATTTCATTGGTCGGCTATGATAAATAGATAATGCTATTTTGTTTTCTTATCTATGTTGTTGGAAAAATAGATACACAGATAGGATAGCGGGCCAGAGCTGGATGATGCTGGCCACCGACAGAGAAAAGTGAAATGCTTTGGAGGAGGCTTTTACCCGAAGGGGGTCCATACAACTTTAGAAATAATACATTTTAATAATAATGTGTAACCAATTTCTTCAAGACATAATTATTTAAAGTAAATCATAAAATAGTAAAATGTAAAATCATTTTATTTTAATGTTGTGTGGAACTAATAAATCTTTTTTTATTTATCTATGTTGTTGGAAGAATAGATATGAAAGAAATGAAATAGTAAAAACCAAAAACCACCCTCGATTTAAAATTAAATTCAGATACTGTTTAGAGTGACACACTCTTCGTAGTGTATTCGAAAACAATGGTTGTCTGTCAAGTTGGTTGGTTTACGGACGAACGTCATAACAAAACATCGATAGATGCGGCGAAAGTATACAATGGGCGTAACCGGACTATAAAAAAACATAGGGTTATAAAAAAAGATTAGCCTCCACCTAGATCCTAGATCATTCCCCACCATCTTGGCCGATGCTAAAAACGCGCCTTCATATCACAATTAGGGGAGGAGTGGTGCTCCCCCAGGCAAAGAATTTTACCATTTGCGCAAAATAATTCTAAAATTACCCTCACCGTAACATCGTTCCGTCATCAGCCAACATATTCGGCAAAAATTGAATAATAGATGTACCTAATCACCGCCCCGGCCCTACGAGGAAAGTCGTGAAAAAAATCTGACAAAGATAAATAAAGTTGCCCTAGTTCTGGCCTCTAATGAGATTACGGTCCGCGCACTTACTGTTCTAATCTCCTAATGATGTCCGCGTTGGAACTGAGATTCCTTGACCTGAGTTACTTGTGATTTCTTGACCTGAGGTTACTCGTGGTCTTTCAACTTTGACTATACATACATAGACTGAGAAAAAAAACTGTTTGGAAGAGATGGCTTTTTAGCAATAAGGCCTCCGATTGTAACACTAGTTTTAATGATTTTCTTTACTGTATTGTTTTGTTTTGTGTGTAAATAAAGAGTATCTATCTATCTTTGTTGAACCACAAACGAAATAATTTATTGGCTTCAAAAAAAGAACTGATTTCAATTTTAAATTAATCAAACACTACGTCGCGTCGTCTAAAACTACGAAATCAAATTTAAATTGTTTGTTTATATTTTAAAAACCGGCACACTGATTTCGATAAAATTTGTATGGGATCATGACATCGAGCAACTCGATCTTCCGCCCTAGCACGAACGGGAGTATATATAGCCTTAGCTAAAAAATATTGTACTCAAATCTTTCTGTCATTTCTTCCGGGAGGGGAAGTTGCACACTAGCGCAAACCCGCACTATTACATACAAAACATACCTGTATCGATACATTGCCGATCATAATCACACAGCCAAATCACTAACACATAAAAAATAAAGCACCATTCACAAATCTAGCCCCGCCCTCACGCCACAGTATATTATCAAACTCCACGGTCCACGCTGACTTGTACTATGACAGAGGGGAAACGCTGTGTGTGTATGCCTACTCCTTTCCGTGTTGCTCGCTGGATCATGAGCTACAAAATAAAAATATAACCACCAAAAGCGATTCACAAATGGGCGGCGCTAGCATAAAATAAAAACTAATGACCGAATAGCGAACCTGCCTCTTTTTTGAACTCGGTTAAAAAAGTAACAAAACAACGTTTATGAAATAGCGCATCAAGTGGTATTTATTGCTCAGAGCGATCTCTTCTTATGGGCTTATGGTGTTGTTCATTTTGTATACCCTGCTTACAAGTACACTCTTACTCTATAGCATAGAAATATAATATATAATATGAAAAATAAATCAATATAAAAACTTGTGGGATCATGGGACACCAGGTAGGAACGAAGTTCCTTCGGAAAATATAAAGTCCACACAATTTGCAAAAAAAAAGCTTATTTATGGTACGATCATCTGAAAAATAAAATTGGAAGCACTGGTTACGGCCAATTTTTACCTCACACAAATTATTCCTTTTAAGCGTCACTTCCATAATTTATATTTTTACGGTTTTACCCTTAATTATTTTTTTCAGTTTCGTCTTGCATCGAAATCTTTATCTTCTCTAAGCATGCCGTAAAGAACTTCGTTAAAACCATCTATATAAATCGAAAGATGTGCTCTGAGCACCTTGACATTGTTAACAAACTGCGGCTCTTAGTGTAGCGTGAATGGTTTACAATACAGAACATACATATACATACTACTTGACCCCTAGAATCGGTATCGGTGAGGTATACTGCGGTTCTACTTATTTCTGTTGTTGACAACGAATAGCGATAGATATGAATTTAATGTACGGCGTTCACCGCTTCCTACAATCGACTAAAACGGAAAGAGTGAACTCACTCTCACCAAAGATAGCATGATTACGTGCGGCTGAAGAAGAGGGCACATCTATTGATTTATATTGATGGTTACAACAAAATTTGTCCGTTTTATTTCAGTGCAGGCATTCTTCAGTACGAAAACAGCTACTTACCGACAACGTCAAGCCTGCTGACACCGACGTACCGCGGGTAGGAAGGCGCGTTCTGGATGACCTCGCAACTGTAGTTCCCTGCGTGGTTCGCTGCCACGCGCACTAGGTACACGTGCGTGTCGTTTGATCTTGACCTCTGTGGACAACGGGAAATACTTCCTATGAATAAAGCTGGTAATAGGTAATTTTGGTTTCCTGGAATAGATCAATAAAGTCGCCATTCGCTTCATGATTGTAATTGGGCAATTTGTATCTTTTTGTGCCGTGGACAATAAAGTTCTATCTGTGAGTATTTATTTGACTACATCTATACTATATTACTATATATTACTATAATATTATAAAGAGGAAAGATTTGTTTGTTTGTTTATTTGTAATGAATAGGCTCCGAAACTACTGGACCGATTTCAATAATTCTTTCACCTTTGAAAGCTACATTATCCCCGAGTAACATAGGCTATATTATATTTAAAAAATTAGGATCCTTACTAAAACTCCAATAATGTAACATAAGGTGTAAAAAAAACCTGAAAAATTCCTTACGTCGCGTGCGCTACGAAAACTATTGGTGATAGAACAAAATCATTTACTACAACTTTGCAGAACTCATCATTATCTACAAAAAGTGTCAACATAACGACGACAACAAAAAGTGACAGCATAATTATGTCTAAATATTATAGTTACTATGTCACAGTAAGCAGTTTTTTATTCTAAAATATTAATTTATATATGCCGCCTCTTGAAAAGGCTCTTCATTTGTACCTTGGTATTAATCCTTATCAAAATAAATTACTTTATATTCAAGACGGCTTTAATACCTTTTTATAATTTTTTGAATTAGGTCGTGTGCGTGATCGTATGATTTTAGCTTGAAAAAATTTTGAATTCGTTTCGTAGGTAAATAAGTATATGATAATAAATATTATATTTTAATGTAACTATTCAAACTGCTTATAGTAGTATTTTATGGGTATTCCTGTTCAAAATTTCAGCAACAATTTAGTAAAAGGTAGTTTTCTAAGCCCATATTTTAATTTTCTTTCAGTAAGTACCTACTACTTACCTGATAATAAATATTATATTTTAATTATTCAAACAGCTTAGTACTTCATATAGTTCAATAAGCAAAATTTAGTAAAATCCTGTTTAATTATTTATTTCCTTCTATTTTTCATTTTATAATGCCCAAAAATGCCAAAAAGATCAAGATCTCATCTTTCTAAACATAGTTCCCAGGCGAGGGCAATAAAAATACGGCGTAATGAGGAATCTTCATCAGAAACTAAAATTCGCCTTGCAAGTCGGAGAGAATACGCGTCGCGATCGCGTGCTAGAGTCAAGTATCGAGCGTTCGCAGCGGCTTGCTGAACAAAATTTTATCACTGGCCCAGCAGCTGGTCAACTAGCTCATATACCGAGGATACCGATGATTCCAACTGATCTGCCAATCCCTTTTAAACGGCTTCAGTTTCCGGTGAAATCATCTTTCGCGTTAACTATTAACAAGTCCCAGGGCCAAACCTTCGAATTATTAGGGATCGAAAAATTCATAAAAAAAAATTCAAACTTCCTTTATAATTTTACTTTTTTTTTGAAACCCGATACAAAAAAAAGGGTGTATGTGTGTGTGTATGTACCCGTGCGAAGCCGGGGCGGGCCACTAGTCAATGATATTTCATGTCATCAGACCTGTTGTTTACCATCAAGAGCCTCTCTTGTTCGACTCGTCACTTTATTTAATTAAAAAATTGGCAGACATTTGCACTACCAATAAAAGCGAAACCTTCACATCATCATCAGCCGCAAGACGTTCACTGCTGATCACAGGCCTCCCCCTAGATTTTCACAAAGAACAGTCCTGCGGTTTTCAACGACTTTTGTAGGTCATCATCTAGTGCGAGGCCGTCGAACACTGCGTCTTCTGGTTCGTGGTAGCCATTTGAGAACCTCTCTTCCCCATTGGTTGTCTGTTCACAGCGATGTGGCTTACCAATTGCCACGTCAGCTTGCTTACTTTTTGAGCTACGTAGTCTTTTTCGTTCATTGGCGAATATCCTCATTTCAGATTCTATAACACAAAGAGAATTCAAGCATAGCTCGAAATGAAACCTTATAGTTGTATCTCACAAAATTAAAATTTTAGTAGGTAAATGAATAGGAACTAATGTTGCACAATATGTCACTCTTGTAGCTACTGCTATTACACAAACTGGTGATTCGTTGCTACTCACATGATTTTACCCATTCAAAACAGCTGTGTCAGCACATTTTCGTGGGTTACCTTATAAGTTCATGACAAAAACATGTTAATATAGTGCGTAGCGTCTAAAGCCAAAATATCGTACTAGCATATGAAGTTCAAACATAAGTCTATTAGTTTTTTTTTAACCCCCGACCAAAAAAGGGGTGTTATAAGTTTAACGTCGATGTCTGTCTGTCTGTGGTACCGTAGAGCTTAAACGGATGGGCCGATTTCGAAGCGTTTTTTTTATTTGAAAGTTAAAATTTGTGCGGGTGTTCTTAGCTACGTTTGGTTAATATCGATTCAAGATGTCCGCCTCCACAAAATGGCGGACAAAATATTTCTTCACAAATTACCTCAATATGGGTATCAAATGAAAGGGCTCGTCTAGTAGAATACTATACACTATAAAAAAAATCAAATCCAAGATGGCCGCTACCAAAAAATGGCGAAATATATTTATTTTTTCACAACTCCCTTAAAACATGGGTATCAAATGAAAGGGCTTGACTAGTAGAATGTTGCACAGATTACAAATCTGAGGTAGTCGGGGGTTAGTCAAATTTTTTAATTTTGTTCTTGTTTACTATAATAGGTTCGCACTAGTTACTAGTATCGTCCCGCTGTTTTACCCGCATAGTTTCCGTTGCGGTAATTTTGCCGCAATTGAATGTAGCCTATATCTTATTCCAGATTATAGTCTGTGTTCCATATTTCAACCCGATCCGCTCGCCGGTTCCATATACAACCAATTAAAAACTAAAAATGAAAAAAGAAGAAAAAAACCTTATCAGCTGACTATTATTATCATTCAATAAATTCAGACCAATGGAAAATGTGTTGCCAGACATATTGCATGCCTTTAGAAGAAGAGGCCAGTCTGTATGGGTCAACTATTAAAATGTTTTATATCACCTTATCTTACCTGCAAACAGCAATAAAGATTTTTGTATTTGTATTTGACGTGATTGAGCAGCAAATAGCTAAAACATCCAAACTTAGATACGCATCCTGTTAATATATTATATACGCGTAAGTTAGTTTGCTTGTTACATTTTCAACGAAAAAACTACTTAACCGATCATCATGAAACTTTGTGCTTGCTTTTTATCCCCAAAAAATAACGGAATCCGCCGCCACTGATTTTTAATATTAGTAAGATAAATTTACAAAAAAAGTGTTTATACAGTTATAACCACAATACAACCAACGTATCAATGAACAGCTTCAGTAGCATATTCGTACCAATAAATAGTCTTGATACCGAGCCAAGCAGCTTAGATCCAAACATATTGCTTCGAGCCATTCGCTCTTGGCTCACAAGAAGCTGGCATTGAGCTGAACGGGCTTAATCTAGCCCGAGATGACATATTGTTGGTTGCATTTTTGCTAAAAAGAGAATTTTGTTCGACGAACTATTAAATGGATTTGTGCTGTTGTTGCACTTGATATAAGCTTTTTGATAAACGACATTTATTTCGAATGGTCTGTCATCATCATCAGACCATGAGATCATCAGACGGTATTATAATATATAGCTGCTGAGTATAGCTAGACTTTGATTAATTTACACCGATGATCTTGTCAGATTTTGTATGTTTATTGTTTTTATGTTTATCTCTCTTACATCTTTGTTTTACCAGCCTAATTTGTCACACCGCTGGGCAAAGGTGTCCTTTTCCTCCTCCTAGACCTCTCTCCTTTCCACATCTTATTTCATTTTTGGCCGATGTTCCTAGTCAGTTCTAGGTAGTGATTGTTTGTCCTATTTTAATTTCACGGCACTGTGATATGAAAATTGAGAACCTCCTTTTTTGAAGTCAGTGATAAATATACTTACATCAACTTTAAGACCACCAGTCGAAGTGACCTTTGTATGAGGGCTGTCTATGGGTGTATACCGGTAGAACTCTTGCGTGCCGCGAAACCACTTGACTGAGTAGACTCCATAGCCTCGCAAGTCGTAGAGACAGGCCATCGTGACGTTTCGGCCTCTTTGGACTACCCGGGGGGTGATGCGAAGCTCGGCTGTTTGGAGACCACCCGCTTCTGTAGACAAAGAAATTAAGATCTTTTGAGTAACATACATATTATTTACTTTATTTTTAACCCCCGACCAAAAAAAGGGGTGTTATATCTTTGACGTCGATGTCTGTCTGTCTCTCTCTCTTTGTGTGTGTGTGTGTGTGTGAGTGTGTGAGTGTGTGTGTGTGTGTGGCACCGTAGAGCTCAAACGGATGAGCCGATTTCGATGCAGCTTTTCTATTTGAAGGTTAATATCTGTGTGGATGTTCTTAGCTATGTTTGGTTAATATCGATTCAAGATGGCCGCCCCCACAAAATGGCGGCCAAAGTATTTCTTCACAACCTACCTCAATACGGGTATCAAATGAAAGGACTTGGCTAGTAGAACAATATAATTATTTCAAATCTAACCACACCGCTACCACAAAATGGCGAATTACTAGTATTTTTTTTCACTATTGCCTCAACATGGGTATCAAACGAAAGGGCTTGACTAGTAGAATATTGTACAGATAACAAATCTGAGGTAGTGTAGGTAATTTAATGTATTTTTTATGCAAAATTTGAGACAATGTCCATACTCTGCACATTTATTTGCATTAACTATGTTTAGGTGTGTGAAATTTCATATTTCACTGTCAGCGGAATTTTCGTAAAATGGATTACCGGTAACAAAGTTTTAGTTTCCTGTATTAATATGCGTAAAAAATACCGACTGAAGCAAGAATTCTTTTCTTTTTGAATTTTGGTTCTTGTAACAAAAATAGTGTCTAAACTACTTGTTTGAGTCCTTGGACCACATTTCACGTGTTCGGAGCCCTCGCAACTGTCAATGCATTCCCTGGCCTCCTCATCTACATAACTACTATCTTCATATTTACATAGTAACTCGCATCTCAAGCTTAACCACACCCTAACTCCAGGCCCATTAACTTTGGCACCGTCAATACCCAAAATCAACAAACAGGCGAAAGCCCAACTCAAAACTATTTAATTGCTCGTTTCCTTCGAGGTTGATTTCAAAACATTAACTAAGTTGCCTTTGAGATCATAGATTGGACAGAACATTGGTGTTGGTCAGCTCATAGTTAGGCTTTCGAGAAGTGACCAAGACTTGATTTAAATTGAATACTGTGTTAGATTCAATTGGGAACGAGACGAATAAATAAAATAAGCAAGTAGGCGTGCCAATTTTTAACAGTGCCCTTACCATGAGTTTACGTAGATCCTATTCGCTAGCGACTGCGTAAAAGATTATTATGGCGAAATTAACCGCGCCCCTAGCGGTCACTGGCAGAACTAAAGTCGGCAGTATGAGTCAGTGAGTAGAAAACCTATCGAGTTAAGACTCGCTATCGAATAAAGTTTTTTAGCAATCGTCATAGAAAACGGTACCATGAGTTACAAATTTGACAGTCGCCTTCGAATAAAACTGTTTCGATAGCAGTAAAGTTACTCACTAGCTTATTGAAGCGTGAAAGTGTTGGTTAAAGTGCGTCTAGACAACAAATACATAATTTTAACTAGATTGTGTATTGAGATAATGTCGGGGAGAAATAATTTAGCTTGGCATATGTTAATGACGGCTGCTCATGAAGACGAACGACGCAATCAAGGAAATTTTCAAGCAAGCATGCGAACGAAACTTGCAGAAATTAATTTCTAAAAATAATTAAAAATGGTGAAAATAATTTCAGTAAAGAATATAGGCTTCAGTCAGGAAGTTTTCGAAGATTTATGTGGATTACTAAAGGATCCACTTGAAATCCACACAAAGAGTATCACTTCTATCATGGAGATGCATAATTATGTACCAACTTCTGCCAGAGTGCTAATTGAAAATACTTTTGGGCAATTGAAGAACCGTTGGCATTGTGTACACAGGATAGAACATTGCATTATCAGCCAAAACATGCCAATAAAAGCATGTTAAAAAAAATATATGTAGGACATAAATTATATTAGCATGTTGCGTGTTGCACAATATTGCTATAAACTACAATGTTCCAGACCCTGAAGATGAAAATGAAGAACTACAAGGTATTTTACTAAAATAATTTACTCTGTACCTACAAATCAAAATTAAGAGTAATAATAATAACTAACTGTATTTATTTCTTGCAGAATCATTTGAACAACATGAAGTGGTGTTGAATGAAACAACGAGTGATTTATTACTAAGGGGCCGAGCATTACGGGATCAAGTAGCTCAGAGACTCTCTCGAATACCATAATTGTTGACCAACACAACATGTGGCATAGTTTGAAGTTTTAAGTGTCCACATTAATTATAAAATAAAACAAGTTATGTACATTGAAATATTTAATTTAATATAACCAGCAAGTGTTACAATGTAGGAAGCTTAATTTATATGGTTAAATAGATGAAAATATTTTATATTTTATTACCATACTCTAATTGATTTACATAAAAGACAAATACAAAAAAGTCAAAATATTTTATTGTGTACAACAGAAATTTAAAATATACAAATAATAGATTTAAAGCTAATGCCATAAGTGGCGGCCTTATTACTAAATTCGATCTCTTCCAGGCAACCATTTAAATTGATGGTTTTATGTAATCATTGTAGCTGACCATAATAAAATTATCTGTACAATTGTTTACTTGAAACAGATCTAAGTGAACTGTAGGAAATTTCGAAAATGTTTTAATCGTAACAACAAAAAACCACCTTTTAAGATTTTGTTAAAAGTGAATTGAATGTCTTAAATGTCTTACAGAATTATGTAAGTTTATAGGAACTATGTATTTTAATTACTACAGGAACAACCCAAAAGAGCTTGTAACACTTGTACAACAAATTTTGAATTTGAATTGATGTAGTTAAAAAAATATATATATGGGTATCTTGTAGCCTAACTATTATTTACCCTTCTAATTTAGTTACTATTTATAAGTTTTAATTCTTATTTACTAGCTGCGCCTAACATTAATTATCTTATAAAATATAATATCCTACCAATTTTGTCTTACTTATTTCCTAAATTCTCAGCTATTTTATTAAAAACAGCTAAAATGCTTGGTATAACTCCAGCCACCTTTCTTGCATCCTTAACTCTTCTTCCCTTAACCTAATCGTCTCCCGTTCAGTTTCCTGCTGAAATGCACGCCATTCACAGTCAGATCTGACAAAAGCTTGCCTTGCCAGATCCGATTGTGTCTGTGTCCGGGTCCTTCTGCGGATAGGAGAGGTCAAGTCCTGCAGGCGACCTCTCCGCCGCCAATGAGACGTGGCAGGCAAGGCCGTGGGTCTCTGCGGCGCACGAAGCTCTGCACTGGCATGAGGCAATGTAGATGGTAATGTTGCCGTGTCACTATCATGAGATCCGTTTCGCTCCTATTCATGTATGGGGCTGAAATAATACATAAATATCACTAATAGAAAAAAGTAATAGTAACAGTATGTAATAGTACTAGTACATAATTTATCAATCAATTTCAAATATCAATTATATAATAGTACATATCCTATTACTACCATGTAAAGGCGGGAACACTGGTGGTCGAGTGGATGGTCCAGCTTCATCCCAGGCTTATTTTCTAGTTCGGCCCAGAGTCGTAAGTTTGTCACCCTTCCTTGGGGTCCGTCGGTGGATTTGCTAAGGTCACCATGTCTAAAAATAAACATTCAATTCAGAAAAGTCCACTCAAAGCCACATTCCTGCAGAACACTTGACACTACTACTATTGTAAAAAACAGTATGCTTATTTTTCCATGTACTCCACCAGTGTTGGACTGGTTCGCGTTTTATCAACTTTCTTATAAGTAGTTATAATTAAATTTATTTCTATCTGAAACCGAGAATATTTTTGTTGCACTCACTGCACTGCTCCAAAAAGCCAAATACATAATATCAAAGAGAATGTAATACACTACGAAACATATATTAAGAACGCCGCAAGGGCGCAACAAAATTGACATTGAAACATCGACTGTTTAGACAAATTTAGAAACACATATAAGCCTTAGATTATCCACTACTTTAAGACGCTTTCAACTGGTAGGATTATTGGAGTTACCTGCCTTCTCTTTCTTTTTAGTGTAGCTAGAAAGAGGCAGCTTCATTATGTGTGAAGTTAGAAACATTACTGTTTTTGTACCAACATAACGACCCACAAACCAGATAAACAATCGAGTTGTCGCTATCGAGTCCGTTTAGCTCATGGTACGTGATTATTAGAAGTCTATTCGATGTTCGGTTTGCTCGCTATCGACTACGGTAAAATAGTAAAATGTTTCGATAGCAACTCATGGTAGAGGTACTGAGCTCTAATCACTGCTGTTTTATTCGATAGGTTTACCTACTTAGACCCTATTCAGCCGCTAGTCATATGTTGACGCCTGAAGGACGTGAGCTCACCGAACGTTGTCTGACGTATAGGGGCCTATTGAAACTTCTCCTTCCCATTCGCCCACTCCTATTCTCTATTTCCTACTTTCTTTAACGCTTAAAACTCCGATGCAGCTGAATATCAGCCACCACTGCACCCTTCTGTTTGAGGAGGTTCCTCCTCCTACAACTCCGGTACAGCCGCATATCAGCCGCTTCTGTACCCTGCTATGCTAACGAATCAGGCCCGGCCGCGTCACCTAAGGTTAATTGACAATGTGCTCCTCGATCTGTGTTTTGCTATCGTAGACTAACTACATATATTATAACGTCGCTTACGATCAAATGAGACGGTGGTAAACCTATAATAACAACTCTTGACTTGAAGTTGCGGGAAAAATCCTACTGCTAAAAATTTGCAAAATTATTTATTTTATTATCTGTTTTTTTTTTTAAAT
Source organism: Ectropis grisescens (assembly GCA_017562165.1). Taxonomy (NCBI): domain Eukaryota; kingdom Metazoa; phylum Arthropoda; class Insecta; order Lepidoptera; family Geometridae; genus Ectropis; species Ectropis grisescens. Next base: position 4,763,136 of record CM029772.1, read on the forward strand.
ATTATAATTAATTTATTCACAGTAATAGGATACATAGTAGGTTGATACATAGTAGCATTAGAGTTTTAGAATTTGAGAGTTACAAATTGTCTGAAGTCGCTACATGAAAATTTTGAGCTTCGAATATCCGAACTAAGCCTAAGCTTGTGCTTCAGAATATTCGCAATGGTTTATTGATTTGTAAACATTTTTATTATCTGTGCAGGTATTGGATAATTTTTCGAGTTTTCCGGTTTTGTATTTGAAAGTGTTTTAAATTGAAAATAAAAGATTGTAGGTTACCTACGTTTAGTTTGAGACTCACTATTAATTTACACAATCTATGTAGTTAATGGTAATAGAATTATGTATGTATCGTATTTTATTCAAGTGTATTCTCAGTGGAAATATAATATTCCAAAAAATAAATATTTTAATGACCTATGAGCAAATATCACAGTCATTGTTGACTGCGCTTAGCTATCACTAAAAATCACTATAAGACGTCCAGATAAATTTAAAGCAAATTTTACTTTTTTTGTTGATAGTTCAAAAATGGATTCCCGGATTAAAAAAAAACGCAATACTGATGAACGATGATCTACCAAAGAATAAAACATCAATATTGATTTATAATTGCCAGAGCTATTGCGTAATATATTTACTGATAAAATATACAACCGAATTTTGAACCTCCTACTTTTTAACCTCCGACCAAAAAAAGGGTTGTTATAAGTTCGACGTCGATGTCTGTCTGTCTATCTGTCTGTCTGTCTGTCTGTCTGTGTGTGTCTCTGTTTGTGGCACCGTAGAGCTCAAACGGATGGGCCAATTTCGATGTGGTCTTTTTTATTTGAAAGTTAATATCCGTGCGGATGTTCTTAGCTATGGTTGGTTAAATATCTATTCAAGATGACCGCCTCTACAAAATGGCGGACAAAATATTTCTTCACAACCTACCTCAATATGGATATCAAATGAAAGAACTTGACTAGTAAAATACTATACATTATAACAAATTCCAAATCCAAGATGGCCACCACCACAAAATGGCAAAATATGTAATTTTTTCACTACAACCTCAATATGGGTATCAAACGAAAGGATTTGATTAGTAGAATGTTAAACAGAAAACAAATCCGAGGTAGTCGGGGGTTAATCAAAATGTTTAGTTTTGTTCTTGTTTGGATTCGGTTAAAAAAAGTATAACACTGAATTAAAAGTATTTTAACAAAACAAAGACGGCAAAATCACAATAATGCAATACCTTCCTGGCCTGACCATAACTGACTTATCTTTTAAGAAAATCAATGTCTTTGTTTGCTCAAGCGAAATTTCCATAAATATAACTTCGACAAAACACAATTGTCTAGGTAAGTAATAAACAATATCTAGATCAATAAAATCCAAGAGCGTCGTAAAAAAGTGAAGCACTGAAGATAACTAATCATCTTACTCTAGCGAACTACTAACAGTCTGACGCAAAGCAATTTAATTGCTTGGCCCAATTGGGACCAACGTTGGCAGGCTGACAATAAGTCCTGTAGCCATTTATCTGCCCAAATTCTGTTCTAATAAATAACGTCACAACCAAAAAGCCAACAAACAAAGCCACTTATATTCGGCATCATTAGCACTGTCCCTCTCATGGGCGGACCCAGTAAATACCGGGTGGGGGATTTGCAAAGATATATTGGTGGGGAAAAGACGAAAACATATGTATTAGCTGTGAATTGGATCGAAAACAGCTGAAATGACCTGAATTTAAAATTAATATTACTGGTAAGGGTAAACGAATGGCGATGTTTGGATGTTTTTTTACTCAATCACGCCTTTACTTCGAAACGGACCGAGTTGAAATTTAGAACATAGATAAATGAGACTATAGGCAGTTGGGAAGCTGATGCAAAGGGTTTAATCCGAGGTACTGGGCATTGTATACGTAACCAAAGTGGTGACTCCCGCTCTGGCTCGTTCCTGAGGCAGAGGATAGCAATAGCTATTCAGCGAGGCAACGCAGCCAGCGTTTTGGGCACATTTGCACCAGGAACGATTCAGGGTAGGTTATTTTAGTTATTTTAGTTAATTTGTATTTTGATAATGTTTAATATTGATAATAAATTTCTTAATTTAAAATAAATATGACAAAATTAACAACAAAAAAAAACTACAAAACTGCTGGGGTAAAACCGCGGACCACTGCTAATCTATACTAATACTATAAAGCTGAAGAGATTTTTTTGTTTGAACGCCTCAATCTCAGGAACTGCTTGACCGAACTCGATTTCAAAAATTCTTTTACCGTTGGATATGTGACTGATCTTTGAGAGCTATAGGCTCTACAATGTACCACGGGTGAAATTAGGAGTGACGACTCATTTTTGATTTAATGTGCCATCAAAAGGTTACTCAATAACTGAAACATAGGTGAAAGAATTACTTTGTTATCTAAAAAACTTTTCGTGATATCACGATTTTAAAATCACAATTTTGGACTCTCCCAAAAACGCTTTATACAAAAACACTACAGAAACGTGACGTCACAATGCCGTATTTTCTATGCATCACGCGTAAAGTTTGTATGGTAGCTATATTAAACATTGCGTTTAATTTTATTTATATACACAAGCGAAGACTACCGCTTACTATCAGACGGACCGTATACTTATTGCCATTATAAAAATACATACTTATTATACATACATATTTGTATCAGTAAATTTACATTGGGTAGGAAACGAACCTATACGATCTAGGCTAACTTACTACCAACTAAGCCAGACCCTAACGTGAGTTTCTAATTTTAGACTGAATCGCCTAGTTTTTTCAGCGTGACTGAGCAACTGACATCTATTTATAGTATGATATTTAACACTACCAGCAGTGCCTTGTGGTTTTACCCGCGTAGTTCCATCCCCATTATTTTCACGGGATAAAAAGTATCCTATCTGTTTTCCAGACAATTTATCTATCTGTATTCTAAATATCAACCCGATCCATTCATAAGTTACAACGTATTTGAGCAACAAACATCAAAATATGTAAAAATAAAATGACATTTTATAATTTCAGTAGAGGTAGGATATCAATCGTCCTTAGTCCAACCCTCTCACTATCTCACGGGATAAGAACCCCAGCCTGATTACGTCCATCTCTCCCAATGTCCCATGTTCTGGCTTCCCGGCATTTCGCTAATACTTCCTCTGGGAAAAATAAGCCATCCCATACTTTTTGCCCAATGTGTTTATGGTCTTTGGTTAATGGCTGACAGTTGTCTATGTACCGAGGTCGGTAGGCAAAAACTCAAGCCTTTTAAAAGTTTTCTGCCAAAAAAATTCATCGGCTTTGTTACATTTCTACAATGAAAATCTCTCCCAAGCGGATTTCGGGGTTGCCTAACCTAAATACAGCACCCATTTTTGTAATTATTTTTAAGGAAGGTGTTAAACAAAGGTTGTTGATCTGGAAACATTAAGGTAGAGAAGTTAAAATGTATAAAAAACAAATTGGTTAGACCCGAACCTGCGTTTTCCAAACTATTTCTTAGCCATGTGTTAATATATGAAATATAAAAGTTATGTTTAGATATTTGAGAAAAACCCTAGAATATATGTATTTTGAAACGAAAACAGAAAAAACAATAAAATCTATACGAAGTGTCTTAGCAATACATACATTTTATTTTAAAATGCGTTAAAATTTAATCAAAATTGTATATATTTTATTTTTAAAGATTATTACACTCCGAGGTATAAGCTGAGCTTTGCATTAGTGTGAGTGATCACCAATCAGGCAGGAGCTTGAAATTTTGTCCGCGAGGTATAGGCTGAGCTTTGCATTAGTGTGAGTGATCACCAATCAGGCAGGAGCGCGGCGAGACAGAATGGCGCCGCGCCTAAGGCCGGTTGTCACACCTACACTATCCATGTACACTCACACAAATGCAAAGCTCAGCTTATGCCTCGCGGAGTGTACAAGGTTTTTTGTAAAATCAAACCTCATACAAGCATTTTATTAACATGGTTGTATGTCTACCGTATGCCCAAACATTTAGTTTCAGGTCAAGTGACGGTCAGTTCGCTCGTTAACATGGTGCCCGAAACTGCATCAAAATTTCAGGAACAATCGTCCTATAACTACGATTAACATCCTATAGTCAATAATAATGAAAATTTAAATATTAATTAACGAAAACTATCTTCAGTAAATATACTGAATTCGGCTGTAATAAATAAACAAACTTTTCCAACTATGTCATAGAAACATGTAGGCACAAAACAAATATTTATATTAATCACACAAATAATAAAACAAATTGTAACATTTATGCTTATATTTTCTCACTAATAGCATCCTGCGGTTTTACTCATGTAGTTCCCGATTCTGTTATTTTTACGGGACATAAAGTAGCCTATGTATTATTAAATAATTAAATTTATATAAGATTATTATCTGTCTGTGTACTACTACCACGCTTGAAATCAATTTCATGGAGATGCATGGATACTAGTGTCGCTTGCATCTTGCAGTTGCAGTTTGCGGCCTGCTGCCATCTTGGAACTGCACCTTAAGTTGTTTTTAACCCTCGAGGGGTGTTATAAGTTTGACGTTGATGTCTGTTTGTCTGTATGTGTGTTTGTCGGTATGTAGACCACCTTAGAGGTCAAACGGATGAGCCTATTTCAATGCGGTTTTATTTGAAGGTTGATTTCCATTTGGATGTTCTTAGAGTGTATCTCTCTACTTAGTCTATGGTTCTTAGCTATGTTTGGTTATAATGAAAATTTTTGTACAGATTACAAATCCGAGGTTATTGGGGGTAAATCAAAACTTTAAATATTGTTCTTGTAACCATCTAACCTCTACGCATAATTAAATGTTCTGCAGACTGCAGTTGCAGTTTCCGGCCTTCTGACTATCTTCTGACTGTACCTTAAGTTGTTTTTACCGTGTAACCTCTATGCATATTAATTGCTCACTTGACCCTATAAGGCTCAAGCTTAACCCTTTCTAAGTACTTGGTTACACCATGAAAAAACCCTTTGAAATTTATTTACGTTGGTTAAGAGGTTTGGGCTTTTCGTGAGTTTTAAAGTCGCTGACTTTTAGAGACTTAACTGTTAAAATTATATATAACTAGCGGTCCGCCCCGTCTTAGTCCGTAGTACCTACATAAAATGACTCAAGAATCACACATACAGCCAACGGTGAAATAATTTTTGGAATCTGACCAGTAGCTACTAAAATTGGCGCTTTATAACAAAAGCCTTTTAGCTCTATAATATTTGTATACTCGTAGATATATTAATACTGTTCGTAGGTAGACTTCATTGTCATCAATATAAAATTGATTTCGGGTTCATTTATCTTTTTTTTTAACTTTTATAGGTTCGCACTTGACCAATAAATCCCGCAATAGTTCCGTAATAGCCTAATTTTCCCGAAATAAAAAATAGGCTATGAGCTATTTCATATTATCTGTTTCCAAATTTTAACTCGATACGTTCAGCCATTATATAATCAGCTAAGTATAATAAGTATGTATTTAGAACTATATGTATAAGTATTCTACCAGCTATCTGGTCGCCATATTACAAGCTTTGCTTAGTTTAGGGTCAGATGGTGTTGTGTGTGAATTGTCCACCACCAATTCAGACGTGATTGAAACAACGAACATCCAAACTTTGACATCCTAATCATGTTATAAATGTCATTGTCTGGAAATTTTGACATTTGTTACACATCGGAAGAAATGAACGGATCGTGTTAACATTTAGCATACAATTATATATGATAGTCTTGAATAATACGTAGCTTACTTTTTATCCCGAAAAATGGAAACGGGAATGAGTAAAACCGCGGGGTACTAGTAGTTTATAATATTAGTATAATTGTTCGTTTTATAAGATCAAACTGATCTATAACGCAGTTATTGAAGCAATCTTCAATCTATGTAGATGAAAAAAATAAATAATAAAAATCCCGGAAAATTGTAAGTCGCTGTAAAACCTTTGTCTTTTCGCCGACAATTCCTACCGACCTTAACGGGAGTAAGGATTTCTATTATATTTTCAAGTCCAATGCATTACAATGAGTTTTTCTTTCTCCGTATCATAACATAAATGTTCACTAGAGAGTTCCCAGAAAAAACAATGAATATAAAAAGGTTTTCGTCTCGACCGCTTCGTTCAGTTTCACTAAAGACACTGTATTAGTTTTATTCGGTTTTGTTATTTCTTATGAAATAGAGTTATTCAAATGGCATTTTATCGATAATATGTTTGTGCTAGATTACCGTTTTTGTAATAATAGTACTCCTGGCAAAGACCACGTGCGGAAGTAATACACCTTTGTCAGTTATTCTTTCGGTTAGTAGTAATGTGCAAACATCAATATATTCCAGTCTTAGATAGATACAAAGTAAATAGATCAGGGTTTTCCGCACGGTTCCTTTGTACCAATCGTAAGCAGATGACGTGAATACTAGCTATGGCCACAGAGTGACGTGTCGCGACAAAAGTATGACACTTCCACAAGAGCGACAAGACAAGAGCGATCAGCAGGTCTACTACGAAGTCCGATAAACGATATATTGGCAGAAGTTATGTCGTCAAATCAAGTGTATCAAATCATCGCTAGTCTGAAAAATAATTCTTATTTATATCATAAAAAGAAAATGGAACTACAATATCTCTCCAAAACAGTATTATGCTGACGAACTAAACCAATTAATTTTATTTTGAATGTTTAATAAATAATAACCAATTAATTTTATTTTGAATTTTCACGAAGCGAATACACCTCGAACATACTTGGAATAAATCGTCGATGAACTAAGCATGGCTTATAATTAAAAGGAATAAAATCTGATTATTTACATGTTTACGTATCAGAAGAGTTTTATTTTTAACTCGGCGTTCGTCGCTACTAGGTAAAAAATACCACAGACGTAATAAAAAACGCTTACATTTTTTTTTCTACGTAATTTTGGGAATTACCGCTTTATGTACCTTTCCGCATAGCAACAATAGATGCTCTCCCTGCGCCACTGTCACTTGGTACCACGCACTGGGTCACAGCGGACTTCCAAAGTGAGTATGGGTGAAATATACCCGGTAGCGATCGTTTGTGTAACTAGTTTTTACTATTTTATTTTTGTTTTTGGACTCCGGTATTGTGAATTTCTCACAGACAACACTATTGCTCAAATTTTACAACAAGATAATAGTGAGCAAGAACTTGTATCATAAACAGAGAATCGCGAAGTCTGTAGTAACCATAGCAGTGATACTGAGCAAGAAGCGAATTTTGGTGATGTTCTGACATTTCTTTGCAGAATTTAAATTATATTACCCGTACAAATGAGAGAAGACTACTTAGACGATATTCCACTGAAATATTTGAGGCGTAGAAAATTCATTGGTTGAATTAAAATTTTCTAATGGCATGTGTGAGTACAACAACCACCACAAAACGTACGGCGAGAGAAAAAACGAATCAAAAGAATTGACCAAAAGTTCACCTCTTATACACAGCAAAATGTACGTTATAAATTTTCCATAGACCATAAAAATGAAACTCTAGGTAATTCTCAGCAAAATATGGTAAGCTGCTCTAGGATTGGCCTAAAACCATGTATGTCTTGCTATGAAGATTGTAGCTGGGTGAAAGATAGCATAACAAAGACGTCGCGTCAAATATGCAACAAAAGAATACGCAGAGAGCACACAATACATACTCGTGGCAGTTGCTACCAATAAAAGAATAAATAAATTACTAAAATTAGTGAAATAAAAAGCGTGCACGTTTTCAGAGCTGTGAATTTTTATGATTTTTGAGTGCGAATTCTGAATTTTTTTTTTTAAAATGGCACATTTTTTTTAAAAGTTGATAAGAACATTTTATGTAATTTTATTATATAATCTCATTTTGCACGATTTCAAAGAAAATTTTAACAATTGTTACAGTTTTCATAATTACTAAGATTTTTTTTTAAGGTTTTGATGCCTATGTAATGAATGTACCTTAAGTTACAATAACTACTTATATTGAAATAAATAACTCTTTTAATTTATAGTTAATAGAACATAGAAACAATTTACAAATAAAAACTTGAATTCAAATTAGCATTTTATAGCATATTTAAACAACTTTTCACCCGGTAGCGAGCGTTAGTGTCCGTATTTGCCTAGCGACAAACGCCGAGTTATATAGATAAGAGTCTAAAAGAACAACTGCCTGATGGAAAGCAACATACCTTAACATACCACATAACAGCACAGTGTCACGCAGCTATTGGAACATGAAGAATCCAAATCATTAACTAGCACTGCACTGCGCTCATCACCCAGATATCTAAGATGTTACGAGTATATCTCTAAGCCGGACTCTGCCAAGAGTCCTACCACTACAAAAGTATCTAATAGTATTTAAAGCAAGGCCATGCAGTCATTCATACAGAATTGTCAACAAATATCTATAAAAAATTTAATAAACTCTGTGACGAATTCGCTACGTAAAACAATCTTTGGTACCAGAGTACACAGAACAGAACCTACCTCTTAGGTATCTACTAAGTATATTTAACACAAAATACTAAACTATCTTAATCATAACAAGGCATGACGACTCATTTTTAATATAATGTGCCATCAAAAGGCTACTCAATAACTAAAACATAGGTGAAATAATTACATTGTTATCTTAAAAACTTCCCGTGATATCACGATTTTTAAATTACAATTTTGGACTGTCCCAAAAACGCTACAGAAGCGTGACGTCACTGTGTCGTGTTTTCTATGCGTCGCGCGTAAAGTTTCTATGCCAGGTACCTATATTAAATATTGCGGTTAGGCAACTGGTTTGATAACAAAAGTCACTTGAAATTTAATGGGTTATCCCATGATAAATACATTTTCTGATGACTTCGTACTTTTAAAATGGACTTGCCTATCCAATTTAGAATGATCATAAAGTAAGTTAAACTAAAAAATATCAAAAATTAAAATTGGTACATATATTATTCTATCCAAATACTGTCATTAAATCAAATAATTTAATGTAATTGCAGAACCTGTCGTCACGCCTATTTTGTCAACGAGTTCATATAAAATCTACGCCAGCATATCTTTTAAGCTTTCGTTCAATCCTGTCCCGTCCCGGAAGCGACCCAGAAACGTGTGAATAAGCCGTATTTATACGTACACTGGTTTATAAGCACCGTAAGAATAATAAAGCAATCAGTGCGATCGCGCGAGATGACGCCCAATAAGAGAGAAACAATGAGCCGTTGGAATTATTCCGAGAATGGATATAACAACTGTATCTCTTTGTGTGAATGTGGAGTTGAGTTACAAGTACAAGCGATAGCGGAAATAGGAAAAAAATCCAATATCAGTGCAATGAAAATACCCGCTTGATGCGCTGTGGTTTGATTTTGGGTATCATATTACACGAAGTGACGATAACCAACAAATTTAACTTTGCGGTCAGGTTTTTAGCGGGAAAAAAGTTTTGTTGTATAGGAAGGTATACCCATAAATTTGTGGTAATGGCGTCTACTTGAAAATGTCTTTATTTTGACATAAATCGTATTAAAATGTGGCGGAATAATAGTTTTGAAGTATTGAAAAAAAAATGTATGAGCGAATGCAGTTTTTTTTTGTTTTTGATGTTTATTTTGTCGTGTACAATAAATAAATTTTACCCATAAAACCATTATGTCTTCCTTATAGATTATATGTTATAGCTCCTAGACCACTTGAAAACTCTGTAATCAATCGAGTGAAATCAATGTAAGTAATCTGACACCCGTTTTCCCGCCGAAATTATAAACGCGTAAATGCCAGCACGCAATGTGCTACTCATTGCATGCTGGCATTACTATCCTGATTGGCCATGCTTGTAGGTCAGGAAAACAAAGGTTAATTGTATAAAAGCATTATTAAGGATCGGTTTTTTTTTAAATGAGATGTGCTCACGGCCCCACGGGCCCAACATCTCGACACCAGAAGGTTAAAAATGTTCCAAAATATGTCAAAAAAAAAAAACGTACGGAAAGGTGTTTTTTTCATTATAATCGTCCAAATCATTTCGTAGTACTGCACTATGCTCGCCACCCAGCGATATAAAATGATTTATCTCTATGTCTTGTTATTTCACTGCAAAGATTGTCCTTCACCGGGGCACAGTGATGCGCTTGCACACTACTGCTTGGCGCTAGAGTTGCTGTTAAATGTGTGGTACTTCCTCGGGTGGATTTTTTTTATAGCACAGATTGAGGAGACGAAAAGGTCATGTGCCTGATGGTAAGCAACATATCTGCCACATAACAGCACTGTGACACGCAGTTATTAGAACATGAAAAGTACAAATTATTACCTAGCACTGCACTGCGCTCGTCACTCAAAGGTGGATTCTGCAAAGAGTATTACTCCTGCTTCTACTATTTTCATTTTATATGTGAATCTAAATTCGATGCCCACTTTACCGTTCTCGCTTTTACTCCGACCCCTACTACGAAAAAGAAAACGCAGTCGAAAGACAGCGAGAAATATTGCCACTTGTGTGCGAGCAGGTGCGTTCGCCAATAACGGATAAACACTGTCTATATCTGTACGAACTTATGGTTACGAGCCTCGCATTATGTGACTTTCGAGCGTTTAGTAGGCGATTTATGTAGTTTCTCTGTTTTATAAACATCCAGTATTTATGAGATTCCTCTATGGGTTTGATATATAGAAAGAAATAGAAGAATTTAAACGTCGCAAAGGAATTTGGGATGCTTGGTTTATTGGGTTTAGAAATTTTGTTAGTAGCTACTTAAAAATATTTCCACAGGATTCATTTAATCGCGATCATTTTACTCTTCTAGACTATATATAATTTGTGTTCCAAATTTCAGCCTGAACCGTTCATACGTTACACCTTCAACTTTAACTTTTTCCTTTGGTTTCCAATCGGTAATGTCACCGTAATTTCGCCAATGTCCAGCTTTTAAGCAGAGTATCTTTGTTATATTATGTTCTTAATTCAGGTGATCAGTATTCCATCTTCTTCATATCTTCTGAGAGTTTTGAGCTTGATTTTCGGAAAACACGTGAAATCGAGGCAGCAGGACATGTCTGATAAGGAGTTATTCAAACATTGACATTTATCATATTAATAAGGTTGACTTTGACGTCTTGGCAGCATAAAACGGCCTTGGTCACAAGTTTTCGTGTTAATTTTTCCTTCGTAATACTTATGTACTTAGATAATAGTTTTGTTGGGACTGGTAAACAGTTTAAATATTTGATAGTTTGATAGTGAAACATTTCGGTAAGTGAGTTATTAATTTAAGTAAACACTTTTTTAGGAAATAAAATATTAATACGCATCCAAAAAAATATATAGGATAAACATCATTTCACTTTTATGAACGTTTCTAAGTAAAGAGTGAGTAATAGGTTACAAGCCCGTGAATAAAATTTATGGGTCATAATTATGAACTACCAGGAGACCTATGTAGGTTTTCCGGCGATTTTCAGGGTTTTTCGTAATTTGATTATGTACGGCATTAGTTCCATACAGTTTCAATACCTCTTCTTTTAACTTTATTGCACAATGCCGTACAAAAATCATGCGACAAGGAGAAAGGATCGAGATTTAGAACCCCCCCCCTCTTCAACTGCACTCACACAGCCTACAAGTGACGGCATAGTGTTGAATCTTATTACTTTATACCCTTCTATCATCCTACATAGGTCTCCTGGTGTATCAAATGACCTATACATTTTGTTCACGGGCCTGCAGTCTACTAGTATCATTCTACATAGGTGTCCTGGTGGTTCATATGACACACAAATTTTATTCACGGGCCTACAGTATATAATTCATGTACGAGAGTTGACAATTATAACCACTGTATTAAACATCAGCTGTGCTAAGCTCAATGTTATGTCTTAAGGTTCGTTTGACGCCAACATTATTTTTTTTTGCAAAAAACATGTTTTTGTTACAGCAAGAGGATACTTGGATACGGGAGAAAGAAGTAGTATTTTTTATATCTCGTACTATGTATTTAATGAGCAGGTATGTTACTTACCATTAAGGTCATGTCTTACTCACCCCGCGATTTTACATTACAAGAGTTACAAAAATATTATTTATAAGATAAATTACCTAACAAAAATACTTTCTTTCTTGAAAACAACACACCAAAACAAACCTCTCAGTCATCCAATTAATTCAACAACAAATTCATAATTCAACCGCGATACTACGACGCGATTTACGTCCTCAGTGCGCACTAAACTCCATACAGCCTTGCTAAGGAGCGACGCACAATCGTAAAAAAAAATAATCATTCCCGCAATAAACCGAAATGTGTCACCGATATCGGGAAGGCGAGATAACGACGCGATGTTAGAATAAATTCCGCGCCAATATACCATGTCTTGTAAGGCCTTGCTATTCAAGGAAAACAAATATTTTTTTATCAATTTTTTTTGTGTAATGGATAATCTTAGATAAAGAATAAGTAAATAGATCAGGTTTTCCCACATGGTTTATTCGTACCAATCATAATATACAGATGAGGTGTATGTTAGCTATGGCGACATAGTAACGTGGAAACGTAGAAAAGTATGACATCCACAAGAGCGATCAGACCCGTGCTTTCGTTTGTTCTAAACGTAGTAAGTATATGTAAATTCTTTGTGGATAATGGATATGCCTGGAAACCACAGGTTGCCCTAATGTGGATACCTGTGTAAACTTGCGTAGCTATTTTTGTGTCTGTGGATTAAACTCGTAGTCTTAATACATTAACAAATTTACCAGGCTGAATTTTGTCGGTACTGAATCCAGTAAAATGTAATAACTTTCAGTAAGCCAGCATACTAAATTCAAAAGTAAAGATTCCTTGCTTCTTACTTCTTTATAAACTTTCTTTTCAACTTTCTTTTTCTTTTCAGTCGACTTAGTTTAGCCAACACAAGTGTGCCTCTAAGGTAAGTACAAATTAACTTTGTATTTAGGTAAACCGCACATTAAAAGTACGCACAACAAGGTGGCAGGTGGTAATATTGCGTTGAATGGTTAAGCTTAACTGCATAGGTTGAGTCAAATAAATGCTAATATTTAATTAAAGTTTCAAAATATCTTACTGTACCTAAACTAAATTGTAAAAATCATGAATATTCAACGCCTATGAACAATTTTATAGCCAAAAATATCTCTAAGATCTCACTGACATTTCAATTTACTTATTTATAATAGAAGACTAGATACTCATTGGCAGCACAAAGAAAATAAATTACTGAGAAATTAATATAAAAAATGTAACGGATATTAAAATTTGCGAATTCATGCTAAATTTATCACTACAGAGAGATAATAATAGATTCTTAGAAATACTGATTAAAGTACGGATAAATTCAGACCCAGTTGTATTTACTTGAAATATTGTGATCCAGTGAATAGAGAGCTTTATAAGCAGGCCATAAGATTAGCAGAAAGGGAAGCAAGAATGGCGTGTCGTAAACAGACAGTCATGTGTTGTCATTTTCAATGTGTTTCTAGGTTCATGACGACGGAAGTGAAACATTTTATTACCATGATCCCATGATCTTAATTGAATGGAAACTTTATGTCAATGCGTCATTTTCAGAAAGCAAACATATTGAATCCGTAATACCATAACACAGGAACTAATCACTGTTTAATTTTTAATTTAACTTACTACAAGCGCCATTCAGTTTTACCTGCGTAGTTTTCACTCATTTTTTATGATGAAAATAGCCTAATTGATAACTATATATATATTTAATATAAATTCTATAATTTAAAGACTATAATTTAAATTCCAACTTCATTTGTAAAGTCGTACCAACGCAATGGAGTAACAAACACGCTTACTTTTACACTTATAGTAATAGTAGAAAGTAGGATAACTTAGATGGCGTTTAGGTCTTGTGTCATATTTTCAATATGAGTTTGACATAGTTAAAGCTTAAAAGGCTTAAAAGCTATATTTGTCAAAAATAGTTTACAATTAAACTGGCGTCAATATGTATTTTTTTAATTGTCGTTATTTTTTAGGTTTTGTAAAATCATTCATCAATTTTAATAATTTGATATATTTTCTCTCAATTATTTATTCGAAGTTCCAAAGACGTATACCTACTATTATACATGAGACATAAGTAATCTATACCTAAATATAAAAAAAAAACATTTTCCTTTTTTGTGATTGTTACGGTCAAGAAAAAAAAATTAAGAGGATTGCTCGGAAAATTAGAAAATTTAAGATTACTTAACACCATAACGCTAGGTTACTCGTAGATTATTTCTAATCTACGAGTAACCTAGCGTTTTGGACAACAAACTTTTTAATGTAACTTTATGACGTTTTATACTAGCTTGCTCCCCTAGCTTCAAAAACTAGCTTCGTGTGTCTCGATCAAGGCTAAAAACTCACGGAGCGATTTTCACGAGCGACCGCCGCGGTTGCGGACCTACGTTTTTTATTTCAAAACCAATGAAATATTATTAGAGTAAATTTTAACGAAGGATGCGTACACCATCACGAAAAACTGACACTGTAGTTAACTAGTGTAGTAGCTAGATTTCTTTCAACAAGCATTGTAAACTCCAGGTCTTCTACCGCCTAACTAAACCGGCTTAAGCTTTGCTATTGCTGTTTTTATCATTTCAAATGGAAACAAGAACAAAATTAAAAATTTTGATTAACCCCCGACTACCTCAGATTTGTTATCTGTACGACATTCTACTAGTCAATTTCATTTGATACCCATATTGCGGTAGTAGTGAAAAAAAATATATTATTCGCCATTTTGTGGTGGCAGCCATCTTGGATTTGAAATTTGTTATAGCGTATAGTACTCTGCTAGTCAAGCCCTTTCATTTGATACCCATATTGAGGTAGGTTGTGAAGAAATATTTTGTCCGCCATTTTGTGGAGGCGGCCATTTTGAATCGATATTTACCAAACATAGCTAAGAACACCCGCACGGATATTAACTTTCAAATAAAAAAAACCGCATCGAAATCGCCCCATCCGTTTGAGCTCTACGGTGCCACAGACAGACACACACACAGACAGACAGACAGACAGACAGACAGACAGACAGACAGACAGACAGACATCGACGCCAAACTTATAACACCCCTTTTTTTGGTCGGGGGTTAAAAAAAGAGAAGACATCAAAGCTAAGACAGTTTTCGTTAGACGGTAGACTCCCAGGTCAATATTTCTTGTTTTGAAGACATCAATTACTCTGTGCACACGTGTGTACACGTTAGACATCTTACGACGAGGAATAAAAGAAGAAGTATTATCGCGTGCATTCACAAGTACTTACACACAATTTTATATACTAAAAGCCAGTTGGTTTAAATCTTAAGTTGAAACAAAATATCGTTATACGAATTGAAAAAAGACTGGCTGTTTCCTAGACGAAGTACGAACCCCTGTGTCAGGAATAGCCTCGAACTAAATTGTCTCTAAAAGAAAAAGGCGATACTCAAAGAGGTTTCACTAGAGACCTCTCAACGGAACGACTAGATTAAGTTGTCTTGCCTTTTCACTATCTGAAATGCATTTTATGGAAACTGAGTGATGAAGAATGCTATTTTGCAGATTGAACTGAGATACATTTTCTTAAACGATTTAGATGCTTACTTTTGGTCGTTTGTTAACATGTATTAACAACTGCTCGAGTATGCCTAGTGGCTTAGTTGGTAAGATGTCTGCGTGTAGTCGAGTGTAAGTCAGGTTCGATTACCAGGACCAGGACGATTTTTTTTGTGATTATTACAAATGTTAAGTAGATTTTTGTTGTTCTATCATTTCGTAAAATGAAAGACGAAGATTAAAATCTGTAATAGTACATATACGATACGGAGGATTTAGTAAGCATTAACGCTATATCTACAAAATTTTGATAAACTTACCTAAACAATTTTTAAACATAGTAGTAAATGGCAACCTAAGAAAATGGGATGGAAAAGGACAATTCGACCGATGGATGTAAACGAACAAAGAATCAAATGGTAACTACATAAAAATAAACAAATTGGGTTCGAATTATTGTCTATAAAAAATATCTACAAACTAAATAAGAATTACTTATTTGGATAAGTATATAATACAGTATTTACAAAATTAAAAAAAAAAGAGATTAAACCACATCATACAAATATAATTTCATTGTCTAGAATAACAATGAAATGAACATCATCATCATCATCCGCCGCAAGACGTTCACTGCTGAACATAGGTCTCCCCCTAGATTTCCACAACGAACGGTCCTGCGCAACCTGCAACCAGCGGTTTCCAGCGACCTTCGTGAGATCATCTCAGTTCATCTAGTGGGAGGCCGTCCAACACTGCGTCTTCCGGTTCGTGGTTACCACTCGAGAACCTTTCTTCCTCATCGGTTGTCAGTTTTGCGAGCGGTGTGGTCTGCCCATTGCCACTTCAGCTTGCTAACTGTTTTAGCTTTGTCGGCCACTTTTGTTATTTTGCATTAAATATATTAGAGTTTTAAAATGAATATTTCCTTCGAAAAGTTTCTTTTAACATTTCACCGATTAAAGAAGCAGAGGTGAGCTGTCAGAGGCAGCGCGCCACTAAATCGATAGTTTAAAAGGAAAATGTTCCGAACGCAGTTCATAAAATGTGCTTTGAGAGGTTTCTGCGAAGATACACTTTTCGAACTATTTAATATAATCTTAATACTACAAACGGAAAATATTCCGAACACAGTGCAATAAAGGTACTTTGATAGGTTTCTCAGAAGATATGCTTTTCGAACTATTTAATATAATTTTAATACTAAGGTTTGTTGTAAAAATACACTGATAAACTAACCCCGAGGTATAAAAAGACGAGTGATATAAATAAGACGTGTATCTGCGTAATTGTGGCATTAATATAGTTCCCGAACGCATGAACTGTTGATGTCATAATCTCCTCCTTTTTGGAAGTCAGTTAATAAATACTAAAAACATATAATAAACATTAAAACGTAATTTTTTTTTTAATATTTCTCACACAACAATAACTAGCCCAAACTAAGCAAAGCTTTTTATGGGAGCCAAATAGCTGACATAATACTACCTATTGCAATTAAATTGTGTATTCATACGTTGGCTTTACTACCGCCAAGCAGTAGTGTGCAAACATAACTGTGTTCCGGTTTATGGTTATGGTTTCCAAAGAAATTACTGGGCTAAGAGATAAAACACCTCATAATCTCCAGGTGACGAGCGCAGTGTGGTACTAGATAATGATTAGGACTCTCCATGTTCCAATAACTACGTGTCACTGTATTGTTATAAACAGGCATGTTTCTTACCATCCTGCACATGTCGTGCTCGTCTCGTGACTCTATACTTGATAAAAAAGGTTTTATACATAGTAATAATCAGATAAAGAACAAATAATATTTGTAAACCTTACACAAATATTTGCCCTGGGTAGCGAACCAACGGTCTCCAGATCCGGGGGCAAATTTACTACCAGCTAAGTCCTCCTGACTTAGTTCAACTGTAATTATATATAAATTAATTCTAACCACATCGGGATCGACAATGAATTTCCCTGACTATATACTTCAGTATATGGAAATGTCTGAGTACCTACAAGCTAAAAATGATTCACGGTAATGAAACATAACAGCGATGCCAACCCTGAATATACCACAGCTGAACCACAGCATAAAGAAATACTACCAGTAGTTCATCGCCTTTGATCTTGGGAGAAACGCCGATGGTGTCTAGACACGAGTAGGGTTGTCGCAAACAAAAATGCTTATTAAAAAACGTGGCACCAAAATAAAATTAAAACATACGGAAGACGTCAGCCCTGAGCCGTGCAGGCCGTGCTCCTGCAATACTAACTTTGTAATGTACGCAATGCAGGAGCACTCTATTGCTCTGTCTAGACGGCTTCCTCGAACGACTGTATGATTTAATAGACTGTGGCTAAACTATAACAGCTGCCTAATTGATCGATTATAAAAACACATGCTAATTTTAACTAATCTTATACCTTTAAACGACCAATTCTTGTAGGTATATAGAATCTGAATCTCGGAAACAGCTCGAACGATTTTCATGAAATTAGGTATACAGGGGGTTTCGGGGACGATAAATCGATCTATCCAGGTTTTATTTTTAAAATATGCCGTTTTGTACGCGTTTTTAGAAAAACTGTTAAATAATGATTAGAATGCGACGGTAAATTTCGCGCCGTCGCGCGACAGTAAATTAGCTCAGTCGGGAAGACGGGCGGTCATAATATGGTAGGTCCGGATTCGATTCCGACCTTTCTTTTTCAAGTTTTTTTTTTGTTGAGAAAATCAGTATAAATCTAAATAACAGGTACTTAATTATTACCTATGTTTCAGAATATCATAACAATAAAATTATTTACTTTAATATCAATATAGATTTTATGAATAGCAGCAGTTTTACCTGAGTTACGACGTGATTAAGCAACAAACATCCATACGTCTAAACACTATTAATATTATTAGTAGTAAAAGATTGGTGTTTGTGACATCATAAAAATTCAAACAAACAACGTTGAACTTAAATCAAGTTTCGCTGACCAGCATGTTTTGCTGACTTATTTTACTATCTTCAATACGAAATGCATTCAGAAATAAAGTGCGAACGAAAAATATTTTCAAAGTACACAAATCCATTTTCGAACTAAAATCGATACACTTCGCATATCGCGATTTGAACTCCGCATTACGTATCAGTGGGTCTAAAAGGGCGAGAAGATGACTTTTCCATTGAAATTCCGAGTCAAACGGGTCTAAATGTCGTGCTCACAAGACCGTGGAGTGTACGTGGAAAAGGCTTAGGGTCAATTCAGATTGTCAGTGGAGTTTATGAGATTTAATCTTAACGTACGTTGCTACGTCAGCGTGTAAGTTATGAGCCAGTTTGGTGTAATGTTTCCTGTCCGTGCACGGTTGCCTGAGAGAAATCAATCGAAGCGGTAAGTAAGGCTACCTATTAAAATGCTTAGGTAAAACTCTGTTTTTTGTTTTGTTCTGATCCCACGCCTTTTAATAAAGAGTTGTTGTTTTGAACGTTATCGTGTGTATTTCGTTGTGTGCGCATTCATATCAGCGTAAAATTTATAGTGAGATCTATGTTTTAAAGAATTCTACCATCTTTCCAAATAATTACAATACTATATATTCTAGACTATAATCTATTTAAATTTTAGCCCAATTTGAAGAGTTGTGAGCACTTGGTTGAGCCATAAGTATCCACATATCCAAACATTCAAATATACAAACGTTTTTAAACGTTGAAACTTCTATACGCTCGACAATCGAAACGCTTACGCCACGTCCACCAATAAAGATATTACAACATTTTCGGAACTGCTTTTATTTTGAAGATTGACGCATGTGACGCAAATAACATCTCATTTCAAAATATTAGTATTTTTGATGAGTAAATACACAATAGTAGACTAATTTTGAATTTTCCCGCTAAAACACTAACGACTGCCATGACGTCACTAGTCGCTAAACATTGGTAGCGATCCATGTCTGTATGCCCAGTTTATGTGTTTTCTTATCATTACTTATGAATACAAACAATAAAAATCGTAGTCGCTAAGATCGCAAGCTATAATAAAAATGCAGAAAAGTAAACAGTTCAGTTAGTTTCTGGCAGCTTGTTTTGCGACTAGTGACGTAATAAGTCATATTGGTGTTTCCAGTCAAGTGACGACAGATTCCAAATAAAGCATTTAAAATCATTTATAATAAATTTTCTACGTAGTATTAAATTATGATAATGCGATTTTCGACATTCTACAAACTATCATACAATCCACATTAAACATTAATTTGTAAGTAGTGATAACATCCCTATTGTCCAAACGTTTAAACGGCCATTATTAATTCGCTAAAACGTAAACGTTATTCATTCGCTAATTTACTGTTAATTATGTGGCAATATTTAAGACTAAGGCACTGTCATCACTAATATAAAACCAATGTGCACTTCACACATGAATTAGCACAAAGTTCACATTACTCACTTAAACCAATAAAGTTCGAAACTCCTGCAAAGGGACCGAATCGTCGAGATTTGCGGCTTGTTTCACGCGCAGTAATGGAAAACACAACTATTTAACACGTAATAATCGCTTTTCGGCGCAATTGAGCTCGAAACTAAGCGATTAAACCTTAAAAATGTGGTAAGTTTGATGTGAGCTTGATGGAGTGAGAACACCAATTTTGTGTGAACCCGACCTTATAATCCACGTGTAAGCGAAATATACCTAGCTAAATAGAATTTTATTAAACGGTTTCTTATACATCAGTTCCTAAAATCGTTTTCAATGGAGCATATATTATATAAAAACGTTGTGTTGGTTTGTGTACGATTCAAAAACTCAAAAAGTACTGCACCGATCGAGCTGAAAATTTAGAATGATATATAATACGCATCAAGGATTGTTTTTATCTAATTTTTGCATCACAATGTGCCACAGCGAAGCGTGGCAGGGTACAGCTAGTATATTATATGAAGCTGTAGTATTTTAGTGAGGAGATTGGTGCATTCCATAATATGGCAGTATATATGACTAAATACAGTGGTGTCGGTAATGGTTGCAGAGTCAAGGGTACAATTGTTTATTGTTTCAGATGCAAAAATGCCCGACTTTCCTTATAGGAGTTATCTCTTAAAAATTTTGAAGTACAAATTCAAAGCTTAATAACATATTTTTTGTAAATTAAAATACATATTATACATATATTTATGTAAAATTAAGATACATACTAGCGCTCCGTTCCGGTTTCACTCAAATATTTACATAAAGATACCGTTGAACGAAAATAAAATAAAAAAAAACGTTTTTTTCTCTCAAGTAGAAGTAAATTACACATGAATGCCACATTTAGTAAATATCGTTTGGATTGATCAAGAGCTCATAAAGAACGAACGGATAATATATTAATACGTGAAATCGTGTTCAATATAGGTGATGACTTTATAGACGATCCCAAAACGCAAGTTAAATATGCCATTTGACTTGGCGCTTGCCTACTTAGGAATAAAAAATGTGAATTTTCAATATAACCCGACAGAATTTACAAACTACCTAGAGAAGATTTACGACATTCCCGTCCACCGCGGGCCGTCTCCAGAGGCTATTCCACTAACTCACCGGCTCTCGTGACTTTCGCAAAAACAGCCTTTAGTTTGCTACATTTATAAAATAAGCCTGAAATATATGTAAATTCTAGGAATATATTTGATGGTAACTTCTTAATATATAAAAATGAATGTTTGTCTGCATGTCCTTTATAGGATCGATGATGATCATGTCATGATCATGATGATCATCTTTAGGAAAGTTCTTGTCAAAGAGTTTACATATACTACGTATAGAGTTGGCACAAATGCTTTACACCGAAAGCACGGGTACCATCTTTCTTGGCTTGTCTCTCTTGTGGAAGTGTCATACTTTTGTCGCGGCACATTACTCTGTTGTCATAGAAAGTATGCATGTTATCTGCTTACGATTGACACAATGGAAAATCTATCACCGCGCGCAGGGTAAAACTAGTCTATATCTATACTTATAATAAAACTGTAACGGGTCGAATTCTGTACATCTATACTTATAATAAAACTGTAACGGGTCGAATTCTGTACATTGAAGATATTTTGAAAAAATTTTTTTTGGGGCACTCCATAGTCGATACTGATGGCGAAACTGCATTTTTTTCTTTCATGTCTGTCTGTCTGTCTGTCTGTCTGTCTGTCTGTCTGTCTTTCTGTATAGAGATCACGCATCACGCCGAAACTACTGATTCAATTCAGCTGAAACTTGGCATGATTTTAGTTTATACTAAGGACATTGCTGTAGGCTACTTTTGATCCCCAAATTCTGAGTGGTTTTCTTGCGGGAGGGGGTGAAAGTCAGAATGTGTATTTGGTTGTAACTCATGTTTGCGTTGTTTAATTTCATTAATTCTTTTTTTGTTAGAAAGAACATATTTTTTATATTGTCCCGTCAAAATTTGAATAGTATCGGTCTGGTGGTTCGGAAATTACACAAACATTAAATAATAACGACACGCGCGGCGCGTTCGGTACATACTAACTCTAAGTATTCTGTGTATCAGACTATCCACAGAATATCTAGATTCTAGAAAGTGCCCACGTGATCGCGTCGCGTCGTCTTGGATGACAAAATAATTGTCAAAGATATATTTTTGTGTGGAAAAAACAAACATCATTCGGTTTTAATCGACTTCAAACAAGAAGGATGTTCTCAATCGGGTTGCATGTTTTTTTATTTGGTTTTATTTTACACGATAACTTCGCTAATTGTTAGTTGATTTTGATGTTTCCTTTTTTGTTTGGTAGAAAATACTTCAGAGGTGATCTTAGATATCGAAAACAGGGAGGTAGTTTTTCAAATATCAACAAAAAGCTAAAATCAGCTAAAATAAAATTAGATTCATTTATCTATCTGTTACGACATAGTCATAGCTTCTTATAAAATTTAGTCGAATGACAGAATTAAATTACCTATCACTGAAGTAGATTTTTGTTATTTTGGAGAAAACATATCAGCATAATAAGTAGCAGCCTAAACAACCCATTAAATGTTCCCACTGCTGGGCGTCGGGGCCTTCTCTCGCAAGGAGAGAGAGAAAAGGTTATAATCCATCACGCTGGCCCAGTGTCGGTTGGTGGATGACATATGACTTAGAACTTAGATTATAGGTAGATTTCGGTTTCCTCGCAGTGTTTTCTTCGCCGTTTTAATTACCGGCATTACGAACATGACTCTGAAAAGATAGTGGTACGCGTGGGTTTGAACCCTGGGTCTCCGGATCGACAGTCGCCGTTCTCCCGACTAGGTCAGCTGTAACTTACTAGACCAGTTGTAAGTTATTAGAAAACATATTATTTCAATCCAAACACTGTTTAAAATTTAAAGGTAGTGTTCAACAAGCTTCGGTGACCGAAGCAGACCGTTGTTAGGGTTCTGTACACAAAGGGTAAAAACGGGACCCTATTACTGAGACTTCGCTATCCGTCCGTCCGTCCGTCCGTCCGTCCGTCTGTCACCAGGCTGTATCTCAAGAACGGTGATAGCTAGACAGTTGAAATTTTCGCAGATGATGTATTTCTATTGCCGCTTTAACAATAAATACTAAAAATAAAATAAATATTTAAGAGGTGCACCCATACAACAAACATGTTTTTGTTTTTTACCGTTTCTTGCTCGATACTAATAATAACGTACCTGTCACAGGTAGACCCTTTAACTATTCACATAATATTTAGTTTTATGTTCTCTTTAAAAGTAATTAATTAAAATAAAATAAATTATTCAGGGGCTCCATACAATAAAATCCGTTTATTTGCTAATGGTTCAGAACCCTTCGCGCGCGAGTACCATTTGCCGTTTTATTTTTTCTAAATTGTTGTTAAATCCTATGCTTTCCTAATATTATATAATTATGTCAATGTTTCAATTTTTACTGCTCAATTACGTTGGAACGGCTGAATGTATCGAGTTAAAATTAAAGACACATTCTTGGTTTAGCTTAAGTAATACATAGGGTACTTATACATAGGCAATGTTTAGCCTATGTGTTCTGCCAGACTATAATCTAATTCTATTTCAAATTTCAACCCGATCACTTGATACGTTCCGCCATGATTAAGTAACAAACATCCAAACAGTGACATTCATAATAATTACAGGACAACGTTGGACCGGCTGAACATATTTTGAAGGAATTCGAAACAGACGTAGTTTGAACTCAGAAATAGCAAATCGGTTACTTATAAGGTTACTGTGACGTCGGAAAGACTAAGCAAATTTGGTAGAAAATTGAAACAGAGATAACGTATAGTCTGAAATACCACATTTATGTATTACCTATCAACCTGAAAAGAAGCATGGGCCCTAAGTAAACAAATATTAACTATCACGTCAAAACGGCACAACTATATATGTTTCGTATGTCAACCCATATGGTTGACATACGAAACACATATAGTTTAGAGTCCAAAATTTCACATGGGCTAATAAGTCTATATTTTCATTTAACTCCATATTAATATAAGCATATATTTTCGTAAGGAACTTGATGTGATGGTAAGGTAAAAGCCTAAAATAAAAATTGATGCACCTGTTTTGGCGTAGATAATATAGGTGATTTGCGTTCACAATCAAAATAGCAAGCAACATAATATTCTCATTAGACGGCGCTAATGGCAGTTTAAATCTAAAAGCACTAAAGGCCATTTAAATCGATGTTTTGCTATTGTGGTATGTATTTTTCTTACATCACTAGGTGACGTTACTGGTATTTTAAATTGTACTAATAAGGTTTTGCTGCTAAAATGATTATGATGCCGAATTTGGATTCTTTCGTTCTTGGATTTTTTCTGTGTTACCTACAATTAAATTCATACATTAACATTTCACTAAGACTTGGCTTAGATTTACGGGTTCAACTTGCTTGAATATCATTAAAACTCAAAATCTTAATCATTTTTATTCCACACAGGCTTCGTTCAAAATTTTACGCGGGCGAATTCGCGGGTAACAGCTAGAAAACAGCTTGCGGATAAAAAGAGATAAGTAGGTATCAGATCATGAACATTCGCTTCAGACTTTTCATAATGTATCCTATAAAAATCCTACAAACTTAACACTTGCGGCTATGTTCGATACTATGAAACATTACTAAGTATGTTTGATATTGTTTAAAAAAAGAAAAAATAAAGATGATAAAATTAAATATATTTTTGTGTGGAAAAACAAATTCACTCAAACTCAAAGGGTTTTCAATGACTACTTATCCAAATATTTGACGTACGATACTTCCAATTAATGTTAGTAACATCTGCTTACGCGAACGAAGTAGCGGGTTCAGCTAGTTGTTAAATAAAATGCAAGTTTTTTGTAAATTTTTGCTTTGTACTTGACTGCCATAAGCGACAATGTGATCTACAAAAGTGTGCTTGCCTAAAGAAAACCGCTACACTCTCGACTTGAAGACACAAAGATTTTATCCATCGGGAAAACCCTACTTAGGCAACGCATTCCACATTTATTTTTTTAAATAATAAGTGACGAGACGAGCAGGACATGTGCCTGATGGTAAGCAACATGCCTACCACATAACAGCACAGTGACACGCAGCTATTGGAACATGAAGAGTCCAAATCATTACCTAGCACTGCACTGCGCTCTTCAGGCAGAGATCTAAGATGTTATACCTCTAAGCCCTGTAATTACACTGGAAACATTGCCCTTCAAACCGGAACACAGCAATGTTTTGACATTACTGTTTGGCAGCAGAATAACTGGCAAAGGTGTGGTACTTCCCCAGGCGGACTCTGCTAGGAGTCCTACCACTACAGAACCACCTACCACATCCTCTCTCTTCGCGTTTTTGTTACGAAAACAAAGTTTTCTCGTCATCCGAGTATTTGGAACCTTAATGATGAAGCAATGTCGCCTTTTCAAGTGACAAACAGTTTTCTATTTATACTAATATTATAAAGCTGAAGAGTTTGTTTGTTTGTTTGAACGCTAGGATCTCGGGAAGTACTGGTCCGAATTGAAAGATTATTTTTCTATTGGATAGTCCATTTATCGAGGAAGGCTATAGGCTATAGAACATAACGCTACTATTAATAGAAGCGGAGCATGAATCAAGAATGTAACAAAATCGGGAAGAAAATATTTCTTTTTGAGAGTTTTCGTACGTTTCGTGCTTTGACATGACACATGACAGCATGTGTCTAAGATTGCGTCATTGAATATGACAGATTAAGCACCTCTTGAATACAAACCTTTGCTAATCTTTGTTTATAAATCTGAGTTGGTACGACCAATTTCCGACAGATGGCGTAGCAGGTAGCTGAAGAGGTGTTTTGTTTGAAAGCGATATTGTTAGGAATTACTGAACCGATTTCAGTCATTCTGTCACCGTTGTATATGTACGGGATCCCGATGAGTGTTATATAATGTACCACGGGCGAAGCCAGGGCGGACATCTAGTTATTAAATACAAGAAAGGTACTTGAATATCTACGTGTTCTTAATCCTCTAAAATATTAATGTTAGTATGTTTAGATAGTTGGATGTTTGGGCCTCAAACACGTCGTAACGTATGAATGGATCAGGTTGAAATTTAAAACATAGATAATGGCTTAGATAAACACATAAACTCAAACAAAGAACTAAAAAAGACACACGACGCCATCGATATAAATCAAAAGATGTGCCCTGAGCACCTTGAAATTGTTAACTAACTCTCTATGTAGTGTAGCGTAAGTGGTGTACACACAGATTTCTAAACAGATGAAACCTTCGTGAACGACACTGTGAGGCCAGTAATTAGTTATGTATGCGTGACAGCTCTCACCGACGTTGTCAAATTACTCACGTTGGTGTGCGTGTAATGTTCCCAGTCTTAAGAAAAAAATCCCACTATTGTTGTCTTAGCTTCGGAAACCTTCGCGTATAATAAACACATAATATATTATAATGTTAAAATAATTTATTATCAGAGCTTCTTGTGAAATTTGGAATATTATGCTTGACAAAAGGTGGCAACTACTCATTTAATATCGGTGAACACAGAGAATTTTTGTCAACTGATTTGATGTTGGGGGGCCAGATCATTCAATTTGTTTACTATCCAATCTTTGTCTGGACGCGTGTCGCAAACGAAAAGTTCACCTTTTCAAAAATGTTGATACAAACCAACGAAAACCGTCTAAAAGTTTTTGTAAATCAGTTGAACATTATTCACATCGCCACCCAAAGTTCCGTCGTCCAAGTACCAAACGTTTAAATTGGACCGGAGACGTTAAATGATAGAACGAATGGGCAGGGCGAAGGTCGCATGGCCGAAGGTTCACCAAGTTGATAGCCAACGGAAGATAGCATAGGATTTTTTTGATAATTTTGGGGGTCCGCCATAACATTGCCAAAGAAAATTGTAGAGGTCAAGAATTTTATTCTTCACTCCGGACAACGGGGCTCCACGATCAACACCCCTCTCCCCAATTTTGGACAATGAATGTCAGGACAGAATTAATGGCAGCCTCACGTCCACCCAGAGAACCACAATCATGTTTGATGGGACAGGGAGCTAGAAAAGCAACGTTTTATACCTACAACCCACCTTGGCAGCAAGGCCAGTATTGTGGTGCCAACAGCGATTGGCCTGATCCCAACATGTTTTTTTGGATAAGTATGTGTGTACGCTTAAATAAGGACCGTATAAAACTTCGACAATGTCACTACTGACTCGACCAGATGACATAAGGTTAATTAAAACGATTAGATCTCTCGAAAGAACTCGCCTACTTTTTTAAGCTCCACTATACCTACTTACAAGTATTAAAAACTTGCTTCATAACTATAGTTTTCATCAACACTATTAGTATTTTTATAAACACTAGTAATGTCGTGGATTTGTGCTAGGCATCGATTCACATTAAATTAAAAAATTACGATTCTAAAAATAGGGTTTAAAACAGAATAATACCATCTACATAAATAATTTGGTCTACGACTAGCTTCTTAATAATCATAATCTATATTTTACCTTAACTTTAAGGAAAATAATTTCAATTTAGTATAGCAACACTAACCAATTTTCGTTGCGGTGTTGTGTTTCTATTCATCAATCGAAATGAAATCGCCTAAATTATATAAATAGCAGTAAAAATATTCAAATTTTCCTATGAAATGATATTCCTCTTATATTTTTTATTTTTGGGAACAATGTTTGCAATGTTTGAAGACACAAGACGGCATAATCTTAAACAAAACTTAAAATCACACGGGACTCCCGTACGAGACGGAAGTCCATTTGGTACTGACTGGAGTTTGTATTTGCTTTGGCTTTTGATATTCGCTTTCTGGACCTTAGGATCTGTGTTCCGCACGTTCCATCTGCCTTTTGTTTTAGAAATCTGTGGGTGTACAACTACCAATTTACCAATTTACTTGACTCCTGGAGTCGCGACGAGATATGCCGTGGTTCTACTTATTTTGGTTTATTTATTAATTTGTTCTTACTACTTGAGGTTGTGGATAATGAATAGTGATAGGTTAAAATAAAAAGGTCCGGCGTTCACCGCTTCCTACAACCGACTAGAACGGAAAGAATGAGCTAACTCTTCCCAACGATAACATAATTCTGTGAGCCTGAAGTTTGGAAGAGCACATCTATTGATTTATATCGATAGTAGTCGCTTGATCCTAGTTAAATCTTCACTAAGTGAACCAATATTCTTAAGTAAAGAGTGACGAGACGAGCATGACATGTACCTGATGGTAAGCAACATGTCTGCCACATAATGACACGCCGCTATTGGAAAATGAAGAGTTCAAATCATTACCTAGCACTGCACTGCGCTCGTCACTCAGAGATCTAAGATGTTATATCGCTAAGCCTTGTAATTTCTCTGGAAACATTGCCCTTCAAACCACATTACTGATTGGCGATAGAATAACTGGCAAAGGTATGGTACTTCCCCCAGGCGGACTTTGTTAAGAGTCCTAACACTACGAACTCGTTTGTTGCTACGAATCGCTTTTTCCCAGTTGATTCTTCACGAAGTCAACCGCACAGATTTCTAAAACAAAAGGCAGATGGAACGTGCGGAACACAGATCCTTAGGTCCGGAAAGCAAATATCAAACGCCAAAGCAAATACAAACTCCAATCAGTACGAAACTGACTTCCGTCTCGTACGGGAGTCCCGTGTGATTTTATGTTTTGTTTAAGATTATGCCGTCTTGTGTCATCAAACATTGCAAACATTGTTCTCAAAAATAAAAAAAGTAAATTTCATGGGAAAGTTAGAATATTTTTACTGGTATTTATATAATTTAGACGATTTTATTTCGATTGATGAATAGAATCACAACACCTCAACGAAAATAGGTCAGTGTTGCTACACTAAAGTGAAATTATTTTCCCTGAAGTTAAGGTAAAATATAGATCCTAATTTTGTTTTGAAGATACTCGTAGACCAAATTATTGATGAACATTGTATAATTCAATTTTATGCCCTATTTTTATAATCGTTATTTTTTTAATTTAATGTGAATCGATGCCAAGTACAAATCCTCGCCGTTACAAGGGTTAATAAAAATACTAATAGTGTTGATGAAAACTATAGTTATGCAAAGAGTTTTTAATACTTCTGTGTACTATGGAGTTTAAAAGGTTTTATTTCAGTAATATGTGGCCAAAGCAAATACAAACTCCTGTCAGTACGACACAAACTTCATCTTGTACGGGCCTGTCCATACGTGTTCATCCTATGTGATTTTATGTTTTGTTTTAAATAATGCTGTCTTGTGTATTCAAACATTGCAAACATAGTTCCCAAAAACAAAAAAAAGAAGGAGTAATATTATTTCATAGGTAAGTTTAAATATTTTTACTGCTATTATGTTATTTAGGCGATTTCATTATGGTAACAAATAGGAACACGTGTGGCTATCCCAAACTGAAATAGTTTTCCCTAAAGTGAAGGTAAAATATAGATTATAATTTTGGTTTTTGAAGTATTTAATTTTAAGACCTTTTTTTACTATGTTTTTTATATATAATGTAAATTGATCCCTAGCAGTGATCCACGCCGTTACTAGTGTAAGTAAAATTACTAATAGTGTTGATGAAAACTGTAGTTATGAAGCGAGTTTTGACGTGACAACGTCTTATAAATTGGTTTGCCGGGTGACACTTCAAGAAACTGCGTTACGCTCCGCTCGCGTTATGCGCTCACAACGAGAGCGAGAGTGAGAGTCCCTTCCACTCGGGCATGGTTAGCCCGCCTAAGAGCGAGAGAGACAGACATAAAAAGTGAAAGGCACGCGTCCCTTCCGTAAAATTATTTTACCACTCAAAGTCGTTGTCACGTAAAACTTTCGCCCGTATACCGACTTTACAGGCAACCAATTTTTTTTAATACTTGTATGTTCTGTGAAGTTTTCAAAAATACATAATACTTACATTTTAATAATATTATACGAGTAGAATACAATGTTATACGATGCCAGCAGTAGGTCTCAGAATATTATCATTTGATAGTAGCAGTTTTTGAATATTATACGATTACTTGGTTTAAAAGTGAGGTTTTGTAAAAAAAATAGTGAAGCATTAGTGAATCGTTTAAACGATTATTTGTTTCTTTTTTTTTGGTTTGTTGTTTGGCCCTATAAAAGGTAGCCCATATGCATTTTATCAAAACTAGTTTTGGTGGTAAAGATGATTGTTTTGGTTTTTGTTTAAACTATCTAAGCGAGCAAATCATACTAATTAATATTTGCGATTCAAGTTGATTTTTGGTTGCATGTAAAATCAAAATTCTTATCTTCATAAAATGGAAATAAGATTTCTTGTTATAACAAGAAATCCTTGCATTATATATTATCGGTGTAATAATAAATTATTTTAAAATAATGTTTTATGTGTTTATTATACGTGAAAATTTCCAAAGCTTAAGACAACAATAGTGGGACTTTTTTTCTTAAGACTGGGAACATTACACGCACACCAACGTGAGTAATTTGACAACATCGGTGAGAGCTGTCACGCATACATAACTAATGACTGGCCTCACAGTGTCGTTCACGAAGGTTTCATCTGTTTAGAAATCTGTGGTCAACCGATAATGCTGAAAGTTGACATTTATTAAACGGTTTTTAAACAGTTTTATTTAGCTTCTTACTCAGTTTGTTTTTTTCTTCCGACGAATTTTGTAATTGAAATTTTTGTTATACCTCTGGTTCCGATGACAAATCAATTATGTATACTAACATTTATAGTAAACTCAAGATGGCTGGCGCTACAAAATGGCGGATAACCAATTTTTTCCTCAATCCCATCAATATGACGATCAAATGCAAGGACTTAATAAGTCGACTACAGTGAGTAGAGTACAATATATTAATATATACTACAAAACGAATGTTTTAATCGCCGATTGTAGATATTTGACGATTTTATTTTAGTCAAAGTTATGGTTTAACTAAGTACATTTATCTGCAAAATTACCATAACAGTTTACAATAAAACCGTTTAACTTAAAACGTTTTTTAACTCTTTTGTGTAATTTGGTTCAATTTGAGAGATAGGATTGTTTTATTTCCATTATTGACCTTAATAATTAACTAGACACGGACTATTATAACGTTGATTGTTGCTATTATTCGTAAGTTTCACGAGTCTGGGAGATCTCGTCTGGGAGAGTCGATTCAAATAAAATAAAATTGAGACGCGCCGCTAGCACACCCCGGACACTTCACTAAAACTCCATCCAAACGCCGCTGTGGAATTGCCTACTCTTCACACAACTACGCAGATCTCGTTCGTACACACGCGTGAATGTGTGCTTTAGAGCTAGGGCTACTGAATTGTTTTATTGCATAGTTGTGCCCCTTGAGTTCATCTGGTGACGTAAAGTAGTTTATAAACTTGCTATAATGTTGAGATCCATAAATAGAATGAAGGCAAATTATACTATTCTTATTAAAAGGGTGTATGTATTGCCGCGTAAAATCAAACGAAACCAATGATAGATAGGTACCTAGATATCTATTTCTGTTAGTAGGTACACATTCGCGTATTATTTTACACTTACCCAGGAAGGAAACTTTATTCTGTCACTATAATTATTCCTCCAGGCATTATCAATCCATGCCCAAAACTGAGTTAAAAATTACTACGTTATGATTATTATAAAGCAAAGTTATTTAAAAGTTTCTAATCATACGTTATTTTATCTTTAGGAAATTAAATAAAGCTTTTAATTGTGTACAGTTTAGTTGAAGGACAGCCGTAAACAGCACAACAACCCACCATGATGATATTTCGTTAGGAATTAGATGTTCGATACCAGCCCTTCGTTGAGTGCTCCTAGCGTACTCGAAATGGCCTGAGGGGTGAGGAAGCTTGAAATTGGCGGGGGTTGGGGAGTGTCCGTTCTATCTATATTATCTATTCTATGCCGCTAGTAAGTATTAAATTGTTTGATAAACCAAGTAAAAAGTAAAATTAAGCCTAATAATTAATCCATTGCATAATAACACAGACAAAATTTCTTACATATTAAAATTTCATAGAAATCTATTGAATCGTGCTTCAAATTCGGGCACTTCCTTTGACACTGCCCTACAATCGAAACTCAAGCTTCATGAATATCCAGCCTTTGATGACCAGAACTGTTCGACGCTCAAATAGCCTTGCGCGTCCATTACACGTCTATTGCCACTTCTTGGCAAGCGGTGTGGAACATTGCAGGCTATGGTTGCGAGACATTACTGTGCTGTCGCTTTGTAGCGTGATTAGACTAATAGCTTAGTAGGGGAAGGGTGGCATGTGGATATTCTCGTGTCGCATTTCAAAGTAAATAGGATTGTGACAATAACATAGGCTCAGTTCTCAGTTTACCGTGTGTTCTCTTTAAGTGCGGTTGTATCGCTCACACATTCCGGGAATAAATATATTTAACCATTGTTTTTAGCTATTTTTGGCACGGTTTAACACAAATAATACTAAGTACAAACACTAGTATTGTGAATTGAATAAGAATTTTAAAATATCGGGATTTTCGTACAACCTTGTGTATCACAAAATTAGTACGAAAATCTTTTACACAAAGATTAACTAAGTACGATAATCTGTAATCATTTTGTTAACCGTAGATAAGCCTGCACTTAACTGCCGTCATAACTAAGGTTAAACAACGGCAGAAGAAACGGTAGAAGAAACCGATTCATTTTCGATTCGAAGTTATGGCCGATATACACGATGCTAGTTTTTCTACCAAACTTAACTAAGTCTACTAACTACTAACTAAGCTGGCAAACTAGTCCTTCCAGGTTCGTGTAGACAAAACTAGAATTGCGTAGCGTTGTCTACACGAAGCTAGAAGTATACCTACCACTACTACTACCTTTCCTTACACGATTTCGTTTTATACAATAAATATTGTTTTAAGACCTTTCATTACAAAATCAAAATGTTGTAAAAACCAGGAGAAGAGTTTGATCTTCTGGGAACTAAAATGTATCAATTTTGTGACGTGATAACGTCTAATAAATCGATAAACGCCGGCTGCATGCACGAAAAAGTGTCCCGTTATGTCCCGTTGTAGGTACTCATTGTCCAGTTACGCTCACTGTATGCTTGCGACGCATCTATTAATGTTTTTTTCATGACGTAGTCACGTTAAACTATCGTCCGTAAACCGACTTTACAGGCAACCAATTTTAATTGTTAGGCTATCGTCTAGCCTAGTGGTTTCCTTGGCAATGATCACGGCTACTGATTTAGGGTTGGGATTTGTGATGAAAATAGATGTTCGTCATGAATTTAAATATTTTTAATTAAAACATTCGTTTTGTAGTATATATTAATATATTGTACTCTACTCACTGTAGTCCACTTATTAAGTCCTTGCATTTGATCGCCATATTGATGGGATTGAGGAAAAAAATGTCTATTTGCCATTTTGTTGCGGCAGCCATCTTGAGTTTACTATAAATGTTAGTATACATAATTGTATTGTCATCGGAACCAGAGGTATACCAAATTTCCAATCGATTGGTTGTCAGGAAAAAGTTGAAATTTCAATTACTAAATTCGACTCAAGAAATAAACAAACTGAGTAAGAAGCTAAATAAAACTGTTTAAAAAACTTTTTGATGTCCAGTAGAGTTAAGAATGTATTTGCAATTATAATTGTGTTATGTAACCTATCTGCCTTATTTCACTCACTAAGTAATTTACTTATGCCGCATTTAATTTTATTGAAATCAATTCATTTAATATACGAGATACGAGGTAAAGATACGAGGACACAAAAAACATACCTGTAGGTACACACAAAATTGTGACTTAAAATAATCCTTAAAATTAAATTTATCCTTATCGTTATAAATTGAGTGTGGATCCTATTTTTGGCCTAATCAGTTGCTTTTCCTCACCATGTCTATAACATGATTATAAATGTACATATTGTATGTTAACTGAGGAGTTTATAACATTTTCCAGTTGCTTCCCATTATTTTTTGAAAATCATCGTTCCATTATAAACACACAACAAAGATGATTGGCAAAATGAGGAGAAAGCTTCAAAGCCTAACACAAGGCTATTGAAATACAGATAATGTTGTGAGGTTGGAAATCTCATTTTAGTGGTTTTTGGTCGGTTTTTGTTTGAAAAGTACAGTTTTGCTTTCAGTTTTTTTTTTCAATAAGAGTATTGCGTTTACTTATACATATAGTCTTCTACCTGGGAGAGATTGTCCGATTGTGTTGGGTTCGAAATCTCAAGTGGTTCCCTTACTGACTAAAACCTGATCGGTATCAGCCTTGTAGTGGTAGGACTCTTGGCAGAGTCTGCCTGGGGAAGTACGACACCTTTGCCAGCTATTCTACCGCCAAGCAGTAATGTGCAAACATTACTGTGTTCCACTTTGAAGGGCAATGTTTCCAGATGAATTACAGGGCTTAGAGATATAACACCTTAGGGTGATGATCGCAGTGCAGTGCTAGGTAATGATTTGGACTCTTCATGTTCTAATAGCTGCGTGTCACTGTGCTGTTATGTGGCAGGCATATTGCTTACCATCAGGCACATGTCCTGCTCGACTCGTCACTTTTTATTTAAAAAAAAAGTCTTGTCTCAAACGGCGGAAACGCAAGGACACTCGCATTTTGATACAATGTAAAAATTGTATCAACTTGTACTCTAACCTAGAAGGACTTGAAAAACTTACTAACCCCAATTAATAAGTATCCAACTTATTATTACTATTTTTTTTAATATTATTTAGAGCCAATACTGTCCCATTGCTGTACAAAGGCCTCCCTACCCTCTCTCCGTTTGGTTCTGTCTTGACTTACGAGTATGTTTCCCGGTCTACACGGTCTAGTTACACTGCGCTCGTTACTCAAAGATATAAGACGATTTATCTCAAGGCCCTGTAACTCCCCTGGAAATATTACCTTTCATACCGCAACACAATGATGTTAGCACACTAACGTTTAGCATTTATTATTCACTAGATGCCCGCCCCGGCTTCGCCCATGGTATATTATATAGCACTCATCGGGAAATCATCACATCAAATCCAACGGTGAAAGAATGATTGAAATCGGTTCACTCATTCCTGAGAATATCGATTTCAAACAAAAAACCTCTTCAGCTACCTGCTACGCCACCTGTCGGAAATTGGTCGTACCAACTCAGATTTAGAAAAAAAAATTTAGCAAAGGTTTATATTCAATGCACAGATTACTAAAATTCAATGACGCAATCTTTGACACATGCTGTCATGTGTCATGTCAAAGCACGAAAAGTACGAACACTCTCAACAGGGGAATATTTTTTCCCGATTTTGTTACATTCTTGTTTTATGCTCCGTTTCAATTAATAGTAGAGTTATTTTCTATAGCCTAAAGCCTTCCTCGATAAATGGACTATCCAATAGAAAAAGAATCTTTCAATTCGGACCAGTACTTCCCGAGATCCTAGCGTTCAAACAAACAAACTCTTCAGCTTTATAATATTAGTATAGATTTATTATTTGGCAGTAGAATAATTTGCAAAGGCGTGGTCCTTCTCCAAGCGGACTCCTACGCGAATCCTACCACCACTAATATGGAGCATATTCATGATATGAATACAAATTTTAATAATCTAATTAATCAACACTAGCAGCACCCCGCAGTTTTACCCTCGTAGTTCCAGTTCCAGTCATTTTCCCGCAATAAAAAGTAGCCTATATGTTATTCCAGACCCATTATCTATGTAACAAACTTTTTTTAACTAAAGAGTAACAAGACGAGCAAGGCATGTGCCTGATGGTAAGCAACATACCTGCCACATAACAGCATAGTGATACGCAGCATGAAGAGTCCAAATCATTATCTAGCACTTCACTGTGCTCGTCACCCAGAGATCTAAGATGTTATATCTCTTGCAATTTATCTTCAAATCGGAACACAATTGGTAGAGGTGTGGTATTTCCCCAGGCGGACTCTGTCAAGAGTCCTAACTACCTCTACAAATTGACATCAAAATTCCATCAGCAGTTTTTTCGTGAAACAAACATCCATACATTCTTACAAACTTTCTCATTTATAATACTGTTGGATTCAAAATCCCAACAATTTTGTAGCATGCTTGTCATAAACATCCAAAGAGTGGATGGGTACTTGCCTACCGCAGAGAACTTTGTTATTATTTATCCCTAAAGATCGTTAGCTCTCAGAGTGTGTTTGTTTGTTCACTCTGAGATGAGCCACCTTTGCTATTAGTCGGCTGACTAATGCGTTCTTGTTTATGAAAAAGGGTCGATGATGTACGGAGTGAAAACGTGGTGGTTTTAGACAAAGAGAAAACCTGTATATTTACGATGTATAATATATAGAAAACCCTTTATTGTGGCTCACTATCATAAAAAAATTATCAAAGAAGTCTTATCTCTCAAACTCAAATTTTTTCGTTGCTTAATCACTTAATATTTTAACTAACTCCAATGTTAACTTAAATTCAGATGCTTGAATGAATTTCATCGTTTTTATGCCTACCTAAAATAGCTAATGTAAATCTATAGATAAATCATCGTATCCTATATCTTTGGATGACCAGAGCGGTGCAGTATTAGGTAATTATTTGCACTCTTCGTGTTCTAATAGCTGCGTGACAATATTTTGGCCAGGCGTGTTGCTAACTATCAGATGCATCAGCTCGTATTGTCACGTGCAAGTAGTTTTAGGTGAGGTCCAGATACCGATTTCTTTTTGACGAGGTCCAGAAAATGACAACTATTCATGAACAAGTGCTGCCTTATTTATTATTGCCAAAATTATTATTTTGGTTTCATTTCAAATTCTATTTTGTCTGTAAAAAAATCTCCATTGCACGTTATTTAACTGAATAACAAAAGCCACCTCTTACTCGTACATTACAACATTATCGCATCTCTTTCTGGCCCGCGATGAAAGAATGGGTTTTATCACTTCGTTTCAATTTAATGATGTTTCATCAATCAAACACGTAATTCATAATAAATATAATTCATAATTAATTTGTTGTACAAAAATGTACCCGCTTTTGAACATTTGAACAAATTAATTATGAAATAAAAATGTTAAAATAAATTACAATGAAAATTATTAAAATTCTACCAAAAATAAATTTATAATGATTTTTATTATTGTTAAAATTTAACTCTAGCTCAAATGTATCCCTGTGTACGGAGTAACTATTTTCTTATCTGTGCCTGTGTAAATTCAATCATACTAACCATAAGTTCCTGTACCTATAATATGTATGGATTTTAATTTATATAATATCACTTAATATTATTTTTAACCCCCGACCAAAAAAAGCGGTGTTATAAGTTTGACGTCGATGTCTGTCTGTCTGTCTGTGTGTGTGTCTGTCTGTGGCACCGTTGAGCTCAAACGGATGGGCCGATTTCAATGCGGTTTTTTTTATTTGAAAGTTAATATCCGTGCAGATGTTATTAGCTATGTTTGGTTAATATCGATTCAAGATGGCCGCCACCACAAAATGGCGGACAAAATATTTCTTCACAACCTACCTCAATATGGGTATCAAACGAAAGGGCTTGACTAGTAGAATACATTGCTCTATGACAAATTTCAAATCCAAGATGGCCGCTTCCCCAAAATGACGAAATACATGTATTTTTTCACAACTCCCTTAATATGGGTATCAAATGAAAGGGCTTGACTAGTAGAATGTTGTACAGATTACAAATCTGAGGAAGTCGGGGGTTAGTCAAAATTTTTAATTTTGTTCTTGTTATTCATTTCATTGTGCTGTTATTTTTGTCTCCTTTATATTTTACACAAAATAATCAATTTAAATAATTGATAAGTCTATTGTCGGAAAACGGCGCAATAAGCTTTCTATATTACATGAAATTAAATCCATCCTACTATTCCCTCATTTCCCGTATGTACACAGAAATAAACGAAATGAAACGAGAAGGAAAGCATTCATTCAAACTCAAAGTGGCATGTTCAAATACTCATAAAGCTATTTCTGAATGCAGTACAAAGTGTGTATTCAAAATATTCGCAGCTACAAATCATATACCGCCTTTTGAAGCCGTAAAGGCATTCTTTAAACAACGAGTGAAAAAATCAGGGCAGCCCTTTAGATGGTACAAGTAACTGGCAATAGCGTGATCAAGCTTTAGTTCTGTAGAACAGTCCTTTATCTAACAAATAAGAAAGAGTTTTTTCTTCAGGGTTTAGTTTTGCAAATGTAAAACTAAATACTGAAGATAGTGGTAGGACTCTTGGTCCGCCTGGGAAGTATCACCTTTGCCAGTTATTCTACCGCCAAGCAGGAACGTACAAACATTACTGTGTTCCGGTTTGAAAATCAATATTTCCAGAGCAATTACAGGGCTTAGAGATACAAGATACAACATCTTAGATCTCTGGGTGACGAGCGCAGTGAAGGCTAGGTAATGATTTGGACTATTCATGATCTAATAGCTGCGTGTCACTGTGCTGTTATGTAGCAGGCATGTTACTTGGCATGGCATGCCTTACCATCAGGCACATGTCATGCAGGTCTCGTCCCTATAAAAAAACACTAAATAGGTACCTACTGTAGAACAGTCACAAGAAACATGTGTCAAGTTGTAGTTGTATTTTTTTAAATTTTAATTTAAATTGAAAAGCTGTTATTAAAAAGGCTGGAAAATGTTGTTATTCTTATTTTTGATGGAAAAAATTATGTGATGTTTTCCAACTTTCTAATTATGTTATCGTCACGAAATTCTATAATATACTATTAATAATCTATTCTCAATTCGACCACAAACATTAAGACTGTGTGGTGCTTCAGATGGCGTAATGATAATTTGCACCATAACCAATATCTACAAAACTACTGAATATTTAATTTTAAAATTCGTATAAAATAAAGTTCAGGACATACTCGACAGTTATTTAAATTCGAAAACACGTTTTCAAAAAAATTCCTCGACAGAAAAAAATCGCATCTTACCTCTATTTTTATAATCAAAGGTTGATTACTCAATAAATGCAGAAGATAGATTTTTTGAATTAAGTTTGATAATTTGAACAAGTAGGTATAAAGATTAATTCGTGTTATTTTTTTTTTTCAAATAACCGTTAATATATATTTCAATAAACATGCGCAATTAAACATATGTAGGATGCGACGTAGTGTGAGTAATGTTTTTTTATTAGTTGAATGTATTTTTATAACAACTACTTTACACACAAAATAACAACTTTAATGAAAAATTAACGTTGTGAACTTTCTTTACATAAACAACAACATAAAAAGGTACAACATTTTAGTATCACGTATACACGAGAGATGACCAAAAAAAAAGAAACAATCAGTTAAGTTTTAAAAAAAATTGTGCAAACATTTTTTCCTTTCTTTTCACAAACAAAAAATTACGGAAATACAATATTTAGAAGGTTCGGGTGACTTTACTTGATGGTACAATTTTTACGAACAACTGACTTCACAAGCTTCTATTCCGGAAGTTCGATGTCCTTGTCGATTTTTAATAACAAATATGATAAAACAAAATATACAATTCCAAATTTTTTGTAGCTGATAGACTAATTAGAATTAGTATATTTTTGATCCATTTGTTATCCCTATTAAACGCTATAAGATCTTGCCTTAGTCCGACTGTAAGAAAGAAAGCGCGTGAAATACGTCAGTGAATCAGAGCCGGTGGGAGTGGGAGCCGAGTGAGGAATGCGTTAATAAGCCCCTCAGGTATTCGAGGACTCGCCACTACGCCAGAAATGCGCGCTGGGTTTTTTGGATTGCGATTTTTGTTCGTCTAAATCTGGAGTGAGTGGCTTTCGCTTTAGATTTCGTTGACCTGTGATTAATAAGTAGCATTTTCAAACAGAACATCATTTAAAAAGAAAATCATTCCCAAAATATTTTCGTAGGCTAAAGTGTATTTCATATTACTTACATTTATTTCTATTGATATTTTTCATGATTTTTTAATTTTTTTTACATTTTTTGTAAATCGACTTTATTTGAAACAAGTGTCACTGAATCCCACTGTAACTAGTTGAGAAAAATCGTCATATTTACTCGATGTCTGTAATGACTTAAAATACTTATTATATATATTTTTTGTATTATATTTATATTTATATAAACATTTTTTCATTTTATTTTTAACGTAAAAAATAACTTTAAGTAATAATTTGTATCGTGATTAAGTCCTGTATAGTGTTTCCATTATGTAAAAGAAATTACATAGAAATCACGAGGAGCTGGTAGTCTATTGTATTTAGACCTGTGTCAATCAATCATTTCTCGAGACCCGGGTCGCTCATGACCCACTCGTGTGGTGATCGGGTTATAAAGATTCGGTGTTTCGATCATTTGGGTCGCAGTTCCTTTGTCTGACCTAGGACCTGTGTCACGCGCGGCCCAACGCCAGAGTGAGATCGACTGATCCACGTACAAGTCGCACTCGAAGTAAAATAATGAGATAGAAATTGTTTTCGTTGTTACATCTATGTCATTGAATCAATGCACGATTCAATCGATTCTAAGCGCTAGCATAATATTAACATAAGACTCAATTTGTCTTGTCTTGTAAACCAGGTCAATATAATAATAATATAATAAAATAATCAGGATACAAAAGATCAGGTGGCTTAGAAATCCGTGATTCGATCACTGGTGTACAGTTTTCTATCGAATCAAAAGGATTTGATCGGTATAAGATTAATTATAATTTATTATAGACTTTTTTATTATTATTTATAAACTAACTATGATTCCAATTTTTTTATCTTCCGTTTGGTAGTGAAATTTGTCATCTTAGGCATCATTAGTAGGTACCATAGAGAAACTCGATCTTCCGCGCAAGCACGAAAGGGAGTGAGTATCCTAAGCTAAAAATATTGTTCAAATCTTTCTGCCATTTCTTGCGGAGGGGAAAGTTGCACACTAGCGCAAAGCCGCACTATTACATACAAAACATACCTGTACCGATCCATTGCCGATCATACTCACACAGTCAAATCACTAACACATAAAAAACAAAACACGATTCACAAATCTAGCCCCGCCCTCAGCCACAGTATATTATCAAACTCCTTGGTCCACGCGGACTTGTACTTTGACAGAGGGGAAACGCTGTGTACGCCTACTCCCTTCCGTGTTGCTCGCTGGTACCTTTCACTGGTCTATGGATAGTTAGATGAGCTTAGTGCAAGTAATAAGTTAGATATGTCATGTAATAGTGTAACTATCATTGTAATTTAGTTTTGTTTTTGAAGTCACTTACGAACTTACGACTTACGAAGTAACTTTATGATGAATCCTAATCTTAATCTAAATCTCAGTAAAAAGTATAAGCACCATAGCTACAAGTAAACCACTCATAATCTTTAATTTTATCATTTTATGAGACTGAATAAAAATTGTCAACTACATATATTATCAAAACACAATCTGAATTTTTCATCCCTAATCCATCAAGTATATCTTTGTTTTCATCTGCTCCTATGTATATTTATTACACTCTTAGTCCCAGTCCTAAAATTCTTAAAAAAGAAATCTTTCCCATCAGATTTCGTTCAATAAATATCAGATCCACCCTAAGCAGGCCACATAAATCTGTTACGAATTCATAAAAGAAGTTACACAAGGAAAAATTACATTTATTTGCGTAAAGAGAAATCAGTAGGTCGTAAGGTTCTTTTCGCAAATTGAAAGTGATCATCCAATTTGTTTGCAGATCTGGTGGAGAGATAGCAACGGCTTGAAATTAAACTGAACTTGCTTGACAACAAGATTTATCCTCATAACAAAACTTGGCTAAGTAATTCTGTTTTCTCATGACGTCTTGTCTTTGACGTCAAAAATTCGTAAATGCAAATAGGTATTATGTAGCACATAGATTTCGATTTTTTTTGCTATCTCATCTCAAGGTAGTCCTCTAACAAGATGGGAGGACGATATTAAAGCAATAGCTGGTCCAAACTGGAGAAAAGTAGCAAAAAAACAGAATCAAATGGTCATCACTGGAGGAGGCCTTCACCCAATCTGAGGTTTATACATATCTCACAAAATAAAATAACATGATATAATACATAGAAACAAAACAATATATTAAGTAAGAGACAAATAAATAACTTAGAATAAACTAAGTATGTAAAACTAACATATTACACTTACATAGATTAAAAAAAATGTAAATTTACTGGAAATAAAAGGCTTTTTTATTTTTTATTATATTTTATTTATCTCATCTCAAAGAAATGTGTCTGTGGCAAGGATCTTGGGTGAGTGTAGCATTTGTCTCCAATTTTCTACGCGTCCAATTTTGAAAAATGCTTTAAAAATTTCAACTTAACATAACCTAATCATATCACATGTTTTCCCTGTTTTCCCAATACGAAGTGCTGTTTCAGACTATTTTAATAATATAAATACGTTTAGGTACATATTTAGAAAATCTCGCTCGCTGGATTTTTATTTTTTTTATTCATTCACAGTAATATTAATAAACTTAATTTAACTACCTTTTTGAATAGATACAGTATATTATGTATGTTCATGTCTAACTATTCTATTTATATCATGGTACTCGTATATTATCTTAATTTTTATCATACTCGGATCTCACCACTGTGTATTGTGCACTGATTTCAATTTATAAGTCTATGATATTATAATTGCTTTAGTAGTATGATAAGTAGCGCAATCCCCTTTTAAATGTGTTCTTAAACATTTCCATCAGATTAGAGTTATTTTAGTGATAAGACCGTCATTTGTTTTAGTGCAAAAAAGTTTTATATTTATAGGTTTAATTGTTTTTGGCGTGTACAACATAAATTTAAATTATTTATAGATCTAAGTATAATGATTTAGCAATTATTATTACTCTATGTTCTAATCCACCAGCTAAGTTTCTAATTTTGAGACTGATCCGTTCACTAAACTCTTTGAACTCTGTAAGACTCTATAACTTATTACTTATTACATTCATAACTAATGTATCAGGATGCGGAAGGGAGGACGAAATTATATATTATTTATAGTTTAAGAGCTCCGCGTATGCGAGATGTACAAATCTTCGGGATTATCTACACAGACATTGCTAATCTTTTCGTCGGAGTAAAGGTGAAACTGAAGGATATAGCTATAGATGTTGCTGATTTATTATTAACTAGCTGTTCCCTGCTTTGCTGTTGGCACATTGTGATGCAAAAATTAGAAAAAAACAATTCTTTATGCGGATTATATATCATTATAAAATTTCAGCTCGATCGGTGCAGAATTTGTCGAGTTTTTAAAGCAAACACAAACTCACATAACGTTTTTATATATAGAGATATGCTATTGAAATAGACATATACATAGTCATACCACAAACCTTTTCGTAGGTATCTCAAAAGGTACGTTATTAAATAAAACCAATTTCCGAATTTACATTTTTCTCAGCAATCTGCATAGATTTCCGAACGCCGTGATTTATGAAAGGGGTGGATTAACGACAGATCTATACGACGGTGAAATATGGAGCTGCCACGGGGAAATGGTGAAAAACGGTGGAAAATGGTGAAAATGGCGCGGCTACGCTAGACGGATTGTATTGATACGAGTTGTAAAGTTTGCGCTTGGCAGATCGTGTAAGCGATTGGTGGCGTTTTGTACGAAACAGGAATTGGAATATTAGAAAATGTAGTTTAGTTGTTATTTTTGAATCATGAATAAAGGTTAAACTAGCTTATATCTGAAAACCTTAAACTTGGTGACAAAGTGGTGAAAATGTCCGATTTTCCATATTTTTTTATTATTTATTTAATAAAATCCAATATAGGTATTCATGAAACTTGATATAAATTGCAAATATTTCTAAAAAACATACCTAAGTTGCCTTAAAATCTAATCGATTTATCT
Organism: Ectropis grisescens; assembly: GCA_017562165.1. Lineage (NCBI taxonomy): Eukaryota > Metazoa > Arthropoda > Insecta > Lepidoptera > Geometridae > Ectropis > Ectropis grisescens. The sequence continues at coordinate 4,807,157 of CM029772.1, forward strand.
AGGCAACTAATTCTCGCCAGAAATTACATATATACTACCCACAAATATAATTATTAATATCTACATAACATTAAAATCATTATGAACATTGATTTTGCGCGTAATGGTGACGGTCTCTCAAAACCTTTGTAATTTCTTTGCGTCCGACTAAAAACGTCTAAGGCTGCGTTTCCACCAGAGATGTGCGAGGAAATGTGTTGTGCGAGGATGTCTAGCTGTACTGTGAAAATGTTTAGAGGTTTCCACCAAAGCTATGCGAGGAAAATGTGTCGTACGAGGATGTATAGCGGAGCTGTGAATAATGTGTGGTGCAAGGATGCGTCTATAGACTAGCTGGTACAGTATGTCGCAAGCCTCGCAACACACCTACGTAACACATTTCTCGCACACATCCCTCGCTTGATTTGTGTGCGCAAAAATCTAGCTCCGCTGAGCCATTTCGACCAGAGCTGTGCTGACCGAGGATAGATAAATGAAGCGATATTGGTTCTTTACAAACACATCCCTCGCTACGCATCCTCACACATCTCTGGTGGAAACGCAGCCTTAAGCTGCTAGTTCAGAATAAAAACGCTATCATCTCTTTCGTGGCTTTGTTGGTAGTAAGTCGGCCTACGAAACCGAGGGTCGTGGGTTTGATTCCCACCCAGTGCAAACATTTGAATGACGAATACAAGTATTTGTTCTGCGTTTGGGTGTTTCTATGTATAATAAGTACCTATGTACTTAATACCATAGTATACGTTTTGTAACGCTATTGTGTGTGAAGTGAAGAGTCCACCAACATTTATATTTACATGTAGATATTATAAACTAGTAGTGTCACACGGCTTAACCCACAATTTACCGGGATAAAAAGTTATTCTACTTGTAGTTTTATCAGTTACTAGCCCGCCCCGGTTTCGCACGGGTATTGTGGAAAATAAGTATAAAACAAAATTATTAGACTTACAAATTTTAAACACTCTTGGCAGACTTGCCATGCTTAGGACATACGACCAAGACAAAACAAACAAGCCCAAACAAAAAAACGCATGTTTTTTTGCCTATTTTACTTTATAAAAAAAATGCGGGAGCCAGAAGCTCAAGATCTCAAGAGATCTAAGATCTTTTATCTTTGAGCCTTGTAATTTATCTGAAAACATTGCCCTTCAAACCGGAACACAGTAATGTTTGCACATTACTGCTCGGCGGTAGAATAACTGGCAAAGAAGTGGTACATCCCCAGGCGGACTCTGTCAAGAGTTATACCACTACGGACAAACTATCGCATTTCTAAATAATACGTAGGACAGTAAACAGATTTTTCCACGTTTAGCCAGTCACTTTGAACAACAGTTTCAGAGAAAAACTTTACTAAAACCGTTTCATCCGCACACAGGAACAAACTACGAATATTCTTTTCGAACTGCAATACTGTATCTACAAATTTGCTGCCCATTCGATATGTATGTCACAAATAGAGCACGATTCGTATAAACCCAGAATAAACCAGCATAGTGCCAGTCAAGCTTGCGCGACGAAACTTCTGTTGCGAAAAATGTTGTGATTTCCTGAAAATATTTTGATTATAATACTGACATGTTGTAGTCTGAAGAGTTTACATATACTACATATCTTTACTAATATTATAAAGCTGAAGAGTTTATTTGTTTGAACGCTAGGATCTCGGGAAGTACTAGTCCGAATTGAAAGACTCTTTTTCTATTGGATAGTCCATTAATCGAGGAAGGCTATAGGCTATAAAAAATAACGCTACTATTAATAGAAGCGGAGCATGAATCAAAAATGTAACAAAATCGGGAAAAAATATTCCTTTTTGAGAGTTTTCGTACGTTTCGTGCTTTGACATGACACATGACAGCATGTGTCTAAGATTGCGTCATTGAATATCACAGATTACATACCTCTTGTATATAAAACCTTTGCTAAACATTTTTTTTCTAAATCTGACTTGGTACGACCAATTTCCGATAGGTGGCGTAGCAGGTAGCTGAAGAGGTGTTTTGTGTTTTGTTTGTTTCTCAGGAATGGCTGAACCGATTTCAGTCATTCTTTCACGTTGGATATGTACGGGATCCCTCTGAGTGCTATATATGTACCACGGGCGAAGCCGGGGCGGACATCTAGTAGACTTATATTTTCAATCAATCTTAAGCTGATGACGTGCATACATTTTATGGCAACAGAATGATGTGCCGCGACAAAAGTATGACACTTCCACAAGACCGACAATGCCTTGTCGAAACACGCTATACGTAGAGAAGTGCAAATTCTATACTTAGTATATGTAAGCTCTTTGTTGCAATTTATTTCATTTGCAGGGTTAAGCTAAAGTTATATTTTTAATCATTTATATTTTTACTAGCAATTTGCAGTTATACCCGCGTTGTATTCTTCCCCTTCATTTTCGCGGGATAAGAATTATCCAATGTCCTATAGATTAGTATAATTGTGTTCTAAATTTAAACTTCATTGTGACGTGGATTTAAATAACATTGACATTTTTTATTTAACGGGTTAAACTTTACTTTTTCCTTTAATGAAATATGACTGAATGTAAATTTGTTTTTTATATACTTATTTGCACACTGTGCTTATTTGACACTAATAATTTCTCGAAATAAACAATAAATTATTATTAATAGTACATATTTGTGGTTATATAAGTATTAATATTAGCTAAGTGACTGTCATGGTACAAGTTTTGCTTGATTACCTAAATAATGCTATGTTAGAAATTTCCAGTAATTTTTTGTCTAAATTTGTTCGATACTACGGGTACAATAAAATATTTACAGGTATAATTATTTAAATATAATAATAATGAGTGCTCATTATAGTACTAAAGCAAAAAAAAAAACCAACAAGGGAGTTGGCGCAAGTTTGAATTTGGAATGATGCAAAAAGACTTGTCAAAGATAGTTCTCAATATAGCCCAGTGTGGCACCATTGTTGGTTTTTGTGAAATTACTCTAACAAAATAAAACAGTGGCGCCACCTACGCCGAGATTGGGAACTGTCTTTGACAGGTATTTTTACCTCTCTTGAAAATGCCCCATTTAAAACTTTTACGTTGACTATTGAAGTTTGAAGCGTTTTTTATTGTTATTATAGCCTGACTACTATTTTGCCTACTTATTTTGGAAACGTATGACCGAGGATCGGGCTGAGTGGCGTATAATGGGAGAGGTCTATGTCCAGCAGTTGTCGAGCACAGGCTGATGATGATGATGACTATTTTGGCAGACGTTAAACGACGATGCCGTTTACGATGGAACGCGCTTAGCCTGCAGAAACTCATTTACCTACTGACGTTAATGTTCAGAATTTGGTGGTAAGACAATTTATTTCAAAATGAAGAAACTCAGAGTACATAAAAGTACAACAAAACTCGATACCGTTCTAGTTTAAAAATACACCGACACTGACTGACGGCTGTTTGGAGAAGTCCGAATTTATCTACCCGTTTTGGATACACTGCCAAAAGAAGCGAACCGTGATTTTACTCTTTAGAACGGCAAAGTGGGGTGAGTTATTCGATTCGATATTATTTTTGTTCGAATTCGATTACGATTCGGACTCTGATTATTGTATTCGTGTCTGATTATATGAAAGCTGAAATAAAACATGTACCTTTCACAAATTTGTTTTAAAAATACGGCCGTATCAAAGTATCGTTCATATCAATGTTGTATTTGCAATCAAATATTTTTTTTTTTTCAAATTAAATATTGTATTTACTTTTCGAGACAATTAGTTTAAAATTATGTTTTGAAAAAAAAAATATATCTGTCACCGTACCATTTTAAAAACCGTCTGATCTAACGACGTTGGATTACAAACGAATCTAATTAATCAATCTAAATGAGATCATAATCTGACGTGTTAGATTATACCTAATCTGACGGCGTTTACAAATTTACGCTGACATATCCAACGACATATATACACGTTTTATTTTTATTCGCTGGTTATCAATAAGATACATAGCCAAAGAAAATCTTAAATTAATAACAAGTGGCAACTTTATCGATAAAAATATCTTTTCTAGGCGACAGTCGACAGTTCTAGACAGGAATGAAAAAGGCAAATAAAAAGAGTAAGAGTAATTCACAATTGCGTACTATTTTACAAAACTTTCGCTGTTTAATAAAAAGTGTACTCATAAATTTTATTTTAAGGCTTTATCTCAGTTATTTTTTAAATAAGGAAAATTATTATTTATTGCTCAAATAATGTTTAATAAAAAAAGGTTAATCATACATTTTATTTCAAAGCTTTATTTTTGTTATTTTTTAATAATTCTTTCTACTACTAGGGCTTGGAACTTCTTTCACAAAGAAAGAGCTAAAGCCAGAATCACCGCGCTAGCCTGGTGCGGTTTTGTAGATGATGCATGACCTGCAAAAGTTTGCATATGTCAGATTCCTTGCGATGTTTTTCTTTAACCGTTAAAACCAGTGTTGTTAACAAACTTGTATACATTTATTATTGTATACTTTGTATTACATTTGAAAAAATAGTTTGAATTGCTGTCGAGGTTTGGGCCTATCACCTCACTATTGTGAATTGAGTTCTAACCTAGGATATTAAGGTTGTTTTTACATCAGGGCTCCTAGAGTACAAGCTTCATAAAATTATTGATTCGTGTGTTTTTTAAGTTAGTATAGCATTCTGTATCATTATTTTCGCCTGTTGGTACCTACATCTTTATCGAATTATTATTTTGAAAAATCATTCGACTATATATTCGATTATTTATCTGACTAATCATGCGATTATTTTCCATAAATTTACCATTCGATTAATTATAGTGGATCTAGGCTACCGCTACTTTCCATAACCAAAGATAATAAGATATTCTGTCCATCAGTTCGAATTTCAGTAGCAATATGTAATAATTTCAGTCCGTCTGTCTTTCAACACTGGATTGGTCTGCCTAATAGACATAATGATTAATGATAGCTTAGTTTCTCGTCATAGAATTTGATTGTTGGTTATGGAACGACCGCTGTCGCGTGGTTAAACAGTATTCGATAATTGTCATGACTGATGATTCGATTAACTAGGATTTTGATTTGATTTTCCAACAATAATTAATTTTGTAGTAGTAGGATTTTGTAGTGGTAGGACTCTTGGCAAAGTCCGCCTGGGGAAGTACCACACCTTTGCCAGTTATTCTACCGCCAAGCAGTAATGTGCAAATATAACTGTATTCCTGTTGTAGGGCAATGGTATCCAAAGAAATTACAGGGCTTCGAGATATAACTTCTTAGATTTCTTGGTGACGAGCGTGCAGTGCTAGGTAAGTGATTTGGACTCTTCACGTTCCAATGACTGTGTGTCACTGGGTTGTTATGTGGCAGGCATGTTGCTTACCATCAGGCATATGTCAAGCTCGTCCCGTCACTATTTATTAAAAAAAAAAAACAGAGTCCACCTTGACACGCCTTTGCCAGTTATACTAATGCCAAACACTACTAGGAAATCATTACTGTCTTCCGTATTAAAGAACAATGTTTCTAGTGAAATTATAGGACAAAAAAACAAAAATCTTATTAATATCTGTTATGGGTGACGAATGAAGTGCAGTGCTAAGCAGTGATTTGGACTTTTCGTGCTCAAATAGCTGTGTCAGGCGTATCGCTTACCATCAGGCGCTTGTCCTGCTCGCTCTGAGACTTATTAAAGAAACAAGATGCCCATTTATGGGTATTAATATTAAAACACATAAAAAAAAACACATAATCCTGTAAAGCGGCACGGAACTCATATGGGTTCGGCGCTGGATATGACTCATAGTGTGAAAAAATTGAATCTACCCTCGAAAATTTTGAGGTTAGTTTTGACAAAACAAATCATAAGTGAAGGTTTGCCAACAAAAAAAAAAAACTAGAAACTATAGATACAAATGAATAAAATTTGTCCTAAAATTTAGTAATCTATTTATATTTATCACACTAATATTTGTTTCTGGTGGGAAACGACCTCATGGCCTCCACACTCACAAACAGATTGACCATTTAAATCACGAGGTCAAATATATGAGTAAATGAAATCGAGGAAGCGCTTTGGAGAATATTCTTTCAATAAAAGTCAATCTCTACATAGTGTAGAGCAATCGTTAGCTATAAAATTGAAAAGCTCGACGGGCGCGTTCATTGTTTGGGAAATCGCCCTTCCCCACACTCAATTCTCTTTCCTATTGACGCAAACGCCATTATTTTATGCAAAAATAAATAAAATGGCGGGATCGTACTCTGGAAAAGGTGATTTTTCAACAAATTGAATTCTTTTGTCTTTTTTTTGTTTTTATTTCGCACGTATGGTTTAAAAAAATAGTAAATCGATTTATTACACTTTATGATTTATAAACTAGTTGATTATTATCTATACTAATATTATAATCTATACTAAAATTATCAAGCTGAAGAGTTTGTTTGTGTGTTTGAACGCTAGGATCTCGGGAAGTACTGGCCCGGATTGAAAGATTATTTATCTATTGGATAGTCCATTTATCGAGGAAGGCTTTAGGCTATAGAAAATAACGCTACTATTAATAGAAGCGGTGCATGACTCAAGAATGTAACAAAATCGGGGAAAAATGTTCTTTTTTGAGAGTCTTCGTGCGTTTCGTGCTTTGACATGACACATGACAGCATGTGTCTAAGATTGCGTCATTGAATATCACAGATTACATACCTCTTGAATATAAAACCTTTGCTAATCATTTTTTTTTTCTAAATCTGAGTTGGTACAACCAATTTCCGACAGATGGCGTAGCAGGTAGCTGAAGAGGTGTTTTGTTTGAAAGCGAATTTCTCAGGAATGGCTGAACCGATTTCAGTAATTCTTTCACCGTTGTATATGTACGGGATCCTGATGAGTAATATATAATGTACCACGGGCAACGCCGGGGCGGACATCTAGTGTATGTATATTTGTTTTTTGTAGATTATATACATATGTATTGTACATGTAGATTATAGAGCAAAAACCTTATCAATATTGCTAAACACAGTGAGATGGAAGAGGATAGGTACGAGTAATAATAAAAGAATACCGGTAGCTTGGGCCCTGCTCCGCTGCTGGTGGCTATCTAGATTTAAGTTTTTATGTTTTTAACATAAATGTTGTAAAAACTTAGACTTAAGGAAATAAATAAATACGTGAATAATATAATATAATTGTAACTTTACACAAATACCACATAACACGGTATTCAGAGCTTCATAACCAAACTTAATACTAGCATAAAACTGATTATTCTCATATTTGCATAATACAAGAGAAACCCCAATAATACTGCCCCATCAAATACCAATAAGTGTAATAAAATAAATCACTTATTACGATCTAGTTACTAAGACGATTCGGTCAAAGATGATTCAAAGGACATCCCGGATACCATAACCCATTGCTTCCTTTGAAACGTCCCATTTACGGTCCATAATACAACTTGTGAGAATAACATAAAAATCTGTAAGACTCAAGACTATCGGATTTCATTATAACCGTACTCAACTTTGATTCTTGTACTAGTCGATATAAAGTTGAATGTCGTTGTTGTGATGAGGAAAAATGATTTATCCTATGTAAATGTCTTGGGTAAATGTAATAACTAACAGTAAACAGTATTCTGTAAACTGATATTGAAGTAATATACTCGATACGCAAATAGGTCAGGTTACTGTTTACTCGGGAGTTTTTGGTAGCGAAATGAATATAGCTTTCTGGGAACCTTTGTGATTTTGTTAGAATTATTCGGTTGGAAGCTATTTCTGATAATTTATACAGAAAATGTTTAGTCGACCATTGAATGGATATTATTTAATGTCCGTGAAAGTAGAAACAACGATTAGGTACACGTATTAAGGGTTTACGATTTGGTACACGTTAAACAAAAATATTTGAAAAATATATTAGGCTACAACTCAATCCCGATCTAAACGAGTTGGTGTTTTCTATCCTTAGCGAAATCAGTCAGAGGTCGTGGGTTTGGTTCCCACGATACATCGATACATATTTACGTGATGAACACAAATACTTGATGTGTCTGGGTGTATGTAATTACGATTATATTATAATAAGTATTATTTCAGCTCTCTAGCTCCTACAATTTATTTATTTATTTACAACTAGCTGTACCCTGCCACGCTTCTCTGTGGCACATTGTAATGCAAAAAATAAATAAAAACAATCCATGATTCGGATTATAAATAAATATAAATATATATATTGGTGGACCATTTACACACAACACCATCTGACCCCAAACTAAGCAAAGCTTGTAATATGGCGGCCACATAGTTGACATAATACTTATATAATTTTAAATACATGCTTAATATACATAGAAAAACCCAGACACAGTGTAAATATTTGAATTTATCACACAAATATTTGCACTGGGTGGGAATCGAACCCACGACCCTCGGCTTCGCAGGCAGAGTTACTGCCCACTAAGCCACGAGGCCAGTCATAATATATCATTCTAAAATTTCAGCTCGATCGGTGCAGAGCTTTTTGAGTTTTTGAAGCGTACACAAACTAACATAACATTTTTATATATAGAGATTTAAACATGGAACTTACAGTTATTTAAAAACCAACACATTACATGTTTGAGGTAATATAAGCAAGGACTTTGGCCCTGAAATTGCCCAATTTGTCGAAGAAAATATCCAAATCTGGCTTTTGAAAGAGTGTGCGTTTCATAAGTTCAATGAATCGCGGCGTGGGCGCGTTGTAGCCGCGCGCGGTCCGCAGTCCCGGCGGCGGCGCCAGCATTCAAAATAAGCTTTGCTTATTTTAGAGCTAGTTGTTAAAGAAATATTGAACAATATTTATTTATTTACATTCTTGCGATAAACTGTCGTTTTGCACGATGTTTATTGACCATGTTGTCTACTATGGAGCGCGTTTACTTATAAAAAAACTGATTTCCACTTCAAGACACCAAAATTGTCTTCAAAGGCAAAACTTCTACAATCAAATAATAATAATTTATTGGTATCAAACTTTTACCTAATTCGGGTCTTAAAAACACCAACCATGAAACAGCGTCTACTTTTGAAAAAATGCAAAATATAAGTAGATCATGTAGATCAGCAGTACACTCCCCAAAATGTATCGTATAAAAGCACCAATAAACAATCAACTTAACAAATTAGTAAATTACTAGAATGAAAATTAAAAAAACAAATGGATCTCAAGTAAATCTCATACAAAGTTTTTCAATATCAGTTAAAATTGCAAAAGATTAAAAACCTAACAATGATTAAGAATTTGTAAATAACAAAAACAAACAATGTTAATTCTACTCTACATATATTTTATCGTACACAGTGAATTTTATCATAATAATATAGGTTTCAAAATATGCGAACATAGAATTAACAAATTGTCATTCGAATTATTTCTATGTTTATGTTAATCTATTAGCTTCTACAAGTTTTTATTTATTTGATATTCGTTTCTGTCCCAAATGTATAATTCTCCAATATATTGTCAGGAATTCCCACGGATATTCGGGGATTTCCACTAAACAAATGGAGCATCTATTCAGTCTGCGTGTTTAAACATAACGTATACATTGCGTCTATGTTATTGTTTAGTAAACCAAGAAAAGTTGTCAATTATAGAGGCTGCCGAAAAAGTATAAATAATTGTATTAAGAAATTTAGTACTAAAACATCATTAATGTTGCTTACGTCACCTGTGAAGAGGTGTGTAATCTGTGCCTGTGAAGCTACAGATTAAACACATACTTCTATTACGCACGTCAGTGACCCGTAACCACAACGTTTCCGCCAATAAAAAGCAATATAATGTATTATAGGCAAAGAGTTTACAAATAGTATATGTAAACTCTTTGGTTATAGGACAATTGGGATGACGACATGGTCAGAATATACAAGTCTAATTAGTTTGCCACGTAGATAATGGAAAAATATGGGACATCATATATTTTTTTAGCAAATAATCAAACATTGACAGAGATATAGATCATGAGACTTCCGGAGTGGGGTTGTGACGTCACTCTACAGTAATAATCGTCATCATCATCATCAGCCGAAAGACGACCACCGCTGAACATAGGCCTCTCCCCTAGATTTCCACAACGAACGGTCCTGCGCAAACTGCAACCAGCGGTTTCCAGCGACCTTTATGAGGTCATCTGTCCATCTAGTGGGTGGCCGTCCAACACTGCGTCTTCCGGTTCGTGGTCGCCACTCGAGAACCTTTCTTTCCCATCGGTTATCAGTTCTGCGAGTGATGTGGCCTGCCCATTGCCACTTCAGCTTGCTTACTCTTTGAGCTGTGTCGGCCATGTGTAATAATCGTATCATAACATATTTATCTCGAAATTTCTAAGCAATGTATCTTCGTCAATTTTTGTTTTTGAAACATTAAAAATACGTGTACCGTATTTTTTAATTATGTAAATTTATATGTTAATGTCGTTTACAATTTTTAAACACGGAATTTTAACAATTTTGCCAAGGTTACCTGAGTAATTTGATCAGCAACAAGATTTTAAAGGGACAGATTTACCCTTGAACAAGAAACTGAATCGAAATGAATGAATAAACGATGTATTGATGATTACAGAATAAAGAGACAAGTCTTTTCGATCGGAACGACTAGAATGGAATGCGTTCCATGAGTAAGTTTTTTTTGGTGCCATTTACAATCATAGTGTTTTGAAAACGAGAGTGAATCGTTTTCTTGTAGGTAAGCACGCTCCATCGTAGACGAATTGTCACGTCGCTTAACACCGAGATGCCGGCCAAATGCAAAAGTACAACTCAACTCAACAAAGGTCAAATGCAAGATCTCCAAGAGACGATCATAGTACACTCCGCGAGGCATAAGCTGAACTTTGCATTTGTTTGAGTGTGCATGGATAGTGTAGGTGTGACAACCGGCCTTAGGCGCGGCGCCATTCTGTCTCGCCGCGCTCCTGCCTGATTGGTGATCACTCACACTAATGCAAAGCTCAGCCTATACCTCGCGGACAAAATTTCAAGCTCCTGTCTAATTGGTGATCACTCACACTAATGCAAAGCTCAGCTTATACCTCGCGGAGTGTAAAGTAATTTGCATTCTTAACGTTCAAGCAGCTGCGTTCTTTTGTTTTATTATAGACAGTCCTGTTTCTATCTATCAGGCGCATATCTTGCGCAACTGGTAACTCAATTACAAAAAATGTTAATTTCCGCTCCACCATTTTTTTAGAGGTAGAGGACAGTTATTATATCGCCAGCAGTAAAGTGCATATATCATATCACCATTTTGAAAATACATCTTTGGGTGACGAACGCAACGCAGTGCTAGGTAATGATTTGGAGTATTTATTTTCCAATAGCTAGCTGCGTGATACTGTGCTGTTAGGGGCTGCTGTGTTTAGGTCTTACCATCAGGCACATGTCCTAGTCGTCTCGCCACTGTATGTTATAAAAATCATACAACCACGGCTAGGCTAATATCCCGTTACTATTATCACTTTACGCAATTTTTCTAATAAAGAAGATATTATTCTCTCTTAAAATATTTATCACTTAGATACATCAAATCAAATACGTTCTAAAAATGGTATCCTAACCCTAAAAATCTAGACATAAATCTGCAAACAAGATTTGAAAGAATTGAGATTTACATTCTATTATGCGAAATTTACATGTGACATTGTAATATTACCTAGACTAAAGGTTGTGTGCTGTAATAAAGTATGCGTACCTCAAGAGGTTTCAGAGAATAAGTGAATAGAAATGGATTTCAAGTACAATATATTAGGTTATATATTATAGGTTGAAAGTCATAAATGAAAGACTTATTGCTCTGTTTTGGAGGTCCCTAGTGTTCTGTCTGCTGATGTTATTTTTCTTCTAAATTACAAAGTTCTGACGTGGAAAAAAAGACGAGAGAGATGTTTTTTAGGTTATTTTTGAAATAAGAAGTGACGAGACGAGCAGGACATATGCCTGATGATAAGCAACATGCCTGCCATATAACAGCGCAGTGGCACGCAGCTATTGGAACGTGAAGAGTCCAAATCATTACTTAGCATTGCACTGCGCTCATCACCCAGAGATATAAGATGTTATATCTCTAATCCCTGTAATTTTTTTGGAAATATTGCCCTTCAAACCGGAACACAGTAATGTTTTCACATTACTGTTTGGTGGTAGTATAACTGGCAAAGGTGTGGTACTTCCCCAGGCGGACTCTGCCAAGAGTCCTACCACTACAAAAGTGAATGATGCATGATCTCGAAAGGCTCTTGAAATTTACCACTATCCTTACGATGATTTCGTTCATTGTTAAAACTTGTTGTGACGATGGATTTGTTCACCTACTCTAAATACTTTGACGAGAAGCTCAGACGAGATTCGGACGTACATGTTCCCGCACCATTATGAATTGCACGTTCTAACTAATACGCCAACACGGCTAAAAGCAAGCGTAGGTTAATCTATCCTCTATTGTCTGTATTTATGAAAATAACCTCACAAAAACATTTTCATACAGTACCTATCTTTTCATAGGTTTTCTTAGCCTCACTTAAGTACCCACGTCATGGACGGATAACAAAGAAAAAGTATTCTATCTTTATCAGAGTCCGTACCATGAGCGAAAATTTGTAGGTAAACGAATTCATAAAAACTCCAAATTCATCGTTTTGACTTTCGTCGGTTCGATCTTTGAATTTCGTGCGAATACGGATTTCAACGTTCTTTACGCGGTCTTGGAAATAGAAAAATAGATAACTCTTTATTGACCTTAACAAGTAAACAAAGTTACAAAAAATATACAAAAACTTAAAAAAATAATAAAGTAACAATTGGCGACCTTATCTCTAAAAGCAAAGCAAAATAAGCTCTTCCAGGCAACCGCCGGATGGATAAGATAGACGTCGAGCATGGCTTGCATCAAGCGCCAAGACAAAGTATTTATTTAAAACCAGCAACATCCTACAGTTTTACCTGCGTAGTTTCTCATTCTGTTTTGATTCTGTTCCGTGATTTTAACGTAGTGAAAAATAGCTTATGCATATAATAAATAATCATCAACATCATCAGCCGCAAGACGTCCACTGCTGAACATAGGCCTCCACAACGTATGGTCCTGCACATCCTGCAACCGGCGGTTTCCAGCGACCTGGATTACGAGCGCAGTGCAGTGCTAGGTAATGATTTGGAGTTTTCATGTTCCAATAGCTGCGTGTCACTGTGCTGTTATGTGGCAGGCATGTTGCTTACCATTAAGTCACATGTCCTGTTCGTCTCGACACTAAACACTAAAAAAGATGTAAACTCAAAAAAAAATCCCTGTTTTGATGTGATTGAGGAACAAACATTACAACTTTCTAATCTATTATGTCACTGTGGTTTTATTACTTGGTTTTCATAGTTTAACCTTTGCTTAGTTTAAAACTTCATAGTCTAAAGAAAATGTCTACTAATATTGTACATACATATAATTTACTGCAGCTTACCACAAAGTATGTTGATGGTCAACACAGACTTATGCCCCATCAAAATGTGATTGTTTCCTTTGAGGAACGAAAATACATAAACGATCGCAAGGTAAACCCGTGGTAAGAGCCAAGGCTCATCTTGTCGGTATTTTTAGAGGTTCTATAGGCTGTGACGTCCTAACTCTCCTTCGATACGTCCTTGCTCCTCGCTATCTGTTGGCTGGCACCCAACGCCGCGCGATCGTATGATTAATAATGCTATGATAGTGTAGGTAAATATACGTTCTTTTAGATTTATATTAGCTGAATTTGACTTTCAATCCTGTTTTATTACAAGATTAACGTAATGGCTTTCTTATCCTTATTATTTTCATTCTGCAAGAGCCCGATCCAATGTTTAAGCGGTCTTGCTTCCATCGATCTCTATAAAGAGCTAATCACACCATCATCACCAATATCTAACACGATAATGGTTTTCAATGTCTGGGGTCGTCTACTATAAGAGATCAGTTGATAACAAAATGAATGTAAGTATAAGCTAGGGTTAAGGTATTTTTATGTTATGTTTTTGCAAAAAAAAAACAGAAAACAAACAAAATTTTTTTTGAGTATTGGAACCTAATAATATGTAAAATAAAATCAAATTATTATTTAAATTATATTATTAATTTTATTACTTATATTATTTAATTAATAATATAAAATTACTGTTCCAATTTGGGAACAGTAATTTTATACGCCATAATTACATACGAGTAGATTAGATAGATAGATACACTTTATTGAACACATCAAAAAAAAAAAAAATTACAAGAACATAACATTTTCTACTATTAAAACTAGTGTGACAATCGACGACCTTATCGCTAAAAGCGATCTCTTTCAGGCAACCTTAGGGTGGAAAAAAAGATAAGAGGAATGCTAAAAGACGGGGTGTGCATGTGACATGAAAGGTAATTTACAATAACATCGATAAATTTTACAATATATATTATACTACTAAACATACTTAGTAATAAAGTGGATTACCACGTTATAAGTAAAATAAAATACCTACCACGTGCCAAAATAACGTATCACCACATAAGTTATGAACTTCAACGCTACTTAAACATAACAACTTAAACCTGTAATCCTCAAGAAACCGCGTTCTTCTGACCGCGACCTTAACTTAACAAAAGCTATACAGTACCGTAGTTTAGCTTCTACAGTCATTTACTGAAGTTATAATAACTTGAGCTTATAAGTTATGATTCACAGAGAGCAGTATAGGCGGAGAGTAATCGGTCAATTTGGGTGAGGTTCATATTTACCTAAATATACAATAACATCTTTGTAATTATATTAGTTAAGTGTTTTTTAATATAGTTTTAAGTCATTTTACAGAATCTGCAAGAGAAAGTACCAAACCTTTGCCATTATGCGATTATCCTGTATGAAATAGAATTATTAAATTAGATTATACTTATTATTCAAAAATTATATTTATAACTATAATTTTTTATTATATTTGTTGCGAGCCATGTTTTAAGTATTTCGAGTTTTTGTGCATCCCGAAGAAATCGCTTTTAGCGATTAGGCCACCAGTTGTTTCACTTGCTTTACTGTTTTTCCATATTTTAAGTATCATTTTAATGGTGTGAACAATATAGAATTTTCAATCACACATACTCTCATTATATTATCCATGTGTACAGACCACGTTGCTTATAGATTTTACTTAACCTTAAACATTGTTTTGTACTGAGAGGACTCTTTGCAAAGCCCGTCTGGAAAAGTACCACACCTTTCCCAGTTATTCCAGCAATAAGCAGCTATGTGAAAAGTTACTGTTTTCTGGTTTGAAGTGAAATGTTTTCAGATAAATGAATGGGAATCAATCATCTTTTTACATATCTGTGTGACGAGCGCATAGCAGAGCAAAGTAATGATATGAACTCTTCATGTTCCAATAGCTGTGTGATAGTGTGCTGCCGTAGGCAGACATGTTGCTTGCCATCAGGCATTGGTCCAGCTTCTTAACATAACTTTTTCCGCTGCACAATAAATTAACTATAATTTTAGTCAAAATTGATTGCATAAAAGAATATTAGTCAGTAATGATAGGGTCAACAATACCAAGTCATCTGGATTTTAAATAGTTTGAAGTGTAAATTTAAGTAATTGCAATAAAAAAATTCCTTTGAAGGCTACATTTTTAGTTTTTGAACAATACTTCTAGTATTGCTGATTCATCCTTGCGTTGCGTATACCTAAGCTATGTAGTAGCCCTTTGTTAGTAAGCTCAAAAGCTCGGGTACTCGTATAACACAGTCCTCTGATTACCCCGTTCAATACGTTGTACAAAATTACGGACATCTAAGTGCCTGTCATCGGGTTATCGATAATTCTGAGGTGATAAGCTTATATGTATAATACATATGTATTTAGGTTTCAGTATTCAGTGGAGACCTTAGTTTTCTTTCTGAGTTAGTTATCTCTACGACATTTAAATGTTACACCCTATTTGAAACAAACGCAGTCTCCCTGAGTAGATAGTGCGATGTTGACACGGTCAAAGCTTTTTGTTAGCAAAGTTTAATCTTGCTTGCTTTTTTCATTCTTGCTTGTTTTTCTTCAATGGGCAGTGTAAAAGCATTTTTCTTATTCAAAAAAATATATTTATATTCACTATTTTGTATAGATTACATTGAAAAAACTACTTGCAGCATATCTGTAATCGTATAAGCCTTTTAAGAAATGTGTTGTTTATCTCGTTGCGTGTACTATTATTTAAAATACAATACGTTTTCCAAAGATGGGCTTGGATTTAATAATTATCTAGAGGTAGTATTAAAATCAAACAATCCCAGGGGGGTGTCGGGTTTATCGTCCGCAAGTCTCTCGTCAACAACGTGATAATGATGGAGAGTGTGTCGAATAGGGTTGTATACCTTGTACTTAAAATTAGCGACCGGTATTCATTAAAGGTCATACAAGTATACGCACCGACCTCGACACATCCCGACGAAGAGGTTGAGAGCATGTATGAGGACATCTCCAAAGCCATACATGTCTCGCCAACACATTTCACAGTTGTGATGGGAGACTTCAACGCGAAACTGGGCAAACGTAGCGGTGATGAGTTGAGAGTGGGGAATTTCGGATATGGGCAGCGGAACCCAAGAGGGCAACGTCTAGCGGATTTCTTGGAAAGGGAGAGCCTCTTTATGATGAACTCCTTTTTCAAGAAACAGCCACAAAGAAAGTGGACCTGGATTAGCCCAGACGGTTCCACAAAAATGAGATCGACTTCATTATGACGACTAAACGGAAAATATTCAGCGATGTCTCTGTGATCAGCAGGGTTAAGACCGGCAGCGATCACCGTATTGTAAGAGGCACGCTGAATCTAAACATTAAGTTCGAAAGGTCACGTCTAATGAAGTCCACGCTCCGACCATATTATGCTCAAATCGAAGATCCCGATAACTTTCAACTCGAACTTCAAAATCGCTTCGAATCCTTAGATGAGTGCGTAACGGCGGACGAAATAAACGACAGGCTAGTGGAAACTGTTCATGCTGTTGGCAGAAAATTTTATAAGAGCCGACGCCAAAATAGAACCGAAAAACTCTCCGATCAAACTCTAGATCTCATGGCAGTCAGACGAGATATGCGGTTACAGTCTTCGGTCGACATGACGGTATACAGACGGCTCAATAGACAGATTTCTACTTG
Organism: Ectropis grisescens; assembly: GCA_017562165.1. Taxonomy (NCBI): domain Eukaryota; kingdom Metazoa; phylum Arthropoda; class Insecta; order Lepidoptera; family Geometridae; genus Ectropis; species Ectropis grisescens. The sequence goes on from CM029772.1 coordinate 4,824,363, forward strand.
TGTGCGACGCGACATACGCTGCTTCAATACTTCGAGTATTGAAGAAGCAATCAAACAGAACAAAGGCTCGAAAGTGTTCGCAAGAAATCTGTCTCTTGGGCAAAGTCAGCTGACCAAACTGAAGACCGATAGTGGTAACATCGTCTCGTCGAAGCCCGAGATTTTGGAGGAGATTGAGATGTTCTATGAACAGTTATACACCTCTACGTAAGCACAACCTGTCGTTAGCATGGCAAACGACCCCAGAGCCAAGCTGACCCGACACTTTACCGAAGATATCCCGGAAGTCAGCCTGTATGAGATTAGGATGGCCCTCAAACAACTTAAAAACAATAAGGCACCTGGCGACGACGGAATTACGACTGAGCTTCTGAGAGCGGGTAAACCGGTAGTTAAAGTCCTCCAGAAGCTGTTCGACTCCGTCATACTTAACGGTAATACGCCAGAAGCGTGGTGCAGAAGTGTGGTGGTGCTCTTCTTCAAAAAAGGTGACAACACCTTGTTGAAGAACTACAGACCTATCTCACTTCTGAGCCACGTTTATAAGTTGTTTTCGAGGGTAATCACGAATCGTCTCGCACGCAGGTTTGACGACTTCCAGCCACCCAAACAAGCCGGTTTCCGAAAAGGCTATAGTACTATAGACCACATCCATACGCTTCGGCAGATTATACAGAAAACCGAGGAGTATAATCGGCCACTATGTATAGCGTATGTGGACTATGAGAAAGCCTTCGATTCCATCGAGACCTGGGCAGTGCTTCAGTCTCTCCAGCGATGCCGCATTGACTATCGCTATATCGAAGTGTTGAAGTGTATCTACAGTAAAGCCACAATGTCTGTCCGATTACAGGACCAGTGCACAAAACATATCCAGCTACAGAAAGGCGTGAGACAGGGAGATGTTATATCTCCGAAACTGTTCACTGCCGCGCTGGAAGATGTTTTTAAGCTACTGGACTGGAACGGATATGGCATCAATATCAACGGCGAATGCATCACTCACCTTCGGTTTGCCGACGACATAGTCATTGTGGCGGAGTCGCTGGAGGACCTCAGTGCTATGCTCAGGGACCTCAGTAGAGTATCCCAACAGGTAGGTTTGAGGATGAATATGGACAAGACGAAAGTCATGTCAAATGTTCAAATCTCACCTGTACCGGTTACTGTTGGGAATACCACACTCGAAGTTGTTGACGAATACGTCTACCTGGGTCAAAAGATCCAATTAGGTAGATCCAACTTCGACAAAGAGGTCCAGCGAAGAATCCAACTCGGATGGGCAGCGTTTGGGAAACTTCGGCACATCTTTGAGTTCAGAATACCCCAATGCTTAAAGACGAAAGTCTTTAACCAGTGCGTGTTGCCAGTGATGGCTTATGGAACTGAGACGTGGTCCTTAACTGTGGGCCTCATAACGAAGCTCAAAGTCACACAGCGAGCTATGGAGAGGGCTATGCTCGGAGTCTCTTTGCGCGACAGAATCCGTAATGTATCCACATGTCCATGCCTTTTTCACATTTTACATATTTTGTCTTATTATGTTAAATTATATATTATCTTATTACAATGCTTTTACAATACTGTCAGGCAAGAATAATTACCGTCCAGTTAAAGCTAGTTAGGTTGTTGTTGGTTGAGACTTTTTTCAATAAGGCCACTCACCGATTCAGCTATTGTTTTTTCTAGGCTATATATTGATAACGTTTAACGCGATTTAACATTTATTTTGCAGCAATTACTAAAAGCACAATTCGAAACCAAGAAAGCGCAGTAAAATTATTTAACACAGCGCCAAATATATCTTACTTAATTAAACTAGTGATCAAAGCTACGTCAAGTTGACTAATATTGTGCCGGTGTCGGCTCCCTGAGGTATAACCCGGTCATGTTCTCTTCACCTGATGTTGATATCGTTCCTATCGTCACTCAACCCTGTACCTCATAAGTGCAAGTGAGATAAAGTATACCACTAAAACGCAAGGCTAATATAATCGCAGAGTAACTAAGGTACTGAAGCCGCAACGCAAATGTTTGGGGATCTCGCGAGGCCTGCAGAGGCCAATCAAAATCTGAGGTTGGTAGTGATTGGATCGAGATGTTTACGTATTAGGTGTGTAGGTCCCACGAGTGGGCAAATATTGGATATAACGTTAATGATGCTTATGTAACGTTACATATACAAAGTTTATAGTACTTTACATTGGTTTAGTAAATGTATAGTATCTGTGGCTAATAGCAAAGTTGGTTTCTGAAAATTTGTTTGAAAGGTATCGGAATTATTTCAAGTTTAAACCATATAAGTCACAAGATTTTTGTTGTGATTCGTACTTTATAAACTGGACATAGAAATTCATCTTTTAAAGACATATGGCTACTACTGGCCTCAGATAGAGTCAGGTGGCTTCTAGTGCCTATCGATTGCGATCCAGTACAGCAATGCAGCCAGTTTAATGGACAGTTTTCTTATCAAACTTCTATTGCAAGTATTTTTCTGCGCAGAACATTGATATTTTCTTATTCATAATTTACAAAATTGTAAAAAATAAACTTATTTATAATGACCAAATAAAAATGAATATAAAACATATGTGTTAAGTGGTGCGTTAATTTGACTTAAAACAAGTGAAAAATTAATGTACCTACTTACGTGTATAAGTTATAACTGTACTATCTGTACCCTGCCACGCTTTGCTGTGGCACATTGTGATGCAAATATTAGATAAAAACAATCCTTGATGCGGATTATATAATAAAATAAAATTTCAGCTCGATCGGTGCAGAACTTTTTGAGTTTTTGAAGCGTATACAAACCAACATAACATTTTTAAATATAGAGATTATGCCTTGAACATATCACAACACAACTTGATTTCAGGCATCTAATAACCGTATCTACATCAAATAATATCATTTTATAAAAATAGCTTCATAAATCTCAACAAAACGAAGTACCAATCTCTTTCTCCGTCAGCAATAACCGAAACTGTATAAATCAAATCCTGAGCGAGCGATATACCTAGAATATATAACCACATTTTATCCATTTCTACCTTTGTAATACCTTCATACTTCCCTACTTTCCTTACCCAAGTTTTTACGCTACATTACATTCTTACAAAGCGCCCAAAATAGCGCCGTCCTATTGTGTCCAAGCTTTGCTGTAAACGGCCGACATTAAGATAAAACTGGCAAGTTAGAGTTGCATCTCCGTTTGTGTGGTTCCGGATCATGGATATCTCTTTTACAGAGAAATGGGTTTCGCCAAGGACAATACGGTGATATTTTTACACTTGTAACGCGTAACGGTTTAACTCAAATTTATTACAGAATAGCGTAAAGTGAAGTGAAGGTCAGTGAAACGAGGCGAAGTGAAGTGATTTGTTGTTTGCCTAGTAATATAATAAAATTACGAAAGATGATTGCGCACCGAAAGATCTTTACGAACAAAAATGTATTCTACATAAATAGTCAATTAGACGTTTACATTTATTTCTTTTACTTGTTTCTTTGTCTTTGTTTAGTGTTTGCTGATTATACTTCGCTTCATAATTGAGAAACTTTATAGCTCGCGACAAATCACATTGCTATGATTTTGGTTACACATTGCTATTATTTTGTAAACATCTTATCAAAATAAGTAATCAAAATTAAATGACACAATACACGTCATTCAGTTTTCTATCTACACGAGCTTTGTTTCGTTGGAGCTTGATTCTCTTACGTGGAAAATGGTGACCATTACCTACATATGTATTTATTTACGTAGGTACTGGTTAGCATTTTGTCAATATTCTATTTAGAATACAAATACTTGTGTTATTGACAATTTTTTTAAATTAAATAATAGAGTTAATAGATCTATTTGCATGTCACAGGGGTTGGTGTGCAACAACAGAAAATACCTATGCCGTCGTAAACATAGATTGCAATACTTTCATAATATCAGTATTCTGAATGTGTGTCTCTGATTCAATCATCAGTCATTATTAGGTATAGTATTAAAAAAACTATGTATATATTTTATGTTGTAGTCTTGCGTAAACGTAAAGAGAAAATTGAATTCAATATTATAACAATTGCACCAATTCATCACAAAAAGCAAATAATATTTGTGTGTATTGAATTTTGCAATCAGGAACCTTAATATGATCTGCGTGTTGCAAAATCAGATATTGCGGTTTTGACTGTTTATACCAGTAACTCGTTGCAAAATATAAACCAACTAGCTCCACGTTTCAGCTTCGCTGGAATTGTATCATATTATAAACAAATGATTTGTTGCAATAATACAAAATTGCAACTACTAATTCAGCCCCAAACTATCCCGTCGCTCAAGTTGAGTCAAGTTTGACTATATATACTTTTACATACATACTTTATATTCGTAAACATCTCTTCGGTGCATCATCTTTGGTAATTTTATTGTTTTACTACAAAAACAACAAATCACTTCGCTTCACTTTCGTTTCACTGACCTTCACTTCTATTCACTTCACTTTACACTATTCTGAAATAATTTTGAGTAAAACCGTTAAGCTTAACAAGTGTAAAAAAATCACCGTATTGCCCTTGGCGAAACCCATTTCTCTGTAAAAGCTGTGTACAGTGTGCAAAGTTTTATTTAAATCGGTTGAACAGTTTATGAGTACATCATAGACATATAATGTGAGACAAAATCCCATCCCATAATCCAGCGCTCAAGTAAGATAAAATTATACATAAATGACAATTTTCGTGAACACTGGTTGGTTTGGTGAAGAGTTTACTGGAAATGTACATCATGACACTACTTTTATGTACGAGTAAGTATATTAAGGTGGCTATATAGATAGATACACTTTATTAACAAGCCATTGGAATAGGATAATTATATAAAAAAGAATAAACAATAAACTTTAAAACAAGAGCAACAAGGAGCAGCCTTATTGGCAAAAGAGATATGTGTGAGGCAATCGTGAAATAGAAAAAAATTGTATAAAAATATGAAAAGAAAATTGAACTGAATTGAATTCTGTAACATGGAAGAAAGGCCATAAAAGTAATGATCTTATGTTATAACGTAGTAACATCAAAATGATTGAGTATTCAGTAAACTATTTATTGTAAATTTGTTTTTCTTTCCATTCTTTATTTTAGTTACATTGTAAAATATATGTTTTTTATGCACTTCTTATTTGCCCACCCCGTTATCTGACTTGTCTACAAATTGTTTTCCATCTTAAGGTTGCCTGGATGAGATTGCTTTCACCAATAAGGCCGCCCACTGTCACACTACTTTTCTATGTTTTGTTTATTTTTGCTATGTATTCTTTTTGTGTGTCAATAAAAAGTATCTATCTATCTTTAACTGACCAATGTTTTTTATATTGATTCGAAAGAGCAAGGCAAGCGCTGATGTTAAACGACACACAGTTTTACAAACACGCATAATCTACGAGTAAACCACCGCCTAATACTGCACTGAAAACGTCACTCTTAGATTTTAGAAGATTTTCCCTGAAAAATTTACATTGATATCATTGGGAATAATGTCCTTGTAAAAAATAGTAATAGATTAACAGATGGCGGGATGACCTTGACGGTTATTCAAAACACTGGGAAACATTAAGTCAAGATAGAATCAAATGGAGAGGGTAGGAAGGCCTTTGCCCAGCATTGGGACAGTATAGGCTCCAAATAAAAAAAAGATTAACAGAAAGAAACACTTTGTAATGTCAACTAGAAATTAAATACAGTGGATAATATAATAGCAAAAAATTACATATACCTAGTACCATATTAAATGGATGAGTAATGAATTAACGATTTGCTGGAGAAATCAAATAAAAACAGTTCTTTCAAATCAAATAAACCTTAAAAAATAATTGCCTTCAAACACGCGTCAAATTTGACAGTGATTTAAATAATCTGAATGAAAAAAGAATAATTAAGCGTTAGACATTCCTGCTCCGGTAATTTCTGCTTTCGCTGCTTCTCATTAAAGATTTCGCTTATTTCGCTTGTTGATTTACGTTCGTTTTATCCAGTTCGGCATTTTCATTAATATTATTCTCCAACCTTAAATTTTCAGGGGACATTTTTCCCTAATTATTCGGAGATTTAAAAAGGTGTCGCGCTTTTGTAGTCCTTTAATCTGGAAAGAATATTTTTGAGCTTACGTTTGAATGGATTCTAAATTAGGGTCAGGCTTTCAGATAAGGTTTTGTTGGTTTGAAAAGGTAGTTATACGTTTCATGTTTGTTTGTGGATTTTTAATGAATAAATAATGACATATTGTGTGATCTTCAAAATTAAAAAAAAAACCGTGTTAATACTCGTATTTGAGATTTTTTTTACAACGAAACTGATAGAAACAATAAAACAATAAATTTTATATAGTGTAAAATAAATAAAAATGTAGTGTTTAAAAAAACGTCATTTTGAGTCCGTTAAATAAAATTATAATATGTTACATAGTTTTTTTTATCATTTACTCGCCCGGTGAAGGTTCCATTTGCCCTTCTACTTCGTATAGACGAGGTATATGACAAGTTTTCAAATTGCCTCAAAAACCTCAAATTTGGTGCCCGAGCTCTCGAAATAATATAACAAATTTCAAAGACACGATGGCTGCTACCACAAAATATTAGATGGTTTTAAATTAAATTACAGGGCTTAGAGATATAACATCTTTGATCTCTGGGTGACGAGCGCAGTGCAGTGCTAGGTAATGACTTGGAGTTTTCATGTTCCAATAGCTGCGTGTCACAGTGCTGTTATGTGTCAGGCATGCTGTTTACCATCAGGCACATGTCCTGACCGTCTCGTTATTCTTTATAAAAAAAAATCTTTACATAAATTCGTTTTGGCAAAATTTTGCCAAGGCACAGTTTTGTAAATTAAGAACGTGTAGACCATATAATTGCAATGTTTACTTGAGAGTATTATGAACGCACCATTGTAAAATCTGTACTCATTATAACTGAAAACAATTCCAAAAGCTCCCAAACAATTTTGCGCAGAGGGAAGATAATAACGATTTTATGAAGTGATGTTAATAAAGATGCGTAACATTCTGGCAGTTTACGACAGTCCACATTCTTGCTTACTGCGTGTAATAACGGAACGGCACATTCTAAACATACGGCTTTTGAATGTTTTGATAACAAGAATAAACAAGTATTAATTAAAAAAAATGTTTTCTCCGAAAAAACAATTCATTTACATTGATTACATGATGAAAATTAAGAAAAAATTACCACAAAAATTACTATTGCTATTGTGTCAAAACTAGAACAATCATATCGATTTTTAATTTTTTGTGCACAATTATTAAAACAATTTAGTAATATATGTTGGTTTCCCACTAAGCAAGCATGTATCGGGAAATATATGATGAAATTAAATACCCAAATATCACACTTCCCTAAATATTCCGTACTTGTTAATACTAGGATAGTGAACCACTGTGATAGTTTAATAACTTTAAAACAATATGCAAAAAATTCTATCCAATAATATAAATAACAAGAAAATAATACAAAAATAGCCTCCAATGCACTTGTTTGAAATTTTAAGCCAAACGTATGTTTGCAAGTTAGCAAACACCCATCATGAGTCTAATAGATACCTATAGCAAAAAAATGAGTCGATAACTCTGAAACGGCTAAATCAATATTAATGCAACACAAAATGCTGGCGTTTATTTGGCCCAACGCATAACCATTTCCATTCAGGGGGGTAACGCCGCCAGCATGCTGGGCACGCTTCCGATTGGTAGTGGGCTTGATCATCGTGATTATCAGATCTGTCGACCTTCAGTGGTCTATGAATAATGCAAGTGTGCTTAGTGTAAGTAGGTAGGTATGTAGTGTAGTGTAGTATTCAATGTATTTTAGTTTAGTAAATAAAGGTTCTGCCCTCTTTAACAAAAAATGCAATAAATCTAAGAATACTCTTGACAAATTCAACTTTCAGACGAAAAAACTTTGAGAGCCAAAACATGCCACTCACACGCACACTCCCACACATACACCCTCTCACCCAGAGAGAATGTAAATTACTACGCTCTCACACAAACACACACGCACACACACACACACGCGCGCGCGCGCCTACCACCACATATACACGTCAAACTTTTGTTTTGTGGTTTTGCGTCTAGGGTTAAAATTAAAATAATGCTAAAAAGCGAGGCGACATATCGACGACATTCCGTCTGTATGTCGCATCTACAGATCAACTTTGTGAACAACACAGCGCTTACTATTCACAATTCTTTTCAAACTTTTGCATTCTGTCATAGTTTTGCGTCATTTGTCTGTGGATTGAATAACTTCGCTGCGGTCGTTATCAGACCGGTTTGTTTTCTTTCATTTCATGCTATATGTATTTGTTTTTTAACCGACATCAATAAAGGAGGAGGTTCTCAATGGGGTTGTTTGTTTTTTATGTATGTTACGCGATAGCTCCGCTCCGCTAATTACAAATCGATTTTAATGATAATTTTTTTGTTTGGTAGAAAAACTTCAAAGAATTCTTATAAATTTTGTCGAAATTAGTCTGAATATAAAAAAAAAAATCAAATTTCTTACTCGGTCATAGCTTCTTATGAAATTGAGTCGAGTATCTCAATTTCATTTGAAATTGAAGTCACTTTTTTTTTGTGAAAACGTAAATTATTTGTACCTACGAGTAGGTACATTATTTCATTTCATACTAGCGATTCCCCGTGGATTTACCTGAGTCGTTTCCGTTTCCGCTGAGTTCCGAGGTTCAACCTGAGTCGTTACAATATAATTGAGTAACAAACACTATATCTATTATATACTACTCTTACGGATAGTATTAAATATTTCGATTTTTTCCATTTAGTAGTTAGAAAGTTGTCATTTCTTAAGAAATTCGATATTTTTTCGGGATAAAAAGTCGTATACACATTACGTACTACATATATTAATATATACATTAATAAGTATTGTTTTTATCCGAGTTCAACAAAATGAGGTTTTCAATTCGGGCTCTATGTTTTTTCTTTTCTAATTAAGTATTCTCGCTCGCTCTACGACTCGCATCCATCTGTGTTGTTACTCTTTTTCCTATTTGTGTTTCCTTCACCGTTCGGAGCTTGCGGCTAGTTTTTTGTTTATTTGTATTCTGTTAATGGATTTTAATAAATAATAGTTGAATTGGATTGTAAAATAGTGGTATCTGAATAACAAAGATTAACAAAGATAATTTGATAGATAATTTGCTTCAGTTCTTAAGATTTGATCGAGTAACGAATATGCAAATATTCCCACTTACATAAATAAAACTGGTTATTACTTCACTGAAACCAAAAAACAACTCTTTTCGTCTAGTAAATAATAAGGCAGCTATTTTGCTGGTTTGAATAGTTTCTCGAAACAATGCGACGAAGATCCGCGTCGCTGACAGAGGAACTTACAATAATTAAAGAGAACTTAGCTGCAGAGCATCTTAATGGCGCTGCCTCATTCGTTACCAGAACTTTGGAACAGAATTGGGAGCAGATGCACAACAAAGTCGTTTTATTTCTTCATAAATTACGCTAAACATTTTAAATCTACATAGAAATCTTGTGTTACAATATTGTGTTTGTAGTGATAGGACTTTTGCTGGGGAAGTACTAACTAACTGGTAACTTTGGTAGGTAGTTATTCTGCCGCCAAGCAATAATGTGTAAATATTACTGTGTTTTGGTTTAAAGGGCAATATTTCCAGTGAAATTGCAGGACACGAGATAAAACATCTTATATCTCTGGGTGACGAGCGCAGTGCAGTGTTAGGTAATGATTTGGACTCCTCATGTTCCAATAGCTGCGTGTCACTATGCAGATATGTGACAGGCATGTTGCTTACCATCAAGCACATGCACGTCTCGTCACTCTATTCTAAAACAAATAATTTGTTTGTAGTCTTCTAAAATAACTTGATCGATTTTTATGATGTTTTTATTGTGTGTACCAATTACGAGAGGTAGATATGAAAGTAGTCGTTATTTATTTCCTGCTCCCAGTAAATTTTAAGGTAAAGTACATTTTTAACTGTTTTAAGCACCTTTTTATAGAAAAACCTTGGATTTGGGTTCGCAACGCCGACTTGCAAATACAAGACAGCGATGACGTAGCAGCGTAGTGTCAGAGCGGGGATGAAGCAGCATATTTGCGAGCTGTTAGAGCTCAATATGAATAGGAATACCTGAAAAAAAATATCTATACAGTTTTTGAGCCACCTTTTTCGAAGTTGGATAAAGAAGGAAATCTGGGTGCAGAAGCAACTTTACTGTAGTTCCCAAATAAACGCGAAAAGATAGGAATCAGGAGTATCGCCGACATTTTGGCATTGTCAAGGATGGTCTCAAGTACGCTTAACTCACTGCCAACCCCCATTCGTTCAAGAGACATTCAAATAAAAAGAAATATATAACAATATTTTATATCTTTGGAGTCCCAATGAGAAAAAGGAAAGTGAGCAAAATTGAATTGGAATTTTACCCAAACAGCAACTTTATGCTTATAGACAGATATTCCAAAAAAACACAGAAAGAACGAACCATATAATTTTAAACACTTGCGACAGTTGAAAATGTAGTTTAAAATCATAATTAAAACTAATTTATTAAATTAATGCATGATGCTACACTTATTATAATGATAACAAGCTTATTAGACTGGTAGAAAATATGCCCTAGGATTAATATTTTCGTTTGTACGTCATGTTTTTATCGTAATATAAATGTATTATTTGTGTGATAAATACACGTATTTGCCTGTGCCTGGATCTTTTCAATGTATAATAAGTATGTGTTTATATACTACCTACCTGGCTCCCATAGTATAAGCTTTGCTTAGTTTGGGGCCAGATTGTGTATATATTGAATATGAAATGTCGATCAATAGGTATATGTATTTTATTTATGAAATAGTAGTAGTAAGCTTACTATATTATACATATACATGATTAATTTTTAATAGTCTAAAGGTGTAACGGTATTTACTAAGATTTATTTAAATTATTTTAATGTCAAACTCAAAGAATATATTTCATCAGATTAACTTAAATTACTTTTTATATTGTCTATCGTGTTAATTTCTTTTGTTTTTTTTCATGTTCGTGTGTGCGTCTGTAGCTTCGTAACATCCGAACAAACGAACCGATTTTTTTATAGAAATTATTTGGAAGTGTTCTTAGAGCTACGTTTAATGAAAATTTGTTCGAAATGGCCGCCGCGCCGCTACAAAATGGCTAATTCATCGATACAAGCCAATAGATGTGCCCTGAGCACCTTAAAATTGGTAATAAATTGCGTCTTTGTGTGTATTGTAAGTGGTTTAGACACAATCAATGTACCTACTTGACCCCTAGAATCGCTAGCGGTGAGATATGCTGTAGTTCTACTTATTTTGGTTATTGACAACGAATAGTGATAGGTAAAACATCCAGCTTTCACCGCTTCCTAGTACCGACTAGGACGGAAAGGGTGAGCTCACTTTTCCCAACGATGATATAATGCCGTGCGCTTGAAGTTTGGGAGGCACATCTTGGGCTTGGGCTGGCATCATTTTTTTCATTACAACTCCTATAATATGGGTTTGAATTCAAATAGGTAAACACAAGTAAAAATGAGTTTTTTAATATAATAAGTGGTTCTAATTTTTTTTATCAACTCTACATTTATCACTTTTTGCTTATTCTTATTCAATTGAAGACTCCTTTGTCATTTGACATTAAGAGTGACAAAGATCAAAGATCTCTGGCGCATTGCAGTGCTGGGTGATGATTTGGCTCATCATGTTCCAATAGGTGCGTAATACTATGCTGTTATGAGCAAAAATGTTGGTTACCGTCAGGCACATGTTTTGCTCATCTCGAAACTTTTACTATAAAAAGGTCAAACGGGAAAACAAAATGCTTAATATAAAATCAAAGGATTGTCAATGTCCCAAATTCACAACAAAGTTGCTCTTCTGCAAGATTCTATAAACCTACAGCAAAATAAACCCAAGAGTTTAATTGTACCGAATAAGGTCTAATCTGCTCCCTGTGACACTTTACATATTAAGTCGGCAACTTAAATGGAACTACGCGGCATGCACTCGTACTCGTATTAAAACGTTTGCTGCGACAAAGTTGCTCATTTCATTTCATGTATATTTAAACCGCAGCAATTTTGTTAAACGACGAATAAACATTTTTCAAAGAAATTACATCTCTATGTATAAAAAACTTGGAGAGGTGTCAAGGGACACCCGGATGGAACGAAGTTCCTTTCGATTAATTAGTGATTTTTTTTTTTTTTTTTTATTATTTACAAAAAACCTGTATACACTCAACAAAAATAATCGTCGCGACACCACACTGTTCAATGCGAAATAGAAATGAAAATATCTGGCTTGTTTTCTATAAGAGAGAGAGAGAGACAGACAGAGAAACATGCGACGCCGCACAGCTTACAATAGCAAAAAGTGTCGTGACAACTTTTCGTAAGATTTTTTTCCGTCTAGCCCCCTTTCACTACGCGCGATAAGGAACTTCGTTCCAAAAATGTTATGTACGCTTCAAAAACTCAAAAAGTTCTGCACCGATCGAGCTGAAATTTTAGAATGATATATAATCCGCATCAAGGATTGTTTTTATCTAATTTTTGTATTACAATGTGCGACAGCGAAGCGTGGCAGGGTACAGCTAGTTTTAAATGAATATTTTTGGATATAGCGATGTTTGTTTCACAATCACGTCGTAATGAACGGAACGACTTGAATTTAGAAACCAGAGAGATATAGTATGGAGTAAAACAGCCTATGTTTCCTTTTTTCCAAACCCCTTTATTCCGAAAAAAATACGGAAACGGGAAATACGCGGGTAAGCCCATGGGACGTCGCTAGTCATTTTTAACCCCCGACCAAAAAAAGGGGTGTTATAAGTTTGACGTCGATGTCTATCTGTCTGTCTGTCTGTCTGGCTGTCTGTCTGTCTGTCTGTCTGTCTGCCTGTGTGTGTGGCACCGTAGAGCTCAAACGGATGAGCCGATTTCGATGCGTTTTTTTTTATTTGATGGTTAATATCCGTGCGGATGTTCTTAGCTATGATTGGTTAATATCGATTCAAAATGGTCGCCGCCACAAAATGGCGGACAAAATATTTCTTCACAACCTACCTCAATATGGGTATCAAATTAAAAGGCTTGACTAGTAGAATACTATACATTATAAAAAATTCAAATCCAAGACGGCCGCCACCACAAAATGGCGAATTATATTTTTTTCACTAATACCTCAATATGGGTATCAAACGAAAAAGGGCTTGACTAGTAGAATACATTGCACTATGAAAAATTTCAAATCCAAGATGGCCGCTTCGACAAAATGGCGAAATACATTTCATTTTTCATAATATGGGTATCAAATGAAAGGGCTTGACTAGTAGAATGTTGTACAGATAACAAATCTGAGGTAGTCGGGGGTTAATCAAAATTTTTAATTTTGTTCTTGTATACATATATCTAGGTGACGAGCGCAATGTAGTACTTGTTAGTGATTGGTATTTTCCAAAAAAAAATACAGAACAAGGAATTAAGCAATCTTATATAGGTATATGGGTGACGAGCGCAGTGGAGTGCTTGCTAGTGATTTGGACTCTTTCATTTCAAATGTTTGAGTCACACTGTGCTGTTATGGGCAGACGTGTTGCTTATTATCTGACTAATGTTCTGCTTGTCCGATAGGACACTTCTCCACCACTTCTTATAAATATTATAAATACAAAAGATTGTATGTATGAATGAATGTCAGTCTCACGCAAGAACTAATGGAGTGATATCTATGAAATTGGCTACGTAGAAAGATGATAGTCTGGCATAATAAAAGAGTTTACATATACTACGTATAGAGTTAGATTTTCCGCACGGTTCCTTTGTGTCAATCGTAAGCTGATAACGTGCACTTGTACTTTCTATGGCAACAGTGATGTGCCGCGACAAAAGCGCACAGGCTTCCACATGAGCGACAAGGCAAGATGCTACCCGTACTTTCGGTGTAAAGCGTTTGTGCCAACTCTATACGTAGTATATGCAAAGTCTTTGGGCGTAATATTTAAATTACTTTTTGTCGCGGAAAAGTGACTGGATCGGGAATATGCGCATGAAATCACATGATGTAACTAGAGGTACTTTTACTGAAAAAAAAATCTTAGCTATTGAATTTCAAACAGTCTTTCAAGAAACAAAGTTTCTTTCCGCCCCACAAAACACAAAGACCGAACTTATCCAAGACTTATAATTTACATTACACAATACAAACTTTGCTTTCAAGAGACTCCAACATAAATCTTCCAATTACGATCTCCGAAAGAAAAAGGTTAAGGTCCTTCGGGAGACTAATAATTCAAACATGCTAATATGAACTCTCATTTGTAGGGAAACCGTAATACTTTTACTTACTAGTACATTATACACTGATATATCAAAACATTTGTTATTCAAGGTAACGCCCCATATATCTCGAGTCCAGAGCTCGCATTTACATACTGTTTTGTACTTCATAAATATTTCATGGGTTGTTTTTTGGCTTCAATTTTACTTGGAAACTAAACAGTGGCGGTTTTGGGGTTCTGTTTCTCGAAACAAACTGACCAAGTGCATAACAAGCGCTTTTGAGTTATTTTTGTGTGCAAAATTTCTTTGTCACGTCCATTGTAACACCCTCTACACACTAGCCCTAAAATCAGAGGAAATGACGTAAAAGTAGTGCAGAGGAGCCTATATTGCACCATATGATTGGTGATTTATGGTGCGATGTAGGGTCCTCCCCACTAGTTTTACGTAATTTCCTCTGATTTTAGGACTCGTGTGTGGAGCGTCTAAATCCCTATTGTTGTATCTTGCCTCACTATAGGTTCTCAGTGTGGAAGAGGAAATGGTGCAACATTTAATGGAAGCCCCGAACGTTTGACATGGTTCTAATTTCGAGTTCCTCTTTTAATGACTCATTTGGAACTTAATTTTATGGCTACTAATGAATAGAATGTCGACGTTCAAAGTAAGTAGGTTAATTTTATTACCTACTAAATTAAGCTAGTGAGGACCAATGCTGCATTTTAGGACCCTTTTAGTGTGATGAATTCTTGAAATGTGTAAAATTTTGTTTTAGCGTTTTACTATTCTAAATGTTGTAATGGATAAGGGCTTTGAAGATTTTTAACCGACTTTAAAAAAAGATGAGGTTCTCAATTCGTTTGTGTTTTTTTGTTGCTTGTTTCAATAGTTTTTTTTGTGTAGGTATACGTAGAAGATTAATTTATCGAAATCAGTGCCGATGTTGCGGTTTTCGAAGTATCAAAATAAACTAAAATTAGTTTTTTTTATCTATACTACGATCAAATGTGGTCGAGCATCGGAATTTAATTTTTAATTAAAGTCGGATTGTATGTTTATTTATATTTTGCTTATTTTAAGAACTCGTGTTACTATCATGTGAGTATATTTTTTGAGTCTTGCTATTTTTTAACCCCCGACCAAAAAAGGGGTGTTATAAGTTTGACGTCGATGTCTGTCTGTCTGTGTGTGTGTCTGTCTGTAGCACCGTAGAGCTCAAACGGATGGAACGATTTCGATGTGGTTTATTTTATTTGAAAGTTAATATCGATTCAAGATAGCTGCCTCCACAAAATGGCGGACAAAATATTTCTTTACAACCTACCTCAATATGGGTATCAAATGAAAGGGCTTGACTAGTAAAATACTATACACTATAAAAACAATCAAATCCAAAATGACCGCCACCACAAAATGGCGAATTATATTTTTTTTACTACTACTTCAATATGGGTATCGAACAAAAGGGCTTGACTAGTAGAATACAGTGCACTATAACAAATTTCAAATTCAAGATGGGCGCTTCCACAAAATGGCGAAATACATTTCTTTTTTCACAACTCATTTAATATGGGTAATGGGTCTCAAATTAAAGGGCTTGACTAGTAGAATGTTGTACAGATAACAAATGTAAGGTAGTCGGGGATTAATCAACATTTTTAATTTTGTTCTTGTAGTGGTAAGTGAGAACCAACGTGACAGTAAAGGTTATCTCTAGCTCTGCCACAATCCTTTACAAAAAAGGGTTATTATAGATTCGCCACAAAGTAAATTTGTTACAATTTGTATAGAAGGAAATAAAATACAATATTTACATGTGGTTTTATTTCAAAATAAATGTTAGACCAAGTACACCTACTTGAGGAAGATTTGTTTACTTATATATAAAGTGTGTATTTGCCACACGTAGTCCAACTAACGCAAGCAGTATCCACCCTTTGACTGACTAAATAAGTTGTTATAGCTCTTGAGCTCTCGGTCTCTTCTTAATATCAAGCGATAATAAAGACAGGGCTATTTCATAGCGGAGACCATATTGGTAATGCAGTAGATCCTTCGTTCATAAATTTAACGCATGAGTTTAACTTTAAATTTGATCAATAAATAATACTAATACTGGATTACTTCATAGAGATTTCAAACAAACTCTCAAAAATATACAATAATAAAAGAAAAACATACGGGTCGAAATGATAACCTCCTCCTTTTGGAAGTCGGTTAAAAATGAGACTCATACAAAATTAAATTACAAATAAAACCGTTCACAAATTAGTATTTGCTTACGGAAACTCTAGCGTGCCAAGTCTTATTCTTTTATAAACTCATCAAAAAAGTAATACGTCTTTTCCAGAAAAAAATCTACTAACTTCTAGTTGAAAATATTTATTGCTCGTATTATTTTCAAATGCGCACATTCAGTTACGCCGTTGTTACTCGTCATTCACGTGTCGGTGA
The DNA here is from genome assembly GCA_017562165.1 of Ectropis grisescens. Lineage (NCBI taxonomy): Eukaryota > Metazoa > Arthropoda > Insecta > Lepidoptera > Geometridae > Ectropis > Ectropis grisescens. The sequence continues at coordinate 4,841,194 of CM029772.1, forward strand.
CCCGAGTCTCTAAGATTTTATGATACCAAATAGTGTTTAACGCTGTTTACAAAAATTTTATACTATAAAATAACTTCCTACCATACACACCATCGTCCTCCTATCTATACTCTCGGTTAAAACCTCTAAACTTGACGTTTCTAAGCAAGGTAATCCAGTTAGTAAATTAAGTTATTTGTCTAATCCTATTTAAGGTAAAGCTTAATATTCTTTAACCCATTTAAACATTTTTTCAAAGGTAAGAATAAATATGCAATTAGGTAATATCTTAATTCCAAAATGTAGCCGCCGTTTTATCATATGCCTTTTATTGCTAACGAGAAGCGAACACATGTATTTTTTTAGTACAGTCAAACTTATAACGTGACCTATTTCTGTCGTTTGTGACGTTAAATGAACTCAAAGGCATTAAAGCTGTTCTTTCGGTTTTACACCAAAAGGTTTCCCGATAAAAATCAAGCTCAAGGTTATTTGAAGAAGACTGACCATCTGAATGAAAACTTTGTCAATTAAATAACATTAACGATATTTTTCAATTTCAAACGCTGAAATACTGGCGAAAGTTTCGTGATATTACCGCAAGCCATAATAAAATGAAGAAGAAGGCATTCAGCGTTTAGGATAAGTAAAAATCGGTAATAGACTTCCATATAACAACAAAAACTACACTGAGCTGTCCTGTCGGGATTAGTCATCACACAAGATGCCACCGAGACAAATTGTTGTGTTGATGCCCCATGGAGGTTTCCTCCCTCGCATCATATATAAATGGGTATTATTTCCCGCATATTTAGAACATTTTTGAGAAAATTATAATATTTCATTTCCATTCTTATTTATCCTTGACTAATGACATATTTTTTATATTATGTCACAATAACTTGACATTTTTATTGATATCTAGGTGTATATCTAATTCTATGTCTAACTGAATATCAAGAAGTGTGGTTGGCATTGTAGTCGTAATTATTATTACTAGAAAATAAATATTTATTATTAACGTAAAAAGTTTGTGTGTTTGTAAATTAATGTTGGTTACTCTTTCGCGCCAAAACCACTGCAGGAATCTGCATGAAATTTAGCTCATAGATAGATAATACTATGTAATAACAGGCTAATTTTAGCCAAAAAATAATACGAAATTGGTAGTACGCGGGTGAAACCGCAGGACACTGCTAGTAAATTATGTTACTACTATCCACCAATGTAATCTGACCTTTTCCCAGTGAGAACAGGAACAGCTGTCGCCCACATCTCACACTTTTTCGTATTCTGGCGAAGTTTTAGCCTAAATCTAACACACCCTTGACCTTCTTCAATCTACCCAACGTCTAGACTTGCGCCAGACCGTGTTAAATGGTGTTTTATCACTGTCAAGAGGAACCCATAATTGATTTTGTGGTCATGTTTACTCTGGAATGTCCCGAGTAAACTCATCAATAATGGAAGATATTCAGTGTCAAGACAAATAGTGTTTACCCGACATCATAGGTTACTTCTATAAGTTTGAGGGTACAGTGAAATGTCAAAGGACTAAGGATAAGGAGGCGTAAAATATAACACAAGAAAACAATATTTGTACAGTTCAAGTAAGTTTTTAATTAAAAAGTGAAACCTAAACTCGGCTAAGTCGGTTATCTTGGTATAATTATATTATTACTTCTTTGGGTTTGGGTTGGCATTTTATTTATTTATTTAGGTATACAAAACAGAACACAGTTAACAATAAACTTAAATAATATATGACAATTTACTGTTTTGACCTAAACTATGCACCTAACTATGTATACACCACATGAGTAATGAAATGACATCAGGAAAGATACTTAATAAAATTAAGTTAAATCCATTTGATGTGATATAAATTATTACAGAGTTTCCTTGGGGATGTGCCATACCTATGTTAGTTAATCTGCTAACGAGAAGGAACATTTTTTTTTTTCCTTGGAAGGGTCGTGTATCCAAAGAAAAAAAATTATAAACAAACAAGGTAACTTATATGTACCTCTACCTGATATCAAAACGGACCTGTATCAATTTCATAAAACATAAACATTTAATGAATGAATGAATGAAAATTCTTTATTATTCACACCATAAACGATACACACAATTTAGGAAAAACAGTAAGACTAGTAGTAATAGAACTGGTGGCCTGAACGCTAAAAGTGATTTCTTCCAGGCAACTTTGGGATGGACAGTAATCAATCATTTAAAGTAGATAGTAAATATCTGCTACTAGCCGTCCGTCCCGGATTCGCTCTTGGTACTTCATATAAACCCACAAACCCTATAATACTCGGAACACGTAGATATCCAATGGTGAAAGATTTTTTGAAATCGGTCTAGTAGTTCCTGAAATTAGTGTGTTCAAACAAAACCCCCGTTCTCATTTAATTATAAAATAGAAGAGATTTTTTGTTTAAATTAGTAAAAGTAGATACTAGAAATACACAAATCACCAACATGGATACAAGAATTGTTAATCCTACCAGTATAAAAGAGTAAGTACATCCAAGTAATACCGAAGCGAAGCAATTAATTAATCAAAGCTTTCCTCCCTCTGAAACAGTAGGGTTCGCAGCCAATTTGTTAAGGCTCGATCGGGATAAGAACACCTATGTTATACCGGCTGGATAAGGCTCGTTATATACCGAATTATCTTGTTTATGGATATGTAGTAATTAATTACCGTGTTTAAAGATTTAATACCTTAGATCTCTGTGTGACGAGCGCAGTGCAGTGTTAGGTAATGATTTGGATTCTTCATGCTCCAATAGCCGCGTGTCACTGAGCTGTTATGTGCATGTTGTTTGCCACCAGGCGTATGTCCAGCACGTCTCATCACACTATATTTTAAAAAAATATACGTAATGCTCTCTCACTTATTCATTTATAAATGTATTTCAATTATGTGTGATATGTCGATCATTATTTATTTATTATACAGATTGGTTTATAATGTTTATATTTAAGATGTGGTTCCATGAATGTTAGTTATAAAAATCAGTGTAATGGTTTTTAAAACATTAACAAAAAGCTAAAACTGGCTTTGTCTAATCTGGACGACGTAAACGCAGATTTTACTACAAAATATATAATTTTGTATCAAGTGTGTTTGTATGTTAAAGTTATCGTTTGTTTTTGCCCAAAAAAATGTAACCATTAATTTTTGAACATGAATATTCATATGCGGAATAACGCACATGACTTTAAAAAGACAGTGGTGCGTGTGGGATTCGAACCAGGAGCTTCGATACTGCAGTTACCATTCTCCCGATTAGAGTAAACATAACTCGCAACAGTTTTAGTTGTCGCAACATATTTATGTTAGAATTGTATTTTGGCTAACCTATCGTAACGGTGAGGTAAGTGGAGTGCAGGACGTCCAGCTGCAAGATGTCGACGATATCGTTTTTATCGCGGGTCGAACCTGGACTCGATTGGCACAGGACCAAGAAGGATGACATGGGAAAAAAGAGGCTTATACCCAGCAGTGGGATAGAGAATGTGGAGAATGTAGAGGCTGTGGATGATGATAATGATCGTAATCAATAAAAAAGTATTTCATTGGCAGTAAGCAGTAAGAAGCATAATACCTTCTACTTATTTAAGCCGTTCCGTTAACACGCAAATCCGAAGAAGATGCTTATACATCCAGTGTATTGCGAGCCTAACGTACTTCAAACATGGATTTAAATTCCTTTATACCATCGCTTACAGGATTGTGTGAGCCCAATGTTCTACAAAGCTTTGTTGTAAGTGACCAACAGAGCCCCGCGGTTTCGCCTGCATTAATTATTTTTAGCGAGGACAAACGAACAAACTGATGGTAATCTACGAAAATAAAGAATTATTTGAATTATTTTAGATACACAAATCGAATTCTAAAATTACACTTAAACCTACAACACACGAACCCTAAAATCAGAGGAAATTACGTAAAACTAGTGTAGGCCCTACATCGCACCATAAATCACCAACCATATGGTGCGATGTAGGGTCCTCCCCACTACCTTTACGTCATTTCCTCTGATTTCAGGGTTTTACAACAGTTAACCACGTTTCATAATTTTTGAAATGAAAACTTCGTCCGGATGTAAAAGTCGATGATGAAAAGATGTAAGCAAATTTTAGTAATTCCTTGATATTTCAGAAAACACGTAGCAGTATTCTGTCTATTTTTATCTACCAAACAAAATAATAATTATCAAAATCGAACCACAATTGGAGGAACTATCACATAATCGCACACAAAAAAACCTACAACCGCATTGAGAATTGAAAACCTCCTCGTTTTCTGAAGTCGGTTAAAAGTGTTTAATATCTTTGTACAGAGCCAATGAACCAACTTGTTCTAAATATGCGTCCTATGCCACCAACCGCATTGATGATGAATGCGATGAGATGGCAATCAAGTGCAACTTTATAAAAGTAAATAAAAACATAACATATTTTCATTTGATATTTTCTAATGATATGAATGCATGCAAATATAACATAATATCTGTTGTTACATAGCTATGCAGTAATTTTACAGTGAAACTAGTAGCATTCTGTGATTTCACCTGCGTAGGCTCCGATTCCGTTGTTTATCAAGATAAAAGCTCATGTGTTATTCAAAACTATGATTTATTAACAAAATTGTGTATCTAATTTCATCCAAATTCTTCAATAGTTTTTGCTTGAGAGGGCCACAAACAGCATATCACACATAGCATACAAATTCTCACATTTATATTATTAGTAGGACTACAATATTAGTAAGATTATCACATCACTACGTAGAACTGCGGTATTGATTTCTGTTCTGAGGGTTTTGGATTTCGTATTTTACGATTTTGATTTGTAGAATTTTTCTATACCTCACTTATTATCATTAATAATTTAGATTCACCACGAAAATTATTGATTCAACTTTTATTTTACTACCACGATTTCCAATGTTCTGAGACTCACATTTTTTACAAGTGACTCAATCAAATTTTGTTTAGAGTTGTGAAATATACAAATATTATTATTTGTGTAAGGCGACTTTATAAATAACTCCGATAAAAGGTTTATTCAATTAAAAAATATCAATAGGATACATTTCAAGACAAGCTTTCATAAGATTTATTTCATCTTTTTTATGAAAATAAAGTAACAGGCAAGACATACACCTGTTAGTAAGTCACTCTTACATCACATAGCTATTTGAAAATAAAGAATCCAAATTATTGACTGTCTATGAATCTTGTCGACTTGTAGAGATATAACATAATGATTTATCTTTTAGTCTCCCCCACATTTATCTCGAAACCAATTTAAACCAAAACATAGTAATATTTGCACAGTGCTGTTTGGTGGTAGTAAAACTGGCAAAGGTGATGGTGATTGATAATATGGTGGACTACAAAGAGTACTATTACAAAAGAGATGACACTTTCCATTGATGTAAATAAAATAAATTTGTTTAACAATTTTATGGAATTAACAAATATACAGGCAGATCAAAATCAAATATTTCACTGTTTGAACAAAGATATTTTTGTGATTCGCTTCACTGTCAATGAAAATGTGAACTTATTAAAAAAGGCCAGAATGTTTTATTTTCAATAACTGTGCCGAAACAACACAACCGCCTACGGGCAGTTGTATCCAGAAAATCATTTAAATATTCTTCTCTCTGTAGATTTGTATGGGTTAAACTCTGATATAACCATGTATTTTTTTTAAACGTGGTGGCTTAGTGGTTATATTGTCTTTACTATCGTGAGGTCTTATATTCGAATGCAGTTTTCGATGTACGAGTGATCGTCACTGGCTTTAATGATGAAGTAAAATATCGCACAGAAACCGGTGTGTGCCACATTTATTGTTTTTATAGTATAGAGTAACAAGACGAGCAAGACATGTGCCTGATGGTAAGCAACAAGTATCACATAACATCATAATGAACTCACAGCTGTTGGAACATGAAGAATAAATAAATAAATAAATATTGGTGGACAATTCACACACAACACTAGATTTAGACTTAGATACACCTTTTTATCAATCTTCAACTCGTATTTGGCCAGCTTGGCGTAGGCTTGTCACTATCTTTGTCAAAGTGGGAGTCCCAATAGTACTTGTAGAGACATAAACTAAGCCGGGCGAATCAAATCCCCAAGATTGTCTAACGACAATTACAAAGACCGTGAATACGTCAACACTATCATAAAATAATAGTTTAAAAAGCTATTCAGTTCTGTATAATCTAACTAATATTATAAAGAGTATAAATTGCTTAGTCACAAATCAAACGTTTGTAACATACACATAGTACGAGTAGATAGCAGATTTGAAATACAAAACAAAATAAAATAACCAAAATGGAATAACATAATTAAATAACCACATGATTAGTGATTTAATAACCACGAACGTTAATGGGATAAAAATTCCGTGTTCTAATCTAGGTTGTTTAGCTTACTACTTAATTAATTTATTTTACGTTGGTAACGTTTAGTCGTTACAGGAATAAATGGGAACAACTCACTTACATACTTTGGTCTTTACAATTAAAATAACAACGTCGCACAGTTTTATCCTCATCTTCACGTTTCGCGTTCTTGTCATTTTATAAAGTAGCTTATGTGTTCTTTCTGACTATTTTCTGTGTTCCCAAATTTTGCCCGATTTTTTCATACGTTTCGACGTCATTAGCAACAATAATTTAAACTTTTGTATTTGTAATATTAATAGGATTAATGTGATGAATATACGTGATCATAAAAGTTGAGTTAGTTGATTACTAAGAACTTGGCTTACTTTTGCCAGTAGCCAAAATGCTGAAAAAATTTTTAAAGTAACTTTTTTTTTTATTTTTATAAGTTTTCACTTGACACCCATCTCGACTGTTTAAAGCGACGATGCGGTCTACGATGGAGCGTGCTTGCCTAAAAGAAACTGATTCACTCTCGATTTAAAGACACCAATATTATAGCCATCAGGAAAAACTGACTCAGGCAATGCCTTCCACAGCCTAGACGTTCATATCACGCAAAGAGAGACAAACCTCTTCTTTTGTTTCTTTGTAACATCGACCATAGAGCTACGTCGGTTCTTCGAGGTAACGAGAAGTCTGATAGAAAAAAGGCATGATTGTATTTCAACATTCTTTAGTAGTTTCAAAGTTACTCAGTAACTTAACAAACTAAACAAAACCTTTCTTGCTAAACACAAATTAACAGATTTTCATCTTTATAATACGAGTACTAATGTGATAACACATTTTCCATCCGACTCATGAACGACTCGAAAGAACTACTAAAAGGTATATATGTAGCTACAATCCCATACAAACGAATATGATTCTTGTACATTTTACTTGGCTATGTACGGAGTATCTTTCACAATGCCGTATCGCAAGAATATCCATTGCATTATATCGCAAATGGTTAGTTTGTGTACTGTAATTCACTCGTCGATATGTTACAGTATTTAACTGGAACTACATTTCTAAAACAACATTCCTATTCGAATCCAGTTTGAAAAGTGCAGATGCTAATGCAAATCAGACAAATTACCCCAAACAAAAAAACGTTATATTTATAATATTATCGTAGATATACAAATTTCAAGTATACACGGTTTTCTTTAATAGAATAAGCTCTTCTTTTAACAAACATTTTTACTTCTTTCTGTCATTTCAACGCAGATAAAGTTAAAATGCACTTGTTTTTATAATTTACTAGCGGCCCGCCCCGGCTTCGCCCGTGGTACATATATATAACCTACATCATTCAAGGATTACGTACATATGAAAGAACGGTGAATGATTTTTTTAAATCGGTCCGATAGTTCCCGAGATTACCGTGTACTAACTATATATATGCTATAGACTACTTTTGATCCCCAAATTATCGTGCTGTTTACTGGGTCAGAAGTGACACCTGTAGACAACTGGCGGGGATGACTAATTAAATGACGATTGATCAGTTTTCGACCGGAGAGGAAAAATGATTAAATTACTAAAATGGCTATTAAAAAATAAGGGTTGATCGTAGAATGGTAAAAATTGAGCATTGTATGTATTTTTGTATGTTGTATCATAAAATAATAGAAATTAAAAATTTTGTCTAAAAAATAAAATAAAAAATTTAGGGTGGACTACCCCTAACATTTAGGGGATGAAAAATAGATGTTGGCCGATTCTCATAGATACCGGATAAGTACAAAAAATTCATCAAAATCGGTCAAGCCGTTTCGGAGGAGTATGGCAACAAAAAACTGTGACACGAGAATTTTATATATTAGATTAAAACATTTCCCAGATTTTATGGCTCACAGGTCTCGATGAATAGTTTTTTTTTTAATAATGAAATACGTCAATTTAGTAAAAGCCTATGGTAGATAGTTTTAGATTTTAGATGACCTCTACTAACTGTCAGTCAAACTTTAAGCTACCACAAAAGACACAGAGTCCCACCAACGTAAACGTACCAACTATACAATACACAACTGAAAATATACAGAAATCGTACAATATCTATATTGTACTAAAGCATCAAGGAAATATTGTCCAAAAGCAGTAAAGAGACGTAATTATAACCCAGCGTAATTATTTCTATGGTTCATTAGCGAAAGATAATGGGGTACTTACCATATATCATTGATACGAAGAGAAGTATCGCATTCAGTAAATACGAATGCTTCTTAAGTATCTTCAAACTATCACCCATCTTGACAACCATTCCTCATTTAATCTATTTTAATTTGACACTTTTTTTCATCACTTTTTAACACTACAGCTATTATAATTAAAAACTCTATCTTATAATTGCTTTCGAATATCTTTTGTCACTAATTTCTTTTAACGAGCTACGTAGCACTAAATCTGTCAACATTTATTCTAGACGTAATTAACACGTTGACTAATAACTTTATGACACTATCGCCGTGGGATGTCACATCATCTATTTAGTCCCCTTAAGTATATTTTAGTCTATTTTTATTTAACTCTAACTGTACAGTCACGAATAAATTGCTCCGTAAAGGAGACGGTTTTATCGTGTGAGCTTGCGTGGATTAGTGCGATGAACATAATGAGGGAGAAGCAGCTATTTTAAATGGAATCTCTCTTGTTTTCAGAGATAAATCTTATTTAATCCCCCGCGCAAGTTTAAAAGAAATTTGGCTTCGGCACGCCATATCTGCTCCGGTCTGATATACGGCCACTTCACTAGAGCACTTTTGTTTATAAAAGTTTCGTAGCACTCGGATCACCAACGGTCTTTTTGGGCTTAGAGTGGGAGCCGATAATCGGCATTTTCGTACGGGATTTCGGAGCGGCACACACGCGTCCGATCGCCAAGCTCGTCGGGAAAGCACTGACTTACATAAGGGATTTGTACGGTGGCTGCAGAGAGTCCGCCAGAGAGGGATGGAGCGAAATTTTCGTAAGGGTTGCAGGTCGTACGCGATCTGAAAAGAAAAGGACGGGAGAGATTTTCGCGCTTGAGACTAGCACTGAAACGTAATGCCGGGATCCTGTGTGAAGACGCAATTAAAATGTACATAAATCTGTTAGATATAACTTCGCGGCAACGCATCTCCTTTAATAAGAATTTAATTTTACACTTTTAGGCCTGATTTATGGACTTTAACATGCTAATAACAACATTAAAACAAATAAATGTGAACAAAAATGTTACATTGACATTAAAACACAAAAATAACTTTAAATCAGGAAATATTAAAGAACATTTTATTTTATTTGTGAAAAAATAGATCTCTAAATCAAAATGGACACATGGAAAAACTCGGTAATAAAAATGGATGATTAATGACCCAATGTTAAGGAAAAAGAAAAATTCCCAAGACTAGAAATATTAAATGACAAAAAGAAATAGAAAAGCGAATAATTATGATTGATTGTAAAGATATCCGTTTCAGACAAAGAGGTCTCTAGATAAAATTAAATAGAGTCTACAATTGAAATAAACTTCCGTGTCTTGCGACTGACATTTGAGACAAAGACATCGATTTATTATTAGTGATGGACAATTTTCAAAGGGAGGCTTTAACTGGGGATTAGAATCGCCGGGAGAAGTTTTTATTGAATTCCTTGACTTCATTAGAGATGATTGAGTCGCTCCTAGAAATTACTCCAGAAGACGTTTTTGACAAAATTGTGAGGTCAAGTTTGTTAGTACCTTTACAATCTTTATTTGACAATTTGTGGCTGTCGTGACGAGAATGAACGATTCTTATCGTTTGTTTTACATGGCTCATAGCAGTTTATCTCTATTACCTAACGAATCCTATGCTTACCTTACAGTTAAAATCTCACGTTGAGCTCTGAGCACTAGGTACTTTCATGGCGAATTTGTACAAGCTTTTCATCACAACTGGTCTTATGGTCTCGGGAAACATTGTGAGGAAATTTCCGTATTTCAAAGACAAATCTTTCGATCGTTATCATTTTTATATCTGCCAACCCGCACTTGGTCGACGTGATGTATGTAGCCATAATTCTATCTTTAAAAGAGAAGCCCCAAAGTTCAATGCTGTATTTTTTATATTAGAGAAGGTATAATCGAGACATGAACTTAATAGTAAATGTTAAACCCTTGTCTTTAACAAAATTGGTTTAGATGATCTCTACTGCCCTGAATTAATTTTTAATTTCGACTAAATGTGTAATTTTGCAACCTTCTAAATGTGTAATTTTAGTCGTTACCACTGGTATTGACAGTAAACAAAAACGTCGTACGAACACCTACATATTGGGGCTTAGTACTTATTAATATTTAATTACTACATCATCAATTCATACATATTCATATTTAATTACAGACCTTAGAGATATAACATCTTAGATCTCTGGGTGACGACCGCAGTGCAATGCTAGGTAAAGATTTTGACTCTTCATGTTCCAATAGCTGTTTGCCACTAAGCTGTTATGTGGCAGGCATGTTGCTTACCATTAGGCACATATCCTGCTCGTCTCGTCACTTTTTATTAAAAAAAATCCAAGATAGATATGTTTTGATGATATTATAATGTCCAAAAACCCAAAAAGCAAAATTTGGAAAAAACAAATTTAATGGCTTGACTTTCCGTAGGAGAGAAGTAGACATTGTGTTATTGATTACGAATAATCCATTAAATTACACATATTTTCTGTCCCAAAGAAAGACTAAATTCTTCTCAGCAGTTTTGAAATAACTAAGAAACAAAAATTAATCTTGATTTATCTGGTTCAATACCAAATTAACAGTTTTTCCCTAAATCCATATAAAGTGAATACGGTATTTACAGATACAAATTATTTTCTCTGCTTGTAACGTTACATATTGGCTTTAAACAATATGTAAGCGTACATTACCTTCCTATTCATTCTAAATTCACTATTTATAGGAGACTATGTGGATACCTAGGTACTTACATACTGAATTTTCATACAACTAATATCTGTTCAATCGTGTCCTCACGATAAAGCATATTTTTCTGATCATAACATTAGTATTCTTCATGTATTATTTCTATTTTAAACTGTTAAAACTTACGTTTTTCTGAAAATTTTATTTATTTACTTTATGTCATCACATTTCAAACATCATTATTATCATTGCTAAGCAATAATGATGTTTGAAATGTGATGACATAGTTTAAAGCCAATATGTAACGTTACATGCTTTTGTCTGTCTATTATACCCGGCTAATCTCGCAAATGGCTGGACTGATTTTAACAAGAGTTTCATTGGATGACACTGACTGATGTCATAAAGAGTAACTTATTATTTACTATTACTAAGAGCCTGAAATGTCCCAATGCTGGGCAAAGGCCTCCCTACCCTTTTTCTGAAACGTAACTTAAGAATTTCAAATAAGTCAGCCGTTGCTTATGACGAGGATTGCAACGTTGCAAGCTAGTAGTACATATATTAATCTAATAGCTGTTAATATCTTATTATACCTATGCTGAAACTGCTATTAATAATAAATAGCTAAACTGTTTAGCTAAACTAATTAGAAATTGTTTTACTGGTATTAGACACATCTACGAGTTTATCGTTCCAATGTCTCAGCACAACAAATTAAACCTCACGAAATTCATTCAAACATCGAGAAGAAACAATTGACAGATATTTCATTTCACAACGTTGAATCTCTAAAGGTACAAGTTCGCGCTGAAACCGCGACAGGAGACCGAGACCGGAGACCGCGACAGGCACTTGACTCTATAGAATTGTATGGGTGCCAGTTAGCGCCGAGACCGCGACACATGTCTCGCGACACGTGTCTCGGTCTCCTGTCGCAGTCTCGGCGCGAACTGGCGCCCATACAATTCTATAGAGTCAAGTAAGTGCCTGTCGCGGTCTCCGGCCGCGGTCTCGCGTCGCGGTCTCGTGTCGCGGTCTCCGGGCGAACCGCTACCTTTAGAAATTCCACGAACAATATAAGCGTATGCTTTGTTTATAAATATTGATTTACTTCCTGAAACCTAAATATAATTCAGCTTGCACGAAATTAATTAACAATCGCTTTCATCTTATTAATATTAAATTAAAGGCAACCATTTCACTGCAGACCCCGTAAGGGTCACCTTTCACAATATTGGTTCAGGCCCGAGATATCCGCGGGTATTGTGGAATTGTCTCATGTAGTGACAATTGGATGTGCTGGAAACCTCCTAATGTAATTGGAATACCCTTGCTACTGTTGAATTAAATCAGTTACGTTACAAAATAAATTGATATTAGCTCTTGTGACTTCTACTTCTGTGTGATAATTATATTTTTAACGTCTTCGCAAAAACGATGGAGTTTCCTGAGTGTTTGTGTATATCTGTCTGTGGCATCATGGGTTTTTTTTTATTTTTATTTTGTTTGAACGGCGAATTTGTCGGAAGTGTTCTTATCTACATATATGTTTAATGGTGATCAGTCATTGAAGTCCACCCACAAAATAAATTAATAAATATTGGTGGAAAATACACACACAACACCATCTTACCCCAAACCAAGCAAAGCTTGTACTATCGTGGCCAGATAGCTGATCTAATACTTGTATTGTTTTAAATACATACTTATTACATATAGAAACCACCAGGAGTGGGAATCGAATCCACGACCCTCGGCTTCGCAAGTAGAGCTACTACCCACTAAGCCACGAGGCCAGTCATGGACAGTCAATGGCGGATAACATATTTTTGTACAAAATGGATATCAAATGAAAAGCCAGTAGAATATTTTACACATACATTTCAAATCATCACCACCACAAAATGGCGAATTACATTTTTTTTTCACAACTCTATCAATATGCCTATCCAATTTAATACTATATATACTACTACTAATATTATAAATGCTAATGTATGGATGTTTGGATGTTAGCTGCTCAGTCACGTAACTTTGCGTTTGCGGAATACAGGTAGATTATAGTCTGGAAGAACACATATTATACTACTTTTTACCCCGGGAAATCGACCGGAACAGGAACTACGCGGGTAAAACCACAAAACACTGCTAGTAATGATATAATAATATACATCGGCGGACATTTCACACATTATTGTGATACATTTCAAATTCGAGATGACCATCACAACTAATATGTTTTTTTATTATGTTTAACAATAACAATAATGTAATTTGCAAATCGATTCTGACTCTGACATTCTAGGCGAAGTTCACTACTCTCTGAATTTCAACGGTTCGAAGTTGTGGAATGCATTGCCTGGTTGGGTTTTCCCCTATAGTGACAATCTTGGTGTCTTCAAATCGAGAATGAATCAGTTGCTTCTAGGCAAACACACTCCATCGTAGATCATCGCTTAACATCAGGCAAGATGGTGGCTAAGTGCGATTATAGTTGATTTATAAAATACTAGATGTCCGCCCCGGCTTCGCCCGTGGTACATTATATAGCACTCATCGGGATCCCGTACATATCCAACGGTGAAAGAATGACTGAAATCGGTTCAGTCATTCCTGATAATATCGCTTTCAAACAAAAAACGTCTTCAGCTACCTGCTACCCCACCTGTCGGAAATTGGTCATACCAACTCAGATTTAGAAGCAAATTGGATTAGCAAAGTTTTATATTCAATGACGCAATCTTGGACATTGGCGAAATTACGGTGACATTACCGAATGGAAGCCAAAATAAAAATTTGAAGTTGAAGTTGACGTATTCGCCGTCATGCTGTCATGTCAAGTGTATCACTCTACTTAGTCTGTGGTCAAAGCACGCTACGAAAACTCTCAATGAGGAATATTTTTCCCCGTTTTTGTTACATTCTTGATTCATACTCCGTTTCTATTGATAGTAGCGTTATGTTCTGTAGCCTATAATAGCTTCCCTCGCTATCTAATAGAAAAAGAATCTTTCAATTCGGAACAGTATCTACTTCCAGAGATCCTAGCGTTCAAACAAACAAACAAACTCTTCAGCTTTATAATATTAGTATAGATTAGTGAATATTTTAGTTGAAAAAGGGCATAGTACCTTCTATCTCGATTAAATGAGTTTATAAATCATTTTTCAAAATATGACGCGGATGAAGTCACGAGCAAAGCCTACTACTTAATTTTAGGAAACTGGCAGTTCCCGCTGCTTTTTCTGCGTAGTTCCGGTTCTTTTTATATTTCCGGGGTAAAAAATAACCTGGGTACTATTTCAGGCTATAATCTTTGTCAATGTAAAATTTCCACCCAAACCATTCAGACCTACCAATTGATTGTTGAATTGATTGTTGAAGTTACGGCTGGTCTGGTCCTTTATAGAGATGGTCCTTTATCCCAGGGGACCAACGCTGCCGGAACTGTGGTGTCGTACGAGAGTGTTCCCATAGTTCCTGCACTTCAGCGTACGGAAGAAACACCCCAGGGTTTTTAGTGGGTAGGCCGTGATTACGGAGAGTCTCACATATCCATCGCGCTCCCCCTGGAGGCGGTGGAATTCATCAAGAATTTTCCCTGGAAAAAAAAGGTCTAGTCGGGAGAACGGTGCCTGCCGATCCGGAGACCCCGATTTCAAACCCCACACGCACCACTCTCTTTTCGAAGTCGTGTGCGTAATGACGCTAACTTAAAACGGTGATGGAAAACATCGTTAGAACACCGACATGTACCTAGAATCTTTCGTAGTCATGTGTCATCTACCAACCCGTACTGGGCAAGCGTGGTAGATTATGGCCTTAACTCTCTCCTTGCGGGAGAAGGTTCTAGTCCCAGCAGTGGGAACATTTAGTGGGCTGTTGATGATGAAATGATTGTCCAGAAACCATCCCAACATTTACATTTATAATATTAGTATAAAGATAAGTACCTAACTGTTACCAGAAGCACTGGATCAGCAGTTGCCATTCTCCTAATTAGACCAACTGTAACTTTCAATTCAAAAGGATGACTGTAAAAGGTAAAGCCATGAAGTTCAGTTAGTTATAAAATAATATGTTCAAAGAGATCGATCTCGTTTCACAAACAAAAATATGTATCAAGAGCGGTCCTTATCATCAAAGGAATTATCGGTCCCTTCGTCAACATCCCGATAAAATATGGCGGACCAATTTGTAAAACAGACACTTTGCAAAACAGGTCAGAAAGTAAATCCCTAACTGACGCCGCTCAATCCATTGATGTAATATTTTAGGGCAATCCTCAGCTTAAAGTTAACAAGTCATTAATCCCGGACCCTTCCCGATACTGGAATTAACCGGATCGTACCGGAATTCCCAACAAGCCGATACAAAACTAATCAAACGACAATCTGAATAATTTCAAATCGAACGCTTGTGACGGTTCCGGATGAGTTTTTCTCTCAAATCTCGGCCCCGACAAAGCAAAGTGTTTTATTAGCGGAAGTAATACCTTTAAAGCTTTTAAACACTGATTTGGATGTGATTTAGCGACTATGAGTAAAAGAACTTGAAACTACTCATCAAAAACTACTCAAAAATGAACTTACTGTCCAGAGCTTAAAGATCAGAATCACTATTAATAAAAAATAGTTAAATCTTTTCAAATGTTTTAAACTTTCAAATTGTGTATTTGAAAAGCAGTCGTAAGATCTAATGAAATAAGGATTAAAATTCAACGCAAACAGTGAAAAAAAATGTTTAAAAATAGACAGGACAATAGAAGGGGACGGATTTATAATTAACTGCAATCAACACTGACGTATTGAATTTCGAGTATTTAGTACACTCACACACAAATGTTACGTAAACGATTTTATGAAAACGCTTGTTACTGTATCTGACAAGTGTATTAACTAACGTTAATTAAATACGAGTATCTTAACATTCCGAGATAGAGGCAATTACTTACATAGATGATGAATGAAGATAAATAATTGCTTTTATGAAGCAAAACGAAAATATTATTATTTTGTCTAGATCACTCAGGCTGAAAATAAATCTAGATTTATGTAGTCTTCTATTAATTTAAGAATACAAACTGATGTTTATGAAAGTGATGATGAATCTTCTACTCGTAGGCATATCGTTTATAAATAAATTGGCACAAATTCGATTTAAAATTCAAAAACTTTGAACTTTATTATTTCGAATTTTGAGTTTTTATATTTGATACACCTTTGAATTGATAATATTATTTAACCAATATTTCAATGAAAAATAACCAGTTATTTTTCGAACGACCAGCCGTGCTTGAAAAAAAAATTAATCTCCAATACAAAAACGACAGATTGTTAGAAGTTTGACGTGGCTGTGTATGTAAGGGTTTGTGTGTATATCTGTTTGTCGTATCGTAAGTCGCGACCTTATGAATTTATTTAGTTTTGCGTTATTTTTGTTCAAAAGAATTATTCAGTAGTGTTTTAACTACTTTTCATCAAAATCGTATCAGCCATTTCAAAGCTATTGTTAGCTGCAGTAAAAATCGTATACGCTTTTTGCCTTTAAGATTTTAACCGGAACTAATAACGGTACTTGCTTTACGTTTAAGCAATCATATGGCGAAAAATTTAATTTGAAAAAATTGAGGGTTTTAAAATTGATTTCAGACATACTTTAGTTGATAATACTCGTGGTAAACGGTTCACGTTTAGATTTTTTTATCGCGTATAGCTTTCGCGTTTGACCACCAACTCGCCTGATGGTAAGCGACGGTGTGGTCGAAGATGACGCACGTTGACCTAGAAGATACCTATTCACTTTGACCTTGAAAAGTTCTAGATTGTATCTCTCAGGGAACAAGGAGGCCGGCAACTTATTCCACTACAAAGCTGTACGTACAAGAAAAGTGCATTCAAGATGGACCACTTTGCTAAAAAGTCCCCATTCGTTCTATGTTGATACAGAAATTATAGGTGAGGCGTATTGGCAAAATGTGGTGGTAGTTTTGTTATGAATCTTTGTTTTCGATTGCTTGGTTCACATGAAAAGCTCATGTTTTTATGTAAAATAAGTATTTTTATACACTACGTATTTACAACGCTATAATAAGTATTATACGTAGGTACTCCTATAGTACAAGCTCTGCTTAGTTTTGGGCTAGATCATTGTGTGAGAAATCCCTGATAAAATATTTTTTTTTAGTTTCATTCCAATTTCCATTCTTTGTTATATATAAAATTGACGTTTTATTGTTCGACAGCTATAGTACAATATTTTGTAAATTCATTGTTGATTTTGCTAGTAATATTAATATGTTATACTTACACTAAACATTTTTCTCGTAACTTCTAACATCAGTCACAAGTCAACGAACTCGGGTCACAAATGGCAGTGACAATGAAATATTAATACTCACTTGAGTAGCCGACTGTACGGCTCGCGCCTGACAGATGTGAACATACGTTGTTTGTTTTCTTACTCTGAAGAGATATGTTTGTTATTTTTTCCTTTGGAAGGGAAGGGAATGCCCTCGGTTATATTTATGTCACGAGAAATTAACTGCCGTTTTTGGATGTCGTTTGAAATGCTAGTTGTTAATAGTCGTTTGCTGAGGATAGTTTAAAAGTGAATGGAAAAAATTCGGTCAGTCGTAAATCAGAAAAGGGCAGAGTGAAATTTTTGGCTGACCTAAATAACTTAAAGCTGCATAATGCAATTTAGAAAAAGTAGGGTCCCTAAAACTGCGAATTTACCAAAGGTGTGCGAAGTAGATAAGCGGGTTGTGAGGAATATCCAAGTTGGATATTCTATAAACGAGTATTATATACACAAACTTGTACTTAGGTACAGTACGAGTTTTTGTATATCTCTACCTCTATACATACCACTCTTATCGTGTGTTACTTTTTCAAGTAAAAACAACTCAAAAGGTCTTAGTCCAATTTGGTACAGATAATTAATACAGATACCTTAAGTTCCGCAAACATGTTGGAAACATCGATATAAAGCAATAGATGTGCCCTGAGCACCTTGAAATTGGTAATAAATTTCGTCTTTGTGTATATCGTAAGTAGCTTATACACAACTAACCTGCTTGACCCCTAGAATCGCTAGCGGCGAGATATGCCATGGTTCTACTTATTTTGGTTGACGACGAATAGCGATAGGCAAAAACGTCTGGCGTTTACCGCTTCCTGCAAAAAAACTAGAACGGAAAGAGTGAGCTCACTCTTCCCAACGATGGCATGATTTCGTGCGCCCTGCAGTTTGAGAGGGCATATTTTATGGTTTAAATCGATGATTGGAAGGGCCAAAAGGATCAGGTCAAAGTTTGGTACACAGAACATAGCCTGGAATAGTATTTTGGCTATTTTATATCACAGGAATAGGAGGAAGACGGGAACTACGCTGGCAAAACCGCGGCTCATTGCTAGTAAATCATAAAAATAAAGACTAAACTACGTTCAGCCCACAGACGTATAAAAATGTCGGACGTAGTATGGCTAATACAAAAACTGTGTCGGCCACATTTGCATGTGTGCGATGTCAAATTGTCATTGATAGTCTGACACACATACATATACACAAGTAGCGCGTGTAATGACCCACTGATGTTTGCGTGTCGGCCTGTATGTGACAGCGCACACGTGCATATTACGTGGCCGACTCGATGGACACAGTTTTTGTTTTAGCGAGACTACGTTCGACTTTTTATACGTCTACGGTCTAGCCAGAATGTTCCAGTCAAAACGTAATAATAGGTAGGTACTCGTACAAAGTAGTAATAAATATTCTTGTTTTGCTTGCACAATGCATATATCACAACAAATAGCTCCATAAAACTGCAATCACACGGGTTGTGTGAGGTACCTAAGCGAGGCGTGAGGAATATTTATGCTAACTAGTAGCGCCCTGTGGTTTTGCCCGCGTTGTTTCCATTCCCGTTATTTTGTCGGGATAAAAATAGCCTATATATTATTCCAGGGATATTACTAGATAAATATGTTTTAGAGGTTCTATCCGGTTTATAAAATAACAAGTAACGTGTGAATAAAATTATGTAAGCATAAGCAGCTCAATAAATGCAAACTCAAAGTACTTTATTCATAAATGTACAATTTACACGTCAATTAACAAAAAATAAAAACAAAAGAAAGAACATATTAATTGTATACATTGTTAAAGTTTTTTTTTATCTTTTAATCTGTGACTAAATGTTACCACTACTCGGACTCGAGCTCTCTCTTGCAAGTAGAGATGTAAATTGTGAATGTGTTATTGAAAACGGTTCTATACCTCCTACTCTCACATCTATGATAAAATATCTCATCGTTTTAAGATCTTAAGATTGTGAAAGATCTTTCGAAACGTTTGGTCCTCGCTTTAGGGGATCCCAGAGCTGGCGCCTACTTTGTCCAAAAACTGAGTTTAGCTATTCTAAGGGGCAACGCTGCCAGCATTCTGGGTACCCTGCCGCGCAGTAGTTATCTCGACGGCGTGTTTAAGTTTAATTTGTATTTTTTTTTTTTTTTTTTTTTATTGTATGGTATAATAATTTTATTTTGTTTTTATACATATGTACATATTTTAAGTATTTTAATGAACTGTAATTGAAATAAAACAATTACAGTTTAATTAATATTATATAAGCCTACGGATAACTTACAAACAATATTTTGGTATTTAATCACCGAAAATGACAAAAGATCATTTATTTTGTAAGTTAGATACAAAAGAAATAGTTTAAAATTTAAAATTAATTAAAATTATCAAATTCGTATTAGTACCTAATCATCAAAAATTGATCTTTAATCCTCACTAATTTGCTTACAATTAAATAACACTAATAAAAATTAAAAATCTATCAAAATGTCCAACAAAATTAGCTTTGATCTGAACCAAAATTATGCATCTAAAAGTTAAGTCAATTAGCTACAGTGACACACGAAATTGTTTCTTTGATGCCCCTTGATACTTTCGATTCTTAGAAAAGCACGACTTGCAATGTTGAGTCCAATTCAAACACACTTTAGAACCATATCGAAATAAAACATCAAATAACTCAGACGCTCTAAGAAGTACTCACGGCATTTTCTTTCTTAGGGATTGTTTAGTGAGATAAAGTAACATTGAGTATACTTCGTGAAGTTTTATTTATAGAAGCGAAACGAACTGTAAATCTTGACAAATGCGAAACATCTAACTTGGGTAAATTTGAGTTTACACGAGAAGGGGGACTTTAAAAATGACTTCATTTCTATCCGACATGTCGACTGAAGTTTATTTTGGATCTCGTTGAAGATTGCATTTGGACGTCTTTGTTGATGCGACTTTTGTACTTTAAACAGCGAAATGCCTTGAAGTTTTGTGCTTCGTTTGATGATGTTTTTGAATTTGTGACACGGAAACTTGGTGCAATAATTGGAGACTGTTGTAGCTGCACGTATGTACCCAGAGTAAATATACTCTGGTTTCTGTCTTTCTGCTCATTTTTTCATACGTTTATGTGAATACTATGCAATAATACAATTTATTTATTAATATAATATTGGTGTCTACTCATCAGATTTCTCTAGGGTGCATCATCACCTAGGATCTCTTAAGATTACAATATTGGTGTCTTCAACGTGAAGATGAATTGGTTTCTTTTAGATAAGTACGCTCCATCGTAGACCATATCTTTGCATCACATGAAGTGAAACGGCAGTCAAGTCCAAATTTATCATACTGAAATAAAAACATTGGACTAGATAGCGGCCAAGTGAAAACCTATTGTGACGGGATATAATACCACCAAACACGCAGTGCCGAGTGAAATATGATTTAATCAGGAACAAATTACATACTTACAAAACTGATCCGTGATTTAGTTGTGATAGGACTCTTGGCAGAGTCCGCCTGGAGAAGTACCACACATTTGCCAGTTATTCTACCGCCAAGCAGTAATGTGCAAACATTAGAGTGTTCCGGTTTGAAGGGCAACGTTCCCAGAGAAATTACAGGGCTTAGAGATATAACATCTTAGATATCTGGGTGACGAGCGCAGTGCCGTGCTAGGTAATGATTTGGACTCTTCATGTTCCAATATCTGCGTGTCACTGTGCTGTTATGTGGCAGGAATATTGCTTACCATCAGGCACATGTCCTGTAGGTCTCATCACTTTTTATATAAAAAGAAAAAATCCGTCAGTGCTTAAATACCAACACCTCTCCAATTACGCTTGTTTGTTGCCATCGCAACACGCCAACGTACTTGTTAGGTTGGTTGTTGTTGGTAGGTTTGAAACTTGGCGGGACAGCGATGGGCTGACAATGCTATGGGAGAAATTTACGCACCATTCGCCGCGTCCGGTTACGGTGGCTGTGTCAAAGTCGACTCCACTATTGGTGATACGCCTAAAACCCCCCAGATTGGCAGCCATGGCTTAGGAGCGGAGTCGCGGGACTGCTATTTCACTGGATCACCCCAGACTGACAATGATTGCGGCATACTATAAAAATAAAATAACGTCATAATGAGGTTACCGCCATGTGGGATGTTGATTCGACGACCATAGTCCCAATAGTTGTGCCGGCAAACGGTCTCGTAGCGAAAAGTCTCGACCAACATCTCAAGAGACTTTCGCTAGATGGTTGGATTAAGGGTCAGATGCAGAAGGCGGTCATCCTCGACATAGCGCGGATCGTCAGGAGGTTCCTCAGTCTGCAGCCCTAAGCACCGGTAGCTTGGGTCCTGCCCCGCTGCTGGGGGCACCCTAGTTTTTAAGTTTTTTTTAATGTTTATATTTTTATACTTATTGTAAAAAACTTAGAAATTAAGAGGAATAACTGAAAAATAACGTCAATAATGATAATAATACCTATCAACATGACGACGGTCCCAAAACTCTTTATCTTAACTTTATATGTTTTCATCTTATCTCTTGATATTTTTCTTGTTCTTACCTGAATTTAAACGTAATTACCTTCTTTGTTTACGACTCTCGCCCTTTTATCGAGGAAAACTACGAAATTTCCCTCCAACGCTTCCTGTTTGTTTTCCCCGTTTCCTGTGATGTTACTCACTTTCGACTATCTGCTACCTAATGTTTTTTGCTCGAGTTATAAAAACCTTGCTGTATCCGACGGTTTTACCTTTACTGTGTTCTGCTAGGCAAAGTAGTTTTGTCTCGACGCACTATGGCCTTCATTTATTACACCGATGATTTTATTTTGGACGATGTGATTTTTTAACCCCCGACCAAAAAAAGGGGTGCTATAAGTTTGACGTCGATGTCTGTCTGTCTGTCTGTGGCACCGTAGAGCTCAAACGAATGGGCCAATTTCGATGCGGTTTTTTTATTTGAAAGTTAATATCCGTGCGGGTGTTCTTAGCTATGTTTGGTTAATATCGATTCAAAATGGCCGCCTCCACAAAATGGCGGACAAAATATTTCTGCACAACCTACCTCAATATGGGTATCAAATGAAAGGGCTTAACTAGTAGAGTACTATACGCTATAACAAATTTCAAATCCAAGATGACCGCCACCACAAAATGGCGAATTATATAATTTTTTTCACTACTACCTCAATATGGGTATCAAACGAAAGGGCTCGATTAGTAGAATACTTTGCACTATAACAAATTTCAAATCCAAGAAGGCCGCTACTGCAAAATGGCGAATTACATTTCTTTTTTCACAACTCCCTTAATATGGGTAACAAATGAAAGGGCTTGACTAGTAAAATGTTGTACAGAAAACAAATCTTAGGTAGTCGGGGGTTAGTCAAAATTTTTAATTTTGTTCTTGTTACTGTTGACTTATGGTAGCTTTTTTTTTTTTTTTTTACCTTTTATAGGCTCACACTTGACCGCCATCTCGCCTGATGTTAAGCGACGATGCGGTCTACGATGGAGCGTGTTTACCTAAAAGAAACCGATTATATGAAATAGCTGGAAATGAGAGCCCCTACTACCTATCTGATTTTCGTATTAGTGCCGGAGGGCCCGAGAGAAACTAACTTAATTTAAACCTAACGTACCTACTTACGCTATAGAATTGAGTAATCGAGCTAAAGAGTTCACAATTTAACTATCTGATTCATACATGCTTACCGAGTGGGTGCTATGTACTCTGTCGAATGCTATCGGAGTGTAAACGATGCGATAAGTCAAAGTTACATGCAACGTAACGGTATAGGAACTTCTGGGAAAGGAATTTAACTTGAATTTATTTAGTTCGTAATTATTCCAGATGACAACGATACTTAATTTTTTTTTTATAATTTAGAGTGACAAGACGAGCTGGACATGTACCTGATGGTAAGCAAAATGCCAGCCACATAACAGCACAGTGACACGCAGCTATCGGAACATAGTCCAAATAATTACCTGGCACTGCACTGCGCTCGTCACCCAGAGTTCTAAGATATTATATCTCTAAGCCCTGTAATTTCTCTGGTAACATTGCCCTTCAAACCGGAACACAGTAATGTTTGCACATTACTGCTTGGCGGTAGAATAACTGGCAAAGGTTATTTGGAATGAAATCTTAAACATACGTTCTAATTAATAGCTTAAGTGGCACAATCAGTCCAATTCTCGCAACCAGCACCCATTCATGACTTAGCTATTTCTCTTCGACAACATTAGCCGGAAGGGGCAACAACTACTACTACTACTACTACGAATACTACTACTACTACTACTACTACTACTGCTACTACTACTACTACTACTACTACTACTGCTACTACTACTACTACTACTACTACTACTACTACTACTACTACTACTACTGCTGCTACTGCTACTACTACTACTACTACTACTACTACTACTACTGCTACTACTACTACTACTACTACTACTACTACTGCTACTACTACTACTACTACTGCTACTGCTGCTGCTGCTGCTGCTGCTGCTGCTGCTGCTGCTGCTACTGCTGCTACTGCTGCTGCTGCTGCTGCTACTGCTGCTGCTGCACTACTGCTACTGCTGCTGCTGCTACTACTACTGCTGCTGCTGCTACTGCACTACTGCTACTACTGCTGCTGCTGCTACTGCTGCTGCACTGCTACTGCTGCACTGCTACTACTGCTGCTACTGCTACTACTGCTGCTACTAACTGCTACTGCTGCTGCTGCTGCTGCTACTACTACTACTGCTGCTACTACTACTCTACTTTTGTGATAAGAACATCTTGGCTATGAAACGCCTTAGTTGTTTTTTCCGATGATGGTAATAATCTTGATGTCTTCAAATCGAAAGTTCATCGGTTTCTTCTAGGTAAGCATGATCCATCGTAGACCACATCGTCGTTTAACATCGGGCGAGATGGCGGTCAAGTGTACTAAACCCATAAAAGTTAAAAAAACACAAAGTTCTGCAAGAAAAGCTATTAAACGAGCATGAACGCTTGAGACAGATACAGTTATGATTACATCATACGAGGGTCAAACTGAAAGTTCTTAGAAAATCAAAAACTGATTACATTAGCCAGTTATTAGTTTTATTATATCTTTTCAAAATATTGTCCATTCACGTCAATACACCGCTGCATGCGATGGAACCACTGGGAAAAGCACTTTGCCCACTCGTCCTTAGGGGTCTCTTCAATGGCATCGCGATACGCAGCCACCGCTTCTTCAGCATTCATAAACCGCTTTCCTTTAAGTTTTCTTTAATTTTTGAAATAAATAAAAATCACAAGGCGCGAGGTCGGGGCTATACGGCGGGTGACCCAGTAATTCAACGTTTGATGTCGCCAAATAGTCGATCGTTCGCTTGGCGGTGTGCGATGAGGCGTTGTCGTGGTGAAGGAGGATCCTACTGCGAGGTCGTTTCTCTCGAACTTTTTCCAAGACAAGTGGCAAACAATTGGTAGTGTACCATTCTGCAGAAACTGTTTTTGATCCTCTAACACAATTGTTGCGAAATGACCTATCCTTCCAAAGAACGAGGCCACCATTTTTTTCCCCGCACTTCGATCTCTCTTCACTTTATTTGGCAACTCCTCGAAAGGAAACACCCACTGAGCAGATTGTCTTTTGGTTTCAGGATCATAACAGTAAATCCAGCTTTCGTCACCTGTTAGTATGTCGAACACAGCATTTGAGTCACCTCCGTTAAATCTTTCAATCATTTTACGGCACCAATCCACACGATGGAGTTTTTGAGCCTCAGTCAAATTATGAGGTATCCACCGGGCGCAAAGCTACCTGACCGCTAAATGTTCGTGTAGGATTTTGTGCACTTGACTCATACCGATGCCTAAGCTTGTCCGAATCTGCTGATAGGTCACTCTTTTGTCAGTCTCTATCATACGCCGCACAACACAGATGTTATCTTCAGTCGTCGCCGTAGAAGGCCGTCCCTCACGTAAATCATCAGTGAGAATAGTGCGACCACGTTTAAACTCATTAAACCAGTTGTAAACAGTCGCACGAGATGGGGCTTCATCGTGAAAGGCCAATCGTAGTCTATCATAACTTTCTTGTTGACTTAAATGACATCGAAAGTCATAAAAAATCATTGCACGAAAATTTTCTCGTGTTAAATTCATGTTGACGTGCCACAGACAATTTTCAATTTGCCGCCAAATCGTAAAACAAATGACAAATGAATGAAGTATATACTCAGTAATATTGGCAAAGAGTTCTATTTTCAAATTATATAATAATTTTTTTATTATATTGTTTATAAGTGGCCAGTTCTAAGAACTTTCAGTTTGACCCTCGTATTAGGCGTTTGTTTACCTAAACTCTTACTCTGACTCAGAAAAATATGTTTTTTTTAAACTTTTATATGTTTACACTTGACCGCCATCTTGCCTGATGTTAAACGATGATGCGGTCTACGATGGAGCGTGTTTACAGATTGTAACCATCGGGAAAAAACTCTATCAGGCAACGTTTACAGCCTAGACGTTCTTATCACAAAAGTAGAGTGAAATCTCTTCGTTCGTGTCTTTGGAACCATGAAACGATGTCGCTTTTTATGTTATCATATGTTAATCTGACTGATTAAACAATAGTACTCTAAGTTAAAACCCACCGTATAACCAGCTTAACAAGATATTAACCCACATTATAGTAATAAACAATTTACAGCACTCTTTTAACGAACTAACTTTTCAGGTTAACACTAATAATTGTACCTAATTTTACGCTTCCAATGCAGCACATTGATTGAACAATCTTACATTTACTCCTGTTAATTTTGAACTCTAAAACCTTATAACTAAAGTTGAATTTAGTGTAATAATAAATCTACAAATGTTTTCCTTCAACATACAAATCAAAAAGCTGTAAAAAGTGAATTTTACTCGCTTTTGTAGAATGTGTTTCCTCCAATAAAATTGATAGGTCGTTAACTGAAGATACATTTCATAAACGTCTTGAGTCTCTGCATTTTGTTTCAATAGTTTTATCGTTTATGTAGCCGTACTACGGAATACGGAAAATAAGCCGTCTACGTCGATTCATTCAAACACAGATATTTATTTATTAGAATTAAATTTCATCACACTTTTAGGAATGATATTAGACGTAATCAATACACCACAAATGTTGTATTATTGTATTTAGGCTTACATAAATTATATTATATTAATTTAATTGAATATTAAAGCATTATTGTACGAGTAGTTAGGATTATTATAGAAACATTATGCAGGGCTAAGGAATATGATTTATATTATTTTTTACTAGTAGTGTCCCTCGGTTTTACCCTCACAGTTCCCGTGCCATTATTTATCGGCTATGAAAAGTAACTTATAAATGTATTATTCCAGACTATAAGTCTATCTTGAGTCTTCATGATTCAAGTGTCTTCAAATCGACAGTGAAATGGAGAATCGGTATCTGCTTAAAACTTGTAACAGATAATGGTTGCGAATAGACACATCGCGAAAAAATACGGGAATAGGAACTACTTGTACGCAGCTAAAACAGGCGTGGTTTATTCACACATAATACTACAGATAATGGTTCTATTCGCAACCATTATCTGTTACAAGTTTTTAGTAACAACTATTATCTAGATTTATGGAGAAGCCCGGACCGGTGATTGCAAAACAACCAGAAATGTTCTATGTAAAACTTATTTAAAACTATGTGCATATATATATATATACAAGACTAGATAATAACGAATTTAGAAATAAGATAAAGCACTTCTTTATGAGCAACCCATTTTACAAACTTAGTGAATTTATGTCAATGAATCTATCTGAATCTTCATTTTTGTATAAAGGACAAACGGAAAAATATAGTTAAATTTATAGTGACGAATGAATTATTTTTTATTATTGTTAACTTAAATTATGATGACTTGCCTGTAATGTATAGTTACTTATGGCCAATAAACGATTTATGATTTATTTATTTATTTATGATTTATTTATCGGCTATCTGGTCATCATATTACAAGCTTTGCTTAGTATGGTGTCAGGTGGTGTTGTGTGTGAATTGCCCGGCAATTTTCATTTATTTATTGTTATGTATAATATTAGCAGTGTAATCAAAAAATTAAACTCACAAGGTGATCTGATATTTAAAGATATATACAATATATAAAAGTACAAAATACACCAGCAGATTGTATAAACATCGACGTCTTTAAGGAAAGAAAAGCTGAGATAAGATACAATATAAACGATTCAGAGTCCAAGGGTCAGAGAAAACATTTCACGGCTAAGAAAGGCAGAGAAATATCAAGGCACTAAAAGGAAATGTAGGTCTGGGAGGCTAGCTTTTGACGCGTGGACTACATACTTAAATTGACATCCCATATATATATTGGGATGTCATCATCCTATATACATGGGCAGCGTCAAAAATATTTATATCATTCTACAAAGCCTATTAGGTAGATTATGGAAATATATGTGGGGCGCGTGTTTTTTGTATTATCAAATTATTTTCGACAAAGATAGCATCATCAAACATTCGGAGTGAAGGGGTATGACGTCATATCTTCGTAAAAATTGTACAATGACTACTATACTAAATTATCATCGCAACCATGATCTGTTAAAATGAAATAAAAATACAATACAAAACAAGTATACATCGTCTTATAGCTTATTTCAATAGATTTATGATAAAGTAACTCAAATCAGCCCAAATATAACTAATCTATCACAAGATATAAAATTATCCGCAAGGAGCGAAGGCCGTGCGCGCGCGCTTACTATCACCGATTCGAGGCGTGAAGGCGATTTTTCGCAATTTTCCGTTATCAAAAGGTTAGGTAGATTATGGAAATATATGTGGGGCACGTGTTTTTTGTATTATCAAATTATAACTTGTGCCTTTAGCACTGCATCTTCGTCATTTTGAAGTTAAAACTTATTTTGGAGCACTACACACAGATTTTGACACGGTGGATGACGCACGACCTCGAACAATTCTAGATACACGATCCTCACGATGTTTTACTTCATCGTTTTTTAGTTAGCGGTATTTCGCATATGCCTTCGAATAACCAGTAGTACGCGTGGGATTCAAAGTATCGGATCGGCAGTTGTGTTTTACTAGACCAGCCGTCACTTCTACTAATAAATATGATAGTAAGTACAATTCTCATCAATATGTCAATGAATTCAATAAATGTCAAGTTATGAATGTTTGAATGTTTGTTACTAAATCACACCGTAATTTATGAACGGATCGGACTGAAATTTAGAATACAGTTATGTAGATTGTCAGGAAGAACACACGGGCTACTTTTTATACCGAGAAAATAACTGGAACGGGAACTACACGGATAAAACCATGGCCAACTGCTAGTAAAACAAACTTTTTTCCTAATTATTTTAATACAGTAACTCAGACCTAGACACATGGTAGTGTGTCGGCCCAAGTTCATGCAAAATAACTTTATACATAAGCAAACAATTGAGCTAACAAACGAACTCTCAAACAAACGAGGGCAATCATCGCCCAAAGCTGAGGATATAAGTTCAAAAAAAAAAATTGACGCTATTTCGCGTCTTTGGCAGTTTTCCTCTATGTTTTCAGAAGCCTTGACGAGAAAAGACACGCCCGGAAATATAGGTCGTAATTTCAGGTCATTCACAAGCTTTTATGACTAAACGATTGTGTACTTTGCTAATAAGATCCTTAAAGATTTCTCTAAGGTAGAGATAAATAATGTTTATTCTATTCTTGAATAATTTATCGCGCTGTTTCAAGGCTTTGTTATGATAAGTTACAAACACTCGAGAATTTGTAATTTTACTGATTTTGTCGGACTATTTGGAGAGCTTTTGGAGGTGTGTTTTGGAGATAAAATATCTAGAATTTTGTTTTAAACTACTGAGTTACACTACGATTTTTTTTTATAAAATAGAATGTCGGGTTAAGAAAAACATGCACTTCATGGTAGGTTGATCACTACACGTTTGCCACAGCACCCCAGTGTCACATGCTTGTAGCTATTTCTACGTAAAGAAAACATTAAACACTACTTAATTGCAATCTGAATTATTTCTTAAAATTACTTCTACTTGCTGCCAACACGTCAAAAAATAAAATAAAAATTTTAAACGCGATGAAATCCTGTTGGAGTTTGATCCCAGGGCCGCCAGACGTCACGTATTTTTTGATGGATGAAATGTGGACGATTGAGTAGAGCTAGTATGAAAAACTCCCAAAATATTACAGTTTTAAAGCGTCTATTAAGCAAAACGGCCGACGGAAAGTGTCTGGGAGTATTGGGGCCTTATTTTTAAAGATATTGGCTATAACATACGTGATAATCAGTTATCAGAAAATACGTGAAGTAAAATAATGTATTTTCTGGACCGCATGTCTTAAAATTGTCCGTCTAAGCAAATTAGCGGGTAACCTTGAGTTTTTAGTACGAACTAATTCTACTCAATCGTCCACATTTCATGCATCAGAAAAAACGTGACGTCTGGGGGCTCTGGGATCTTGGACTATGTGTAATGTATAAAAAAACAGTATTTAAAGAAACATTTAAATAGGTACCATAATATAAACATGAAAAGTCCAAATTACCGCTAAGCCTAGCACTGCAATGCGTTTATCATTAAGGGATACAAGAACGTAATATAGAATTATACAGGTATGAATCTCCTTGTCTCGTGCTACTTTGTAAATATTACACTCGTTGGAATAAAGTAATTTTTAATATATTACATATTGGCCACAGATTAACCAAACATTTTCAAGTTATGAGTATATGAAAAAAGGAAATAAAAATTAAGATAAGATAAGATAATTCTTTATTGCATAACATGGGTACATAATATAGATGTTGGTACAGTAATCTTAGGTCGCCATATTTAGCCTTACGGCATGCAAATGTTACAGTTAAGTAGTGAACAATTCAACAATGACATTCACAACTTCACATAGTAGTTTCTACAATTTGAAAACAATTGACAATTTATGACACGGAACAGGAACATGTCAAGCAGAACAATCTTAAGTTACAACTTCAAGTCAAATCCACATTAAATTATTTTTACATTACAATACAATACCAACTTAAAAAAAAAAATGTCAGGACTAAAAAATAAATAAATAGAAATGCGCTTTTGTCCATAGTCTATGTCAAAAATAATAAATAGATATACAAACACGGTAACGTAAGAATTTGCTATTTTTTAAAGTATGGTTTGCAGCTGGTTCTTTGACGCAGCTTGCAAATGGCCCTGATACATGTCTTCTGTGCTCTGAACACTCTTTCCTTCTTTGTGCTGTTTCCCCAAAATATAACGCCTTAACGAAGCAATGACGCAACACTACCATTATAAGATGTCAAGACTGTGCGTTCACTGGCTGATTTGGATAGCATGGAAAGCGCATACGAACGTTGGTTGATTCTTGGACAGAGGTTGTCAATGTGGATTTTCCAATTTAAATTGCAATCTATGTCAAGTCCTAAAAATTTCGTAGTGTTAATAATGTCAATTTTAATTTTTTTATTTAAGCTTAATATACCATGGCTGGGTATAGTGCAGCAGAGTATCGGTGACTTCCCCCATTATAACAAAGCATATAAATCTTAATCTCACGAACTTATCGATAAAATGTTTCAAAACAAGGACAAATAAATATATCGGGGGCTTGCTTCATCATAAATATATCCAAAGTAAATTTCCCGTGATTAGCGTATTATAAGTATAATAAGTTATTTATTGCATTGTCAATATTCTAAATAATACACAACTTCACTTTTATCTTACAATTGCTATTTAATAACTAAAAGTCATCGTTTTATACACAAACGCAATTTGGTACCAATCGAACTAAATCGAATCCTTCGCACTATTTATTTTTTCACCGTTCTCGGCCATACTTTGTGGTAGACGTATTCAAGGCGGGATGTTGGGGCCTGTGTTAACATAATATATACAATTTAACATTTTAAAAGTTTCTAAGGTTATAAATATCCGCGAGTAAAAAATTACGTGTTTAGATGAAAATGAAAAAAAAAATATTACCACAAAAATTACCAAGATATACAAGACAAGAACAATAACATCGATTTTTGAATTTTTGTACACAATTATTAAAATAATATAGTAATATCCGTTGGTTTCCCACTAGGCAAGTCTGTATCGGGAAAACCAAAATCCAGAGGAAACAATAACAATTAGACCAAGTTTCGCATTCAAGACAGACAACATTTGACAGGTTAAACTAAATGAATGATTTTTACATTATTACAATGATGACGACGAGATGACGCCAAAAACACCCTATTAATGTTATATATCGGTCTATATTATAACAAGCAATACGCACCGGCTATGTCACAGATTAAAAAAAAAATTAGCACTCCTGAATCACATACATTTTCAACAGTGACAGATTTTTTATAATTGGTTCAGTAGTTCCTGAGACTAGCGACTCTTATCATATCATATTTTTTTAACATTGATAAAATAGCTAAGCTACAGCTGGTCTATTGAGTTACGGCTGGTCTATTCGGAAGAACGGCGCCTGCCGATCCGGAGCTCCCAGGTTCGAATCCCACTACGTGCACCACTGTATTTTCTAAAGTCATGTGCGTAATGCCGCTAACTTAAAAAACGGTGAAGGAAACATTGTGAGGAAACCGACATGTACCTAAAATCTTTCGAGGTCATATGTCATCCACCAACCCGCACTTGGCCAGCGTGGTGGATTATGGCCTTAACTCTCCTTGCGATAGAAGGCCCCGAGTCCCAGCAGTGGGAAGATTTAGTGGGCTCCTTATGCTTATGCTGATAAAATAGCTACTGTTTGTTTTCAAATCAAATTTATTTTAGAATATGTCATTCCATAATAGAGTTTTTACTAGTTTTAGAGCAAAAATTACTATTGATGCTTGATAGAATGATTACTATGCCAATGCCTAATGTAAATGAGTAGGTATTATCTGTTGAAATGGGGTTACGTTAAATCTTAGCTCGCTTGATGGAAAGCCAATAGTATAGGACACGCTGGTTTATGAAGAGCTTATCTGACGCAAACTATTTAAAAAGATAATAAGCGTCGAATAAGCTAATAATTAAACACTAGAAGAACCTCACAGTTTTATCTGCGTGGTTCACGTTCTGATCATTTTTAAAAGTATTATAATATGTTCTATTCTAGACAAAATTTTGCAGTTTTTAAAATGTCAACCTGACTGACATGGTATTGGACAATAAACATTAACATTTTCGCGTTAATAATATTTGCAGGATTAAAGCATTTTCGAGCAAAAAATTCGAATAAAATTGGTGATTTCATAAGTAAATCACCGCACTTAATCACATAAGATAATTTTATCCCTTTAAAGTCAGTGGTTATCATACTGCAAGTTTTATCGAGAAGTACAGCTAGCAGCAAGTTTAAACAAGAGTCCCCCCAATGGCTCCCTAAGTACGCCACTGTGCACCGGTGCTCGACCGACAGCTGTTAACATATGCTCGTATTTTCTTTATTTAAGGGATCTGTTTGTTACTTTTGTACGGATCCGCGGCGCCTCCGGTCCCTCACTTATTATTTATGACGGAGAGTGTACCGCGACGTACATTCTACGGAAGGAGTACGGTTTCTGTAGCCAAGCACGGAACAAGGGTCTATATTTAGGGTTAAATTTGTAACTACTTTATGTAGGTAAGTAGATTTTTCCTTTAACTCGTGGCGCGTGTATTTATGTTCTCCCTTCGGCTTAGTTTACTGAAATAATATTTTACTAACTTTGAATTTTTTGAGTAGTTTAAATGCTTTTTACATAAATACACGGGTAACTCACGTTTAATATAGTCAGTCCAGTCCTATATACTGACTATATTAAACGTGAGTTACCCGTGTATTTATGTAAAATGTGTAATAACCACGTTAGTTTTCAGTTTAAATGCTATTTACACACACATCTATGTTACAAAAACCAACTTATAAGAGGTTTATTTTGGTGTTGTTTTAAGAATAAATAATTAAATACATTTTTCTCAAACCGGCTTTCAAGCCTTGTCATATAAAGACAGGAAAAAAAATAGTTTCTGTTTTTCAGTTGTATGCAATTATTTTTGCAATTTTCGTTACATACTGGCTGGTCGGCATGGTCGGCGGAAAGCACATATTATTATCATCTAAAGATATCTTTCTTAGAGCTAGCCGTTTCTTCGTGATGTTTTAGCGTTATAACCCATAGCGACCACAAACCTGTAACAAGAAACTTAGAGGTGCAAGTGAAATTTGAAGCAAACCTCACACTTGTACAATCAGACTTTCTTGCCACTTCGCCATCTTGGCTTAACCACGGCACAAGTGAAAACATAAGGTGGATTCTTTATTACTATGACTTGCATGAAATGTGTAATTTCAAAAGTTATCCCCATAAACAAAGACATCCTTGAATTATTTTAAACGCTTTGTTCCTTATCTGTATGTATCGTAGAGCGGGATGTTTGCAACTTTCTACACAAATCTTAGAGAAGTTTATGAGGCACTTTGAAAGTCAAAATGACTCATTAAACGTACATACTTATGGCAACAAATACGTTGGTGTTCAAGAATGAAACAACATTTCTTGACATCTTTACAAAAACACTGACTGTGTTGGTTCTGTGTGTCTATCTTAATAAATACAATTATAATAATTAATGTAGCCTTAGGTTTTCACTCGTATTTAAAGTAAATAAAGTGTTTCGGGTCGAAAACGACGTGGGCTTGTTGGTATGCAACACGCATATCCATAATAGTACAGTATTGGATAGCTATTAGAACATAGAGCTATATCCACCAACCCGCACTGGGCCAGCGTGGTGGATTATGGCCTTAACTCTCTCCTTGCGAGAGAAGGCCCGAGAGTTCCCAGCAGTGGGAACATTTAGTGGGCTGTTGATGATGATGATGATTAGAACATGAAGAGTCCCAATCATTACATAGCAATGCACTGCGCTCATCACTCAAAAATACAATATAAATTATCGTTTGCCCCTGAGAATCACTGAAAACCTAGCCCTTAAACTGAAAGACAGTAGTAGTGTTTGAACATTTGGCTGGCCTGGTGGCTTAGTTGGTAGTAGGTCTGCCTGCGAAGCCGTGGGTCGTGGGTTCGATCCCACCCAGTGCAAATGTTTGTGCGATGAATTCAAATATCTGTACTGTGCCTAGGTGTTTTCTATGTATGATAAGTATGTATTTAAATATATATAAGTATTATATATCAGCTATCTGGCTTTCATAGCACAAGCTATGCTTTGTTTGGGGTCAGATGGTGTTGTATGTGAAATGTCCACCAATATTTATTTATTATTACTTCTTGCCAGTAGAATAACTGGCAAAGGTATTATACTTATCCAGGCAAACTCTGCCAAGAGTCCTATCAGTACAGAACCTATGTCTATCTATACCTATAATTACCTAGTTCGTAAGGTTAATAAGGTTCTGTGCTTTCTGCGCTAGCCTTAAAAGTCCGGTAAACACGTAAACAGTACTGTAGTACTTAGAAGCCATTAGAGGCTAACTGACCTAGATTCTTTTAAAAACAACACAAGAACACAACCATAAATATATTTTGATCCCATCGTTTTTTTTTTTGTCTTGCATATTGAATAAATTGCAAAACTCACAATACAAATTCAGATAAACTAACTGAGAATAATGTTAAAATAATAAAATAAATGTATGTTGTATGTTTCTCAATACAATAAAGTCAGCAACAGGGTCTGTGCAGGGACAACCCCTCTTCATTTCAATAACCATTTATAAGATTTATAGGTCCAGAAAGTATTTTGTGTGAGCCAGTCGATGACAGAATTGAAATACTACGGAATTCACCTCGAGTACACTTCACGACAAGTGATATGACCACTTTATAGCTTAATAGAACGTTCATATAAAAAAGCTATATTTTTTGAGAAATAAACACGTAGCCAAATTTTTTTAATTGGTTTTAGAAATAATACGGAATATCACAAAAAAACTGTACTAACTGAACGAACTGTGACAATTACAGGCAGTATCTGAAGATACTTGGAGAAAAATATTAGCACTAAAATTGCAAGACCCGAAAACTAACCTAAACTAAGTATGCTTACTAAGTATGGCTGGTCAAGTCGGGAGAACGGCGCGGCGCCTGCCGATCCGGAGACCCCGGGTTCAAACCCCACACGCACCACTATCTTTTCGAAGTCATGTGCATAATGCCGCTAACTTAAAACGGTGAAAAAAAACATCGTGAGGAAACTGATATGTGCCTAGAACTTTTCGAAGTCATGTGTCATCCACCAACCCGCACTGGGCCAGCGTGGTGGTTTATGGCCTTAACTCTCTCCTTGTATGAGAAGGCCCGAGACCCAGCAGTGGGAATATTTAGTGGGCTGTTGATGAATACTTGAATACTAAACTAGTAATTTTACGATATAAAAATAATAACCACTTGTAGAGAATAATGGTATAAAGATTGGGTATGTACGAGTAACAAGAACAAAATTAAAAATTTTGATTAACCCCCGACTACCTCGGATTTGTAATCTGTACAACATTCTGCTAGTCAAGCCCTTTCATTTGATACCCATATTAAAGGAGTTGTGAAAAAATAAATGTATTTCGCCATTTTGTGATTACGGCCATCTTGGATTTGAAATTTGTCATAGTGCAAAGTATTCTACTAGTCAAGCCCTTTCATTTGATACCCATATTGAGGTAGTAGTGAAAAAAATAATGTAATTCGCCATTTTGTGGTGGCGGCCATCTTGGATTTGAAATTTGTTATTATGTATTGTATTCTACTAATCCAGCTCTTTCATTTGATACCCATATTGAGATAAGTTGTGAAGAAATATTTTGTCCGCCATTTTGTGGAGGCGGCCATCTTGAATCGATATTAACCAAACATAGCTAAGAACATCCGCACGGATATCAACCTTCGAATAAAAAAAACCGCATTGAAATCGGTCCATCCGTTTGAGCTCTACGGTGCCACAGACAGACACACACACAGACAGACAGACAGACAGACAGACAGACAGACAGACCGACAGACAGACAGACAGACAGACAGACAGACAGACAGACAGACATCGACGTCAAACTTATAACACCCCTTTTTTTGGTCGGGGGTTAAAAAAAACACCATACAATTTTATTTTGATTGGGATCTATTGGCCCGGAACAAGTATCATCAAATGAAATTGTTATAAACAGCCGAAATATAAAAAGCAGCGCAAACTAATGCGTTTTAAGAAAAAAAAATACTTTACGAATATTTTAGAAATTCCATTATGCAAACATAGTTTGTAAAATGAGACGATCTTGACATACATCAATAAACAGATTTTGAAACTTTCTTTTCGGTGATGGTGACCCTAGAATTTGGGATGTAATGTAATGGAGTGAATTGTTTGGAAAAACATGAACAATGGTTTCCTACCTACGCAGGTTTTTATAAAATAATGTCGAAAGTGATCAGATTTTATAGAGATATCCAGAACTTGTAGAAGTCATAGAAATAATACAATCATAAGAACTTTTATTTACGAGTACTTCAACGTCAATATTTTTATTCATTTAATGTTTTTCCAAATCCGTGGGGGCTTTTAGCTGAACACATAATAGTGTTTAAGTTATTTGTGCTGTTATGGGCAGGCATTTTGCTTACCATCAGGTACATGTTCTGCTCGTGTCTTTACTTTATAGTATAGATAGATAGATGGTTATAGTAGATAGTATATAAAAAGATATTTTTGGAACGAAGTTCCTTATCGCGCGTTGTGAAAGGGGGCTAGACTGAAAAAATTCTTACGAAAAGTTGTCACGACACTTTTTGCTTTTGTAAGCTGTGCGGCGTCGCATGTTTCTCTGTCTGTCTCTCTCTCTTATAGACAGCAAGCCAGATATTTTCATTTCTATTTCGCATTGAACAATGAACAGTGTGGTGTCGCGACGATTATTTTTGTTGAGTGTATACAGGTTTTTTGTAAATAATAAAAAATAATAATAATTCCTTCACTAATAAATCGAAAGGAACTTCGTTCCATCCGGGTGTCCCTTGACACCTCTCAAGTTTTTTTTTTTACTGACATTTAATATTATCTTGACACTCTGTGTCAAGCCAAGTTCAAGTACTAAACCGGGAAGTAGTACCGTGTAATAAACATTTTGATTTAAAAGTGAATACATGTATCTGTTAACTTTTTAGTATTGTATTTTTCCTTAACAAAGGATACTAAGAGCATCCGTACTGCCGCTTACGCTACCGCTACCGGCGCTAAAAACGTGACTAACACAATTTGTTTTTGGAAATCAAATCAGTTTAGACATAGTTGGTCTGAGGTATAGACACTTTTGATATCTATAATGTCAAACGAATTTAAAGAAACAAAACTGAGATTCCATCAGTTTTTATAACAGGGCACTAAATTGTACCAGCTTATTTTTCTTGTTATTTATCGATACTAAATTTAGATTTCTTAACTGAGAAATCTAAATCTGACAAAATAGCTACTTTATTGATGTTAAGTTTATTAAACGAGATGTATTTCAACAGTTTAAATATTCTTTCAGCCCTATAAAGCATATTATAATTTATTTGAACTATTATTTTCGTATGCGTAATATTTAATAAATGAAATATCTTTGAGGAACTCTTCGTTTCTCAGAAATGAAAGTTTGCTGTAAGTGTTTTACAGGCTATTTTACTTCTAACTAGCTGTACCCTGCCCACGTTTCGCTGTGGCACATTGTGATGCAATAGTTAGATAAAAACAATCCTTAATGCGGATTATAATATCATTCTAAAATTTCAGCTCGATCGGTGCAGAACTTTTTGAGTTTTTTAAGCGTACACAAACCAACATAACGTTTTTATATATAGAGATTGGGATCCGACTTACAGCTTGCTCTGTTCAGTTCTTATAGCATGATTGCGTGACAAACATATAAACTGTCGCGTTTATAATATGTGTATAATTTTCATACCTTATGAATAATTGAGAATGTTTACAAAAAATATATAATAAAAAAGTTCTAAAAATCTTTCAGCCAAAGGTAAATCTTGGTAAAAACAGCAATTCCATAGCTAACATGTTTGTGCTTTATAGATTGCAAAGTGCTTGCTCTCGGCCTTTCCCAATATTTACTACCGTTGTGTGTGAGGTTGTAGTTAATGCATTTGTCGATGTTACTCGAACAGTTAACAGTGCTTTACTGCTTTGATCAAATTGAATATAATATTCAGGTAAAACAAATAACATTATCTCATTTTTTTGTGTTTAAAGTAAGGCGTTTCACGCCAAGAAGGCTCCGAAGGACTAAAAATGCTTTTCGCACCTAAAAAGCGAGCATTGTTTAGTCAAGTTATTGTTTACATACGTAGACTTCTGGCTATGATCTACCTTTCTGTTCTATCCTCCGTTTTTTTTCTTCCAGCCACTGCCAACTGTCTTACGTAAATCTTAACTTCATTGAGTGAAGCACAAGTCACCAAATCATATTATAACGTACAAACCGCGTTGTCTCTTTTCTACCCATGGTTCTTTGTCCATGTTATGAAAAGCTAGATTAAAATAGATTGATTCCAAGTTTTGCGCAGGTTTAAAATCCAACATATAAATAGTTTATTCAATAACAGTGTATCATATAAAGTACCGACGCTATGTTGGAAGTAAGGAGCATGGAAACATCGTATACATCCCACAGTTTCAATACAAATACCTACCAGAGCCGTAAATCTATAGCCCCATAGATAGCGAAGTGCTTGCGAGCCCGTGGTCTTTGCCAATATTTACTGCGATGTATCTGAGCTCAGCTAATGCATTTTGTTATTCCTCGGTGTTTCAAAGCACACACGATTGAACGTAGAGCCAAACTTTCTTAAAATAAGACTCATTGTAATGAAATATATGGAGTAAAATTTTAACCGGCTTCAAAAACGGAAGAAGTTGTCTATTCAGATGTATGTTTTTTTATTTATTTTATCCAAATTGTGAATCGATGTTTAAGGGTATTTTGTTTGGTAGATGATAATTCAGAAGTTGTTCCATTTATAAGGGTAATCGAAATCGGTGTAGCTATTTTTTAAATATGAACAAAAAAAATGTAAATTTATAGTGATAGCTTTGCATGAAATTTTGTTGAGTGCGTGAATTTAATTTTAAATGAAAGTTTGATTGGTTTTATGTGTAAATAAATTATTTAAAAAATAATCATACTGAAAATATTACACGGGATTTATTCGCGATAAAAATCATTATGTCATGTTTAAGTAGCGTTAGCAGCCGTGATCCAGTAAAGATTGAATACACTGCAGGTTGAAGTGAGAATGGAGGATACACGCACACCACTAGCCATATCAACCGTACCGCTTGGAATACTTGAACTACGTGAGTGAAGCTGCGGAACGGTGTTAGTATTCTATAAGTATGGAATATTTGCGTTGCACAAACATGCCTCCATACACGCAATTTTCATTAAAAAGGTACCTACAACATTTTTGTTTCACGTTTAATATTTGGATATCTTTCCAATTTTGATTTTCCATGTTCATTTAAAAAAAAATAGTATCTAAAACTAGCAGAGCTTTCCGTTGCTACTCACGTAGTTCCCCGTTTCCGATATTTTGCCTGGATAAAAAACAGCCTATGTGTTCTTCTAGACTATAATCTACATCTAGGTATTCCAAATTTTACCCCGATCCATTTATAGGTACGTTATGACGTGATTGAGCAACAAACATCCAAACATCCATACATTGAAATATATAATAGTATGATTTTATACTCAGCCGTGCGCGAAATTTTCACAAAAAGGAGTGCAACGTTTTTGCTTCCAATTTTAATATCTATATCTTTCCAATATATTTTCCATGTTCGAAAAAGTGCAGACTCATTCCAAAAAACATCGTATTTTTTAAATGATAGCCATCCTTGAGTCTACAAAAAATATCTCCCTTTTTGTTCCTCTGGCAACTGAGACAAGCTAGATAAGGATACTTTATTTCTTCTTGTCAAAATTGACGTTCTTTGTAGGCGCTACTTCAAAGCCGTGTCTATACTATACATGTATATTTTGTTTTCATCGACATATTTCTATTATGCTAGAACTTTCTTATATTTTACTAACTAGTAAACTGCTTTCTTTCTTTCGGTGAAATAACGGACCGGGAAATATACATGAACGCAGAGATTTGACTACCTTTGTGATAAGAACGTCTAAGGCTGTGGAATACGTTGCCTGAGTGGGTTTTCCCCGATAGTTACAATCTTTGTGTCTTTGAGAGTGAATCGGGTTTTTCTAGGTAAACACGTTTCATCGTAGACCGCATCGTCACTTAACATCAGGAGAGATGGCTGTCAAGTGTAAACATATAAAAGTTGTTAAAAAACATTTGTGAAACCATGTGGTGCTTCTAGTTATAAATAAAATACTATGACTATAATTAATTGAAACGTATGTGTGATCTGAATTGGTGAAAACGGTATTATAATTTTATAATGTTATAATTTTAGTCTAGACAGTAAGTAAATCATAAAATTATTTCAAGATTACATCTATAAGTTTGAGAATTTATAATTTCTTCTATCTTTGTCTGGGTATTTCCATATTTCAAATACATGTAATTAAGACTACTAAATGTATTAAGTGCCTATATTAGTTATCTGGTTTATATTATATAAGTTAGGGGCTAAATTGGGTCGTGTGAGATACTTCTCCCTACCTAAATTCTACGTATAGGTACTTGTAAATTCTGTTAATCCAATAATAGACCTATTCCACTATCCCATCTATGAACTATTTATAGCTATTGTCTTTGTTTTACAGTAGTCGGATTTATGTTTTTTAATTTTTCTTACTACAAATAGCACAAGGGGTAATCATTCTACAAATAAATGATTTACTAACAAACATTCCTACACATTACTGCATTTATAATATTCGTAAGAATCATATTATACCTAGGTTACGTAACTTTGGGACAGTTGTCATCGCCAACTCATCCGTAAACTCGTGATTCCTCGAAACACACAGTTTTTAAATAAATACACGGGTAACTGACGTTTGATATAGTCAGTCCAGTATTTATTGAAAATGTGTACTAACCATGTTAGTTTTTTCCTGACGTTAGCTTTGATCAAAGGTTTGGCTTACGGTGATTAATATCACCGAAATGTTGATAAAACTATTACACGAGATTTGATGACGATTCAAGTTATTATTTATTATTATATCTAATTAAATCTAATATTTACTTTCTTCCCGACGCGACGACGTCTCAAATATTATTTCAAGTTGTGAATGCTTTAAAACTTTAACATTAACTACGGTTCTCATGTCAAAATAACTGAAAAATAGCTAGTTCGAATTTAATACGAAAACAAAAGCTAATCTCTAAAAAAAAAGTGAAAATCAATGTTGAAAATGAGACATCCTTCTCAATTTCCGTAGACCAAAAATACGAGGCTCTAAAAAGCGAAACCTAAATAAATCAAAAATATAGACAGGGCGGTACAAAAAAATGGCGTACGCCTCTGGCCATAATACATGATCTATGCCCATTTTATATTGGGTTTAACCGGGCGTCAGTACACGCAATATATTTAGAGTACCGGTGGGTACGCCCTCTTTGGCAGCTCAATAAAACTATGTGGCCACTTGAATATTAGCTGGTCGGTTGAAATCTATTTATGGTTTTTAAGATTGTGGAGAAAGATGGAAATAATTAGTAGTTTAATGTATTTTTAATAGTATAAAGTAAAAGGTTCCAAACCGGTTTTTCTCGTGGCCCACTTTCAAAACTTAAACATGTGCCTGATGGTAAGCAACATGCCTGTTACATAACAGCACAGTGACACACAGCTATTGGAACATGAAGAGTCCAAATCATTACCTAGCACTGCACTGCGCTCATCACCCAGAGATCTAAGATGTTATATCTCTAAGCCCTGTAATTTCTCTGGAAACATTGCCCTTCAAACCGGAACACAGTAATGTGAAAACATTAATAACTGGCAAAGGTGTGGTACTTCTCCAGGCGGACTCTGCTAGGAGTCCTACCACTACAAACTATTTTCGGTGGACCCCCTGCTGCTACATTATATCTACTGTATTCACAAAACTTCTTAAAATATCACCCTAAATTGAGGGCGTTAAGAAGAAAAAAAAAGTAGTACATTTACTTGAGTCCTATTTTTTTAAATAATACTTGTGGTTAGTGGTTATACAGAATTATAAACATTTATTATTACAAACAATCAAACAATTGACAAAAAAATCAACAATTAACTATGAAATGTAAATGAACAGTAAACACAGTCATACTTTTAATGAGGTGGATGTACTTGATGAATTTGCTTACACTGACTGACAGATTTTTTTTTGCGGACCCTCACTTACAACCTTTGAACCCTTGTTTTCTTTTCAAGTCAACGTGGACCCCTATGTGGTCTCCTATGGATCCCCGGGGTTCCACCTGCATGGAACCTATGGTATAAAGGGACAAGTTGAGCAAGCAATACCTGCCCATAACACCACAGTGACACGGATTTTGGTAAATGAAAAATTCAAGTCTACTGCCTACCTAACACTGCACTGCGCTCGTCACCCAGTTATATAAGGTCATATTTATGCCCTGAAATTTCACTGGAAACATTTATTTATTTTACACTAGCTGCGCCACGCTTACCCACGTTGTTCGCTTTTTTGTTATTTCACTGAGATCAAGAGTAGCGTATGGGTATTTTGTTATTTTGCTGAGATCAAGAGTAGCGTGTGTGGTATTTTGTTATTTTGCTGAGATTAAGAGTAGCGTAAGTGGTATTTTGTTATTTTGCTAAAATC
Organism: Ectropis grisescens; assembly: GCA_017562165.1. Classification (NCBI taxonomy): domain Eukaryota; kingdom Metazoa; phylum Arthropoda; class Insecta; order Lepidoptera; family Geometridae; genus Ectropis; species Ectropis grisescens. The sequence goes on from CM029772.1 coordinate 4,884,807, forward strand.
AAGAGTAGCGTGTGTGGTATTTTCTTATTTTGCTGAGATTAAGAGTAGCGCATGTGGTATTTTGTTATTTTGCTGGGATTAAAAGCAGGGTATGTGGTATTTTGTTATTTTGCTGAGATTAAAAGCAGGGTATGTGGTATTTTGTTATTTTGCTGAGGTCAAAAGTAGCGTATGTGGTATTTTGTTATTTTGCTGAGATCAAGAGTGGCGTATGTGGTATTTTGTTATTTTGCTGAGATCAAGAGGGGCGTATGTGGTATTTTGTTATTTTGCTGAGGTCAAAAGTAGCGTATGTGGTATTTTGTTATTTTGCTAAGATCAAGAGTGGCGTATGTGGTATTTTGTTATTTTGCTGAGATCAAGAGGGGCGTATGTGGTATTTTGTTATTTTGCTGAGATCAAGAGTGGCGTATGTGGTATTTTGTTATTTTGCTGAGATCAAGAGTGGCGTATGTGGTATTTTGTTATTTTGCTGAGATCAAGAGTGGCGTATGTGGTATTTTGTTATTTTGCTGAGATCAAGAGTGGCGTATGTGGTATTTTGTTATTTTGCTGAGATCAAGAGTGGCGTATGTGGTATTTTGTTATTTTGCTGAGATCAAGAGTGGCGTATGTGGTATTTTGTTATTTTGCTGAGATCAAGAGTGACGTATGTGGTATTTTGTTATTTTGCTGAGATCAAGAGTCGCGTATGTGGTATTTTGTTATTTTGCTAAGATCAAGAGTGGCGTATGTGGTATTTTGCTATTTTGCTGAGATCAAGAGTGGCGTATGTGGTATTTTGTTATTTTGCTGAGATCAAGAGTGGCGTATGTGGTATTTTGTTATTTTGCTGAGATCAAGAGTGGCGTATGTGGTATTTTGGACTTATCTAACCATGTTACAAATCAACCTGATCTGTTCAGCCGTGCTGACGTGATTGAGCAACAAACACGCAAACAACCCAACATCCCAAAACTTGCATTTATAATATTAGTAAGACTAGCAGCGCCCTGCGGTCTCACCAAAGCAGGTTCTATTCCCGTTATTTATCTTATTGCAAAAGTAGACACAAACCTTGTCTTTTGAGGCATTGGAACGTCAACCATGAAACAAAGTAACTTTTTTGAACTACAAATAGTCCGATAGAAAAAAAATAGCAGTCATAGGAACTGCCGATAGAAGTAAAAACTCAAGACTCAGAATTTTAGAGCTTACTTAGGTAACTACGCGGGTGAAACCCTGAAGGCGTGCCCATGAGCATGGCCATCAAGAAATGCTGACGTATTTCTAGAAAATTATTGGGAAATGCTGACGCATTTCCCGATGGCCATTTCCATGATCCCGAGTTTGGCCGAAGATTCTTATCATATCCGAGCGTGACGCTAGAATTCAATTCACAGCCTACAAAAAATCTGTATGTGCCGCTTCAAACTAGTCGGTATTAGATCATGCTGATCAGTTGCACATTTTCGGAAGAGTATCTGATAAAACATCGAAAGGCTATTAATTTTGCGTCGATGTTTAAGGTTTTAATATCGTTTCCGAACAAGGTCGTTGGCGCGTCAGTAATGTTTTTAATTCTACTTCCTACTAATTTTATAAATACTAAAGATATGTTGCCATTGCGCATGTCAGTAATTTAAATTCATCCGAAATAACCTGCCCAAAAGCGTCTAAAATGCACACAACCCGTTGCGCTGCTCCACCGCCATTACGCTGCTACAACCCTATCACGCTATATTAATTAAACCTACATGGGTAACGCGAACCCGTGAAATTTGCTGCTGCCAAAAGTCTACTAAGTAGCTAAAGAAAGTTTCACTTACAAATATATAGCGTTCGTAATTTGGGCCTATTCATAAATTTTACAGCGATATCTTGACAAGAACAATACAATCTAGAAACATCAGAGCCGGTACCATGAGTTTTCTCTCTCTCACTGCCATGGTCGTTCAATTGATATGAGGGTTGTCGATTGTGACCAATAATAATTGTTTTACTATACTAGAAAACGTAAAACCAAGGATCAGGTTAAGTGTCGTATTATAGATGAGACCTATGTCTAGTTGATGAGTATGGGTTGGAATCTTGATAATAATAAATGTAAGTTAAATTTATCCGGTAATATGTTTAGCAACGTACGGAACCATGAACGTTTCATCATCATTTCTACCACGTAATAACAGGCTATAGAATATCGATCTTCAGAAAGTCTTCCCGGCGAACTTTGATGCGGAAAAGTTTAAAAAAGGGTATCTTTAAACGCCATGATGTCAGCATCTCTGATGTGCCCTGATTGTTCGCTTGTTGCCACTAGGCCCATACAAAAAAATGTGAATTGTTCTCTCGAAGTCATTGCGAAAAGAACTCATAGTACGAGTTCAGTTTTGATATCTCGTTAGTGTTTTAGTACGGAAACCAGCTGGGCCTACCTTTTACGTATTTGAGTAGCAATCAGTCAAGTTCGGTCGGAAACTGGAGCCAAATTACAATTTTACTACACGCTCCGTCTAGGCATTTATGGCTTTATGTTATGCTGAATGAGGGCAGTTTGGCCTAACTGTCTGGATAGGTTTATAGGTGTAATGTAGGCAGCCGAGGAAATTAGACCGTTACGAAATCTTTTCTGTTGATAATGGTGAAAATAGAAAAGAAAAACGATCTACTGAACAAGAAGCAATTTAATTTAAAAGAATCTTACTAATATTATAAATTCGAAAGTTTGTGAGTGTATATGGATGTTTGTAAAAAATTTCAATAATAATTCTTACATACATAGATAATAGATTGTACTAACACATACGCTATATTTCCCCGATAAATAAATAGATAAAGAACTAGATTGGGAACTGCGCAAGTAAAACTATGGAACCCAGTTAGTCTCCAATAAATTGACAATCGCTAAAAAGTATCGTGGTAAAAAAACTAGACATCCTAATTGAGTAATTTGGGACGCCACTTGCGTCAATATTATTAATTGCCGCCAGCCATCTGAGCTGCAGCAGAGGATGCTTCTGACAAGAAGAAGGAAAAGTGCAGCACATTGATGTCGCTGTACGAACTTGTACCTGTCGCCGTGGACACCTTTGGTTGTTGAAGAACAGAGACTATAGGGCTAATTTTAGAGTTAGGGCGCTGGCTCAGGGAGAACACGTGTGACTCCTGCGCTCGTTCCGGGAGCAAAAGTTTTCCATTGTCATTCAACGATGGAACGCAGAGAGCGTCATAAGTACCTTTGCGCCGGAAGCAGTTTGGTGTGGGTTAATAGGAGTGACGATTTTTGATTTAATGTGCCATCAAAAAGCTACTCAATAACTGAAACATAAGTGAAAGAATTACTTTGTTACCTTAAAAACTTCCCGTGATATGACGATTTTAAAATCACAATTTTGGACTCTTCCAAAAACGCTTCATACAAAAACACTACAGAAGCGTGACGTCACAGTGCCGTACTTTCTATGCGTCGCGCGTAAAGTTTGTATGGCAGCTATATTAAATATTGCGTATAGGAAACTGATTGCTTAACAAAAGTCACTTGAAATTGAATGGGATATCCAATGGTAAATACATTTTCTAGTAATTTCGTACTTTTAAAATGGACTTGCCCATCCAATTTTGAATGATCATAAAGTAAGTTAACTTAACAAAATATCAAAATTAAAATTCATACATGTTTTATCCTATTTAAATACTGTCATTATATCAGATAATTTAATATAATTGCAGGACCTGTCGTCACGCCTATTGAGTAGTTTTTAGGTAAAAAATTGATATGCTTTGTTTTTAATTTGTCTGCTTACTTTCTCACTTTAAACTAAATTCATGGTTTACGTGCCAAAGACACGAGTATTTTCTGATGGTTTATTTAATCTGAGTATCTTCAAGTCTAGAATACAAATACTTTATTTACCAAAATTACGCCTACAAAAGTTTGCCAGTGAGCGCTAAACTAAGCTTAAGCTTTTGTCTTGGGACTCAAGAGTAAGGTCTAAACTAAACATAGTACAAGTTAATAATATAAAGTACAAGAACAAAATCAAAAATTGACTAACTAACTAACCCCCGACTACATTGGATATGTTATCTGTGCAACATTCCACTAGTCAAGTCCTTTCATTTGATACCCATATTGAGGTAGGTTGCGCAGAAATATTTTTTTATCCGCCATTTTGTGGAGGCCGCCGTCTTAAATCGATATCAACGATGCGTAGCTAAGAACATTTGCACGGATATTAACCTTCAAACGAAAAAAAACCGCATCGAAATCGGCCAATCCGTTTGAGCTCTACGGTGCCACAGACACACACACAGAAACAGACAGACAGACAGACACACAGACAGGCATCGACGTTAAACTTATAACATCCCTTTTTTGTTGGGGGTTAAAAATATGCCTTCACAAAACTTACATAGCAACAATGCAAAGTTAATCATTAAAACAAGTGGTCTGCAGAGAATTAGAAAACCGTACCGAGTGATCCATCAATAGCGAAAGATCCAAAAATAGCGGAACAAACCAGACGGTTATAAGCCATAAGACAAACCATAAGTAATAAATTCATATTATAACTTATGGTAGATTCCATGAACCAGGGTTTCAGTTCAGAATGGATCAGTTATTTCTAGCTAAGTGCAGCTAAAGCATCATTTATTTTATCAGGCATGTCGGTCTAGAGCAAACGTATTAGTGGTTTAAAGAAGAGTTAAACCTGTATTTTTCATTTTGGCCTGACCACTGAAATATGTCAAGGATTAAAAACACCACGAAGGCTTAACGATCGTATTCCAAATATTTTTAAACTCAAAGAGAAAATATTAATCTTCAGCGTTTGTATTACCGTGGTTAAAGTTCGTTTGAGGAAAGTAGAACATTTCTATGCCGATTGACTGAATTTTACCACTAACAAGGTTCCTGGACTTCCCTCCCTCCTAGTTTACAATTAAAGCTACCGTGTACATAACGTTTGTACCAAATTAACGTACAGTAGAATTTAGAACCTCCTCTTTTTTCGCGTAGGTACTTCCTGCTCCGGTTATTTTGCAGGAACAAAAAAATAACCTTTAACATAAAGGCTATTCTTATATATTCTTGACTATAATTTTAATTCCAATTTTAAATTAACATTTTAGTCTGGATTATCACATAAGCTACTTTTTCTCTCTTTATCTTTTGATCTATGAGGAAATAGTAGGAATGGAGAAATAAATCTAAGCGAACTGTTAATTTGGAAGACTTTTATTACTCGCATTTCTTTTTAGCAGTTTTAAGAGAGCGACCGCAGAGCCGATGAACGTTGGGGAAGAAGGGTTCTGGAGTGGAGACCATGTTCAAGACGTGCCGTGGGACGGCCTCCCGCTCGGTAGACCGACAACCTGAAGAGTGTGGCGGGAAGCGTGTGGATGCGGAGGGCCGAGGACCGGATTTGGTGGCACAATATTGGAAAGGCAATGTCCAGCAGTGGACGAACATGGGCTGACGATGATGTTGATGAAACTGCTAATTTATAATATTTTGCAGAATCCGCCTGGGAACGTACCACGCCTTTGCCAGTTATTCCGCCATCAAGCAGTAGTGTGCAAACATTAATGCGTTCTGCTTTGAAGGGCAATGTTTCCATAGAAATTACCGGGCTAAAAGATAAAATATCTTATATTTATATCCAGGTGACGAGCGCAATGCGGTAGTAAGTAATGATTTAAATTCTTCATGTTACAATAGCTGCCTGTCACTGCGCTGTTAAGGGCAAGCATGTTGGTTACCATCAAGCATATGTCCTGCTCGTCTTGTCACTCCATACCTACTATAAAAATTAGAATGAAGAAGTTACTTACTATCAGGCACATATCCTGCTCGACTTGTATCTATTCATTCCATACCATAAAAAAGGTTCTATAGGGATGTATGGCTCGCTTAACTCTAGAGTTAATATTAGTTCCTTACATATTATTATGTAATTAGTATTTGATTTCAAATATCTCCTCTTTGGTTTGTAATTCAAATTTCAAATTTATACATCTATCTCTATATATAAAAACTTAAAAACGTTATGTGGGTTTGTGTACGCTTCAAAAATTCAAAAAGTTCTGCACCGATCGAGCTGAAATTTTAGAATAATATATAATCCGCACCGAGGATTGTTTTTATCTATTTTTTGCATCACAATGTGCCACAGCAAAGCGTGACAGGGTATATGTAGCCTATGTGGCTAGTTCATTTATATTTTTATCCTTTGTAAACCGTAATGCATTCGTTGTTTTCTATACCTATTAGTTTTTTCATTCGGTCACTCAGTTTACAAAATAGAAAACTATTTGAGGTTTTTGAGATCAAAGTTGTCCAGTTCGACAGAACACCAATTTCATATGTAAGGACATAATATATGTCTCGACGACGGTGGTACGTCTAGCCATATGAGTAAAATAGTTTTGGCCCACCCAGGGTATGCGGAAACTATCCCGCTTGCTGTAAGGAACTACAACTCGCGAAGTTTAGTGGAACATCGTTTGACTTGCTGAAGGAAGCGTGCGAGACAGAATTTTACTACTTCTGAAGTTTCTGAAGCTCGAAATTTGGAAATAAATCAACAAGTATGCGTTGGCAGATTTAAGTTATTTTTTGTTGGTAATTTACTTGTATTTTTTATGTTTTAATGAAACTGTAGTAAAGTAAAGATGTTACAATTACACAGTTCGTTGCCAAGATGTCGGTGAAGTACAAATATTTTTTCGATAATACAACACAAGTGTGAAGTTGTAACGCTACCTGTAACTTTAAATAAATTGTGAAAATAAGTAGGTGCAAGAGTTTGTATTTGCTTCTGCCTTTATCATTGAAGGAAAGTATAAATAGTAAACATTTTTTTCTTCATTTTTTTATTTATTAAAGATGGGTATTTTTAAAAAACTCTTTTCTGAACCTGTGTTTTAAATTTTGGATTTAGAGTTCTGGAAAAAAAGACTCGTTATGATCCGCGCAGTTCCCATTTTCGTTATGTTTTCGTGATAAAAAAGATCCTGTGTGTTAATCCAGACTATAATCTCTGTCTCTAATTTCTATCTGCTAAGAAGTTTTGATGCTATTCAACACAAAACTTTCGGCTTTTATGATATTCAATTGATTCTGTATACGTGTTTAATCATATTACCCAATAAGCCGCTGATATTTTTTTTGCCCGTAGGTACTTCATGCATGCTGTTTATGGGCCCACTAACAAACGCCGAAAGTTGCACAAAATAGTTTCAAATGATAGGTATAAATTACAAACTACCCTCTTTCTTTGTTTTTTGGAATGATAACTAATATTGGATTGTTCTTTATAGTATCGCAACCATGATGTATAAAAAAATGTTTGCTACGTATTTAAATAAAAATATCTTTCAACTTTTCATTTTGTAGCAATATTTCATTTGAAGTTAAAGTTTGTTTTTATGGTTTTAAGAAGATATTTTTGATTTGATTAACACAAATTTTGATTAGTAAACATAAATTTGAATCCGATAATTTAGTACAACCTATTTGCTATTTGTTGCTATTTCACGGTTTCCCTGTCAGTAAAAAAAGCTTCATGAAATGTAACTTTACTTTACTTGCTTTTTATAACGTGATCCTTCCGGCTTTGTACATAATTTCTGCGTCAACCTACATAATATTAGTCTTCTAAAATTAAGTAATCTTCGTTGTTTTAATAAAACTTGCATCAGAATTTGGTAATCCGCCAAAGTTTAAATTAACTTCACATAAACTTTGCCTCATTGCAAATGTTGGTATTTATTTTAACAGAAAATTACGTTGTAGAGATGATCTTTAAACATTTTTTGGTCGGTAATTATTGAAATTTAGGATTACTTATTTTTAAAGGACTTAGAATATAAGTAATTACATGGCTTAGTGATAAATCATGTTATAATAAATAAATAAATAAATATTGGTGGACAATTCACACACAGAACCATCTGACCCCAAACTAAGCAAAGCTTGTAATTTTTTTTTTTTAATATAGAGTGACGAGACGATCAGGTCATGTGCCTGATGGTAAGCAACATGCCTGACACATAACAGCACAGTGACAAGCAGCTATTGGAACATGAAGAGTCCAAATCATTACCTAGCACTGCACTGCGCTCGTATATGGTGGCCAGATAGCTGATATAATACATAATGTATAGTTTTAAATACATACTTATTATAAATAGAATCATATGTCTTTGATGTTTTAGCTCATTTATCGCTCATTGCTGAGCATAAGTCTCATTCTGTGTACGCCATTGGTTTGGACTCTGTTTTATTCTCATAAAAACATGATCCACGCCTTGCGATTATCGAGATATTTAAAAATAATTTTAGTGCTAGGACTTAGGACTCTACCCAAATTCTAAGAAGTACGCACCGCACAACAGTTTTGTTAAAACTTAGCTATCTTCCTGTTTGAAATGTAATATCAGATAAAGATATAAATTATCTTAAATTAATTAGATAACCAGTGTAGTGTACTACCATATACAGTAATTTTCACTGTAAATATTGCTACGTGGCTCTATTTTTAACCCTCGACCAAAAAAAGGGGTGTTATAAGTTTGACGTCGATGTCTGTCTGTCTGTCTGTGTGTGTGTGTGTGTGTGTGTCTGTCTGTGGCACCGTAGAGCTTAAACGGATGGGCCGATTTCAATGCGGTTTTTTTTTTATTTGAAGACTAATATCCGTGCGGGTGTTCTTAGCTATGTTTGGTTAATATTGATTCAAAATGGCCGACTCCACAAAATGGCGGACAAAATATTTTTTCACAACCTACCTCAATATGGGTATCAAATGAAAGGGCTTGATTAGTAGAATACTATACACCATAACAAATTTCAAATCCAAGATGGCCGCCACCACAAAATGGCGAATTATATTATTTTTTTCATTATTACCTCAGTATGGGTATCAAACGAAAGTGCTTGACTAGTAGAATGTTGTGCAGATTACAAATCCGAGGAAGTCGGGGGTTAATCAAAATGATCCACCCTACCTACCTATGATATTTTCATGCCGTTCAAGTGAATACGACGAAATGAACATAATTACAAATTTAAATATAATTATTAAAAAAGCCGTATAACAAAACTTCATTTGAATTTTATTTACTCTTATTCAAAAATTAAAAAGTAGTAAAGTGCGAGTCGGACTCGCCCATGAAGGCTTCCGTAGCAGCAAATAACATAATATAAAATATACAATATTTAAATTAAAAAGTTTTTTTAGTTTGTTGTTACTTTAATAAGTGTTTTAACAATAGTGAACTTATGACGTATTAAAAAAACTACTTCATAGATCTCATTTCACCAGATCAAACCAATTGTCGTTGAAAGTTTACATGGTAATGTATACATACATACCTAACTTACATATTTATGTAGGATATGATTGGTCATTTACGGTGCGATGTAGGCTCCGTCGCACTACTTTAATGTCACTTCTTCTGATTTTAGGACTCGTGTGTGGAGCGTTTTACACTAATCTCATCCAAATTGTTGATAGATTAATGACGGTTAAAGCTATCAAGATGATCAAATCATACCAGTCTTATTAATTTTGTGTGATGTCGAAAACTTTAAAATGTTATGTGGTCAAAAAATCAAAAGGTTTTTACCTCACGTAAGTATTGAGTAGGTACGAGAATGTCCGATTTGATTTGTCATAAAATAAATTTAAATACCGCGGAATACTGATAATTTTTCCAGGTGCAGCTGTAAAAATCTTGTTATCGCAACAGGCTTTAATTGTGAGGAAAACATTGAGAAAGATCAAGAAATGTTGTAGGGACGTGCATCATCCACCAACCTGCTTTTGGCAAGAACGCGGAGTTGTGACCTGAATGAATCGTTATGATAGAAGATTCTGAGTCCCAATACATAAAATCGACTAATTTAATTATTTTGATTTGATCAAATTCATTTACTTTACATTACATTTCTAAATTTTCTTTGAATTTATCGTGAAATGAATTTATAATCTGAATTAAATTAATTTCATTTCGTGTGTCTTGGGTAAATGGTGAGTGAGTTTAACTGCGTATGAAAACCACTAAATCCGCCATAAAGCTAGCCGAACAGCATCTCCAATAAAATTTAATAACAAGGTGAACACGCTAGTTAATTAATAAGCATAATTGGATTTTATAATCCACGTTTGTGCTGAAATTAACTCCGCCCCAATATTGGTGATTAAAATGTTAATAGTGAGCAGAGGATGTCTAACCGATTCACAAGGAATAAAGAAAAAAATATTTTTTAGCAAAAAAAGCATTTAATAACTTAAATTAACAAGTACCTGGTTGACCGAACTTTGCTCGGTTTAAATGCGTTTATAAAGGGTTCGAAGTAAAAGATTTTCTCAGAAAAAAAGAACAAAAAGAAAAGACCCGAGTGTAACCATCAGGATTCGAACCGGGGCTTGTTGATTCCGAGGGCGAGTAAATTCCGTCTGAGCCATTTAGACTTAAGGAACAGTGGCGAAATAAGTTATCGTATTCTAATGTCATTGTAGGAGTTTTTCATTGTATAAAACCGTGCATAAAATTATGTTTTTAAAAAATAAAACCTAGCTAGATCGATGTATCGTCCCTGAAACCCCCCTGTATACATAGTTTCATGAAAATCGTTCGAGCCGTTTCCAAGATTCAGATTCTATGTATATATACCTACAAGAATAGCTCGTTTAAAGGTATAAGATTTCTGGTGACACATTCCTAAATTCTCCGAAAATCGAAAAATAGTTTTATTTCGTGTTTAGCAGAGTCATTCCAAAATGTGTCTTTGATTTATTTTCTTTTCAACAAATATTGAAAATTTTAATTTGGATTCCGATTTCAGTTGTTTGAATCAATACGCCCACGCCCCAGTGATAATGAACCCATTTTACGTGAAAAGTATTTTTTGTGGAACGATGGTTATTACAAGCTTGGAACAGACAGAGATTTTTATGCGCGACCGAATCGAAAAAAAAATGTGGGGCTAAATCGTTAGAAAAAATTATAACGGAAGTGACGCGTAAAAATGTGACCAGTGTGACCATGTCACACCGTACTATAAAATAATAAAACAAATCATTTTTTTACACTGTTTTGATTCTGTATTATCCCAAAGAACTTCTTTCCTCTTGTTTTACTTGACGCATCTACTCTTCATAACGTCTTCTCACATCCCAGTTTTTATTCAATGAGGTATCTTAAACAGACTATTAGGCGACCGCCGGAAAAAGACCGTGTCAACGCTGACCGCACCGCATTATCTGGTCGGCGGCTGGACAAGGGGAGATTAGCTTTTAATGCTGGTCAGGTTACCTTTTCACGAAAGGTTAATGGTATTCGGACAAATAAATAATTATTATCGGTTCCTTTAGTTATTGAGTGGTTTTACGACAGAGATTGTTTTTTAAATATGCGTATGGATATTTGGCCTGAGTCGATTATTACCGATTGAAAGAATCGTACTACGTACTTTCAAGTCGCTAGTAACTCGGTTTCTTTTCCATAAACGCGTTTCATTAAAGTCTGTGATATACACAATTTATACATAGATCGTTTTCGTCATTAGGAATGATGATGTTCAAGTGATGTACCTACATAACCAAAAATTAACGATAAAGCGAAGTGACGAGTACCTAGGCCAAAGGCCTCGTAGTTACCTACACTACTATCTAATTTGAAAGTGAGTTCAGTTCACATTCTAGCACTTACTACGTTTGTCATCTTTAAAAGAAGACCATGCACATATTTGCCCTATTTATTTGTCTTTGCTTACTGCCTCGTCATTGATGTAATAATATTATTGACGTTTTGTTTAAAAGTTGCTTATTTTTATAATAAACTAGCTGTACCCTGCCACGCTTCGCTGTGGCACATTGTAGTTTTGTAATGCAAAATAGATAAAAACAATCCTTGATGCAGATTATAAATCATTCTAAAATTTCAGCTCGATCGGTGCAGAACTTTTTGAGTTTTTGAAGCGTTCACAAACTAACATTACATTTTTATATATAGAGATAGATAGATATACAACAAGGTTTAATGTAAACTTGCAAGTTTCTTCACTTAAAAAAAAACGTTATTTATTTGTACTCGAAAAATTCAACTAAGATTTTTTCAACAATTTCTCATTAAATATTAACCTTGGAGCAAGCACTCTAAACTATACGGAGGACACTCTGCCAAGTTAGATAAGCTCGTGTGCTTACAAAGTTGAAGAAAAACTTGCCTTTTCATCAATTGTGTTGGAATCATAGATGTATATTAGAATTAGAATAGACACCGTAACTGCCCATTTTAACCGACTTCAATAAAGGAGGTTCTCAATACGGCTGTATGTTTTTTTTCTGTTTAAATACATATGTTTGGGATTGTACCGTCATTTGTGAATCGACATAATATATTTCTGGTTCTTGTTTGTTTGGTATATAAAAGGTACTTTAGAGGTAAATGTTCTTATTAAACAAAATATGGTTATTGCAAAATCAAAATATGGTTATTGGTATCGCAAAATATGGTTATTGCACTCTTGGAACAAGTCTTGTTCCAACAGTGCAATAACCATATTTTGCGTACATAAGTAAAAACAGGTTGAGAAATCTAAAAATATAGTTTTTGACGACAGTGTCAGCGATATCTTCCAGGTAAGACAGAACAGCGAATATGAAAATTGAAAGGTGTAAACTACAAATAAGAACTATGAAGTCGATAATTTACAATTTGTAATGATAGTACGTATGCACAAAATCTCATCGCACCTGATATTAAACAACAATACAGCCTATGACATAGTGTGCTTACCTAGAAGGAACAACGTATAATATGCGATATCTATCTGTTTAAAGTCTGTGATCGAAGTGTATGAGGCAAGTGACTGAAACAAAAGTTTGAGAGAACAATGGCGCCCAAAACACAATGGGCCTGGGAGCAGCAGACCAAAACTAAAAGTACGAGATCTGTTCTAAAGGAACTTTTATGAGATCACTCGTCCATAGCTTTTGATTACGGGAATAATAGGAACATAATCGACATAAAACGATTCGCTTCGGAAAAAAAACATTTTTAATAGTTTTACTTGAACTTACTTTAGTGATTAATTAGTATAATTATAAACCATAGTAGACAGAATATCTCAGACATTGTATCATCGCTTAACATCATTAGTTAAGGATAAAATATCATATAGCAAATATAATACAGACAAAATATGTGATATGCGAAAACTGTTCCAATAGCTCCGTGTTGACATGGGTATGCATGTTATTTAACATCAGGCATATAGTCTGCTCGCCCTGTCACTCTATTCTATAATAAATAAAAGCTTGTAAAAAGGTCATGTGGTGGTAAAATGCACATTTATTATCGACGAAAATAACTCTTAATGTCCTATACAAAAGAGTATGGATATCATCGGCACTCTGACAGTGCCGACAGAAGTGATAACGAATAATTATTACGTGCATACACAATTCATACAGCGGCGTTGCAATACATACCTACCTAGAGATTTACTACGATAACATGACCCGCCCTCCAGAATTCAAAACATTTGAAAGTATTTGTGAAAGCTTATACAACGCACCACCACGCATGTGCGTAGTGCTACTACAGACGAATAATTACAACTACATACAAACTCTTTCGTAAGGATGTGACTACACACATTAAAACAGTAATTTGGAGGGCGGGCCATGTTATCGTAGTAAATATCTACTTATATTCGTCGGTAACGGCTAGAGTACTGAGAGCTTAATTGTTTTATTATCATCTCAAGAAAAAATCCAATGCGCCTAAAAAGCGTTCATGTCAAAATAAACAACAATGATACACTATAATAAAAAGACTATCACAATGGTTTCAAATTTTAGGCCCCACGAATGACTGTAAGTCAAGAAGAGTCAAGCTGATAACTTTGAAACTGCTTTTGTTAAAACATAGCTAGAACACTCCCAAATATTTCACCATTCAAATAATTATTTTACAAATATTTAGAAAGAAAAAATATTATGAATTATTATAACATGTAATTGTACTTACTTATAATTAATGTTTATATAATTTCACTGTAAAATTGACCTGTACTTGTTGTATGAATAAATGAATATGAATCAAAACCAGTTCATTCGTTCGGGATCTACGATGCTAGACAAGTGCACAGACACATTAAACTTATATGGTGCTAAAATGTTAAAATCGGTTGAGCCGTTTCAGAACGAACATAAACATTGTAAAGAGATTCTTATATAAAAGATAGAATTTACCGAATCGTGTTTACAGACTGTAATGTACCTTCATGTCTTTATTTCATAAGCGTAGCCACGGATGAGCGCACTTTGTGGGTTCAATGGGCCCAACAGTAGAACTTTTGATCAAAGCCGTACCTTTTTCGGAGATATCAAAGTTACTTGTCTTGTTTCAATTGCAAGAACTGCGTTGTCGTTGTAAAATGTATTGTAATTTTATATAACGTAGAGATCAATTTGTGAAATTTTGGGTTTTAGTAGAAAATCTGACAAACAGGCAGGCTACCGTTAGTATGTGGTATTCGGCAGGTAATAGACATTCTGCGTCTAGACGTTGAAAATATTTTAGCAATCTGAAGAAATGTAGCGTGTTTTGTATTTGTTGGTTGTATATGCAAATACAAAATACAATACAATTGATCTCTTATATTTGTGGTTTACCTCTTAGTGTCAAAAATTAAGTTAAAAACAATATAACCGTAAATCAGACGCAGCCACAGTGCCTAGTGTGGGGCCAACGGTCAAGGTTATAAAAAACTTTAGTGTGCATTTTTTTATGTGAGGGAAATACATTTATGTATCCCCATCATGCAGGGGCATAGTGAGGTATGTCGGGCTCGACACTATAACGACGACAGATATGGCTCCCCGACTACAACCCCCACAGATTACTCCTGCATGGCTAGGGGTCAAGGGTCGCTGGGTCACTTTTCGAACTCCCGTCAAGGACCTTGACCCTAAGTGTGTATTTACTTGTACTCGCGTTATGTGTAATGTATATTCTATGAGTCTCGCATCTGGTTATTGCTAATAATTATGTTTTTATAATATTTTAAGCATTTATTGACCAATTTGTCTTGGAGAATCAGGTTAAATAGCTTTCAAGAATAGATTTTATTTAAAACCTAGGTATGTGAAATACCCAGGTTTTGTTAGATAAGCGTATAAAAAGTTAGTGTTTATGAAAGTATGTTTTTAAAATACAACAGTACTATAAATCCACAAACATTGTACATTATTATTATTGTAAAACATAAAACAAAATTTTACATAACAAAATTGAAACCCCAAAACATGACCATTCTTGTGCAATATAATATCGACTTGCGTTTCCAATTCCGATCCAACCAAGAAAATTTCACCCGATCTTCAAATATTATGCGAATCGGGCTCAATGACCAGAAAATCTTAGTTTTGGGGTCACACGGGTGTTATTTATTGTCAAAAAACACGTTCTCTTTTAGCGGAAGGAACGAAGACGTAGCGTCATGAGGATGTAAATAGATCTAGAGATAAGCTCCGATATATGGTAGCAATTTCCCTTGCAGAAGGGTGAACGGAAAGAAAGAATACTCACTTGCTTCCATTTTGCACTGCGAATATTCAGTAAGGCGGCCAGGACACGGCAAGTCTCTTTCACAATTTGTTTTATGAAAAAATACGTAAAATTTTATAACGAGGACTTATTTGCTGAATTTCATATATAAAATTTTTCTCGCTATACAGGAATATGAAAAGAGAAATAAAGATTATAAAAAGCGGTAATGAGCGGTTTCTGTGAATAGTTTAGTTACGTTATCACGAAATAGATAGACATTTATTTATATATATATACTATTTAAAACGACAAAAAAATCAAATTTAATAAATGTATGCCATTCCATATCTACCCAAAGAGTATCTTCTGCTTGAGCACGGGGTCTAGTCAAAGAGGGATTAGTGGATATGGATCTTGTCAATTTGTACCGGTATGAAAAACGAACAAAAATATTTCTTTATTATTTATTATTTAGATCTATTTTCCGATGACATACTATCCGATGATTGCGCTGCAAACAAGTACTTGCGTTGAAATGTGTAAGTTCGTAGTAAAGAAGGGTATTCTTAAGACACCACAACAAAGTGAAAACTGTATTACTCTAATGTTTGGGTCAAATGAGGAATAACTCAGTGAGTCGTTCATAGTCAGTATCAGTTAGTTAGTAAGTTAAAGTTAATAGAAGAAGAAGAAGAAATTGGTGGACAATTCACATAACACCATCTGACCCCACACTTAGCAAAGCTTGTAATATGGCGGTCAGATAACTGATATAATACTTATATAGTTGTAAATACATACTTATTATACATAGAAACACCCAGACACCGTGCAAATATTTGAATTCAACACGCAAATATTTGCACTAGGTGAGAATCGAACCCACGACCCTCGGCTTCGCAGGCAAAGTTGTTACCCACTAAGCCACGAGGCCAGTCACACGAGCTAATATTTTTTAAAGTTTTATAAATATCAAAATAGTAAATACAGTGAAACAACGCTAAAGAGCAACTGCCTCTTTCTCGCTCTACCCGAGCTCTACTCTTAGCGGTCGCGAGTTCATCACCTCGGAGCGTGACCGGCCTTCTACCGCCTCACTAGACTGGCTTTAGCGTTGCTATTGCCATCTCTATAAAAAAGAAGAAAGAAGAAGAAAAGAAAGAGAGACAAACATCAAAGTTAAGACAGTTTTCTTTCCTCCAGATCAGTCTCCAAACCTTACAGCCTACGATAAATCTGTGTGCGGTGCGCGTAAAGAAGTTCTCAATTCAGAAACTAAACAATAGATACCTGAACATTCCTGCAAAGAGCAAAGTCTCGGAAAATCGCGTCTTCTTGATAAAGTGCCTCAATGTGAGACGTGAAGCTTTCGATGTACAGGAAGAAAATAGTTTTCCTCCGTTTTCCGTTTTGAATACAAAAAAACGGAGGTGATATTAATGGCCGGAAACAGAAGTACAAAAATGAAAGTATTTTAGTACTGCGCGATGAAAAGGGGTTTTATTTCTCTTACCATTTATTACAAGTAGAATAGCATCCGTTTTCATTTCGATGTCTTGGGGTTCTAAGTTCTTGGGGTTATCTTGTATGAGATCTTGATCAATTTCAAACGTGAAAGGGTAATTTATTAAAGAGACCATTTTTGTTATTTGTCGTGATGAAATACGTTTTCAAATGATTTGTGCTATTCTTAAAAGCACAAATCTTATTTGAGAGAAAAGTGATACCTAATGAAGATATTTTTCAGTTAGTTTGTACCAGTTACTGTAAAATTTTAAGTACCATCAGATTGTAATCTTACGTGAGATTAGAATGGTAAGTTAGGTTAATTAATAAAAATAAGTTGTTAGATTATTATAATCTGAGGGTATTTGCAAATTTTCGGTGAAATACACATTAAGGATATTCAACAAATTTTAGATTTTTTTTTAAATGTTTCACTTTTGTTTAAAATCCCGCTGGTAATTTTGATAGTTATGCATGACATTGAATTTAACATTATTTTAATCATATATTTATTTGTACCAATAAGCTATTTTTTACCTATTCATTTGAACTTTTTATCAGAGTTACTCGTTGCAGAGTCCTCCTGGCAAAATAATACATCTTTGCAAGTTATTCTGCCGCCAAGCAGTAATGTGCAAACATTGCTGTGCTGTGAGCATATGAGCAGGCATGTTCCTTACCGTCAGGCACATGTGCTGCTCGTCTTGTTACTACTATACTATGAAAAAAAAAACATGCACACAGATAAAAGAAAAACTCAATTTTAATAAAGGTTTGTAGTCAATTACTTCTTGATTTTCTTTTGATGACTTGACTTGACTTTTGTTTTCCTTTTCTTCAAACGAACCTGTAGAACGCAAGCAATCCCATCTTCTTTCGTTTAGACTATGTTTTATCAGAGATCGCTCTTAGCGATAAGGCCGCCAATTGAAATGTCATCTTTTTAATAATAATTTAAGTTTATTTTGTGTTTTTATATTGTGGCTTTTAATAAAGTGTTTTCTTATCTTATCTTATCTTATCTTATCCTATCCTATCCTATCCTATCTTATCCTATCCTATCCTATCCTATCCTATCCTATCCTATCCTATCCTATCCTTTTTTTTTTTTTTTTTTTTTCAGGGAAAATTCTTTATGAATTCCACCCTCCTTGGGGGTAGAGTAGGGTGGGTATGTGGGACTCCCACCACTGGTGGCCTACCCACTAAAAACCCTGGGTCGTTACATGCAAGCGCTGATATGCCAGAGCTACGGGAACACTTTCGTACTCGCCCGCGGCCCTGGCGGCGCTGGTCTCTGAGACCCTGCCTATCGTAGAGGTGGAGCTGGAGAACCTCCACCCCTCTCTGTCTTAAGAATACACGCAGTAGAACTGCACACACCGCCTCAGGGACTTCACTCTTCTAGCAGCGGACTCCCCGAGCCCGCGCCTAAGGTCCCTCTTTGGTGGTGGTCGGAGGAGGGCGTGGAAAATTCTCCTCCGACGCCCAGGTTTTTGTTGGCGCATTGGAAGGTTAGAAGTAATCTCCCTTTCGCGCTCGGCTGTTTCTTTCTGGGACATTACTTGCTCGCAGAAAGAAACAGCCGCGTCCCATGATCTCTCGCACCCAAGCATTGAACTGACCAACGCTGGGAGCGAGAGATCATTTCTAAAGTAACGAGGACCCGACGCTCACTTTCCCACGCAGGGCATTCCTGCAATGTGTGCTGCGCCGTATCCTCCCCGCAGCTGCAGTGGTGGCACATGGTTGTCGGTTCCCTCCCGGCTATGCGACACAAGTACTTACCGAAGCATCCATGCCCGGTAAGCACCTGCACAAGCCGAAAGGTAAGCGACCCATGCGCCCTGTCCAACCAAAGTTCAAGGACGGGTCGGATAGCCTCGACGGTCCAAATTCCAGCTCTAGGGCGAGCCAATAGCTCGCTCCATTCCTCTAGCATGGACCGCCGAGCGTGGAACTTCCACACCGCTATCTCTCTCTGCGTCAGTCGCTGCCCTCGATTGCGGAGTTCCCTCCGCCATTCATACATATTTGCATGAATTTCTGCCTCCAAATCCCACGGTGGCGATCCTGCCAGAAGGCATGCGGCCTCGCCAGATATTGTACGATAACCTCGTATCACTCCTATGGCCATCGCCCGTTGCGGTCGTCTCAGCAAGGTAGCTGTTCGTTCGTCTAGGGCGCCGGCCCACACAGGTGCCCCGTACATTGCCATGGATTTCACTATTCCAAGGTAGAGGCGGCGACTACCAGTTTTCGGCCCACCAAGATTTGGCAGCAGTCGCTTCAAAGCACCCGCAGCGCTCATTAATCGAGGTACCAGTAGTGCGATATGCTCTCGAAACTTCCACTTCGCATCGAGATGAAGTCCGAGATATTTCATCGTAGACTTCACCTCGATACGCACCCCATCTATAGTAATACGAGCGTCCCGTGGCGGCGTCTTTCGGGGTCCATGAAAGACCATAATTTCCGATTTCTCCAATGCCACCCGAAGTCCCAGCATCGCTATTTTACCTGTAACAATCTCGGCTGCTGCAGAGGCATGACAGGCAGCTTCCTCGAAAGTCTCGCCTCTGGCAGTCACGAGCGTATCATCTGCATAACAAGTTACGCTGGCACCCGGATTGAGAGCTCCTCTCAGTACCCAGTCGTACCCGATGTCCCACAAGATTGGGCCCAAGGCCGAACCCTGTGGCACACCGCACGACATCTCCCGCTGCAAAATTCGACTATCTTTCCCGGTATAAGAGACGAATCTATCAGAGAGATAGGAACCTATGATTCGGCTGAGATAGAGAGGCACTTCATGATATTTCAGTGCCTCTTCTATACAAGCCCACGGTAGACTGTTGAAGGCGTTAGCGATGTCAAGAGACACAGCAACCACCACGCCACCGCGGGAGACCTCCGCATCAGATCCTATCCTATCCTATCCTATCCTATCCTATCCTATCCCCATCCTGTCCTATCCTATCCCTCCCCTGTCCTATCCTATCCTATCCCATCCCATCCTATCCTATCCCATCCTATCCTATCCTATCCTGTCCTATCCTATCCTCCTATCCTGTCCTATCCTATCCTATCCTATCCTATCCCATCCTCCCATCCTGTCCTATCCTATCCTGTCCTGTCCTATCCTATCCCATCCTATCCCATCCTATCCTATCCTATCCTATCCTATCCCATCCCTATCCTATCCTATCCCATCCTATCCTATCCTATCCTATCCCATCCTATCCTATCCTGTCCCATCCTATCCTATCCTATCCTATCCTATCCTATCCTATCCTATCCTATCCTATCCTATCCTATCCTATCCTATCCTATCCTATCCTATCCTATCCTATCCTATCCTATCCTATCCTATCCTATCCTATCCTATCCTATCCTATCCTATCCTATCCTATCCTATCCTATCCTATCCTATCCTATCCTATCTTATCTTATCTTATCAGAAACTACCGGTCTGTCCCAGCTTTGCCCGTAGGATATATTGTACCTTTTTATTATTTACCTTCGTGCGATAAAAAGTAGTTAACCTATATGCTATTTCATACCATAATTCAACTGTGTTCCAAACTTCAATCTGATCTGTTCAACGTGATCGAGCAAAAACATTCAAACTTTCCCATTTATATTATTAGTAGAATAACGTTAGTATAGTAAAAATAAACTCAAAATCCTTTTTATAGATCATCAGCAAAACTTTATCGACACAGCAAACATGTCGACCGATTTTATCGCAAAAGGCCTCTAGCGAAAGCCTGTTAACACACAAGCCCGCATCTGGGCAACTCATCAACTTTATTGAACTTGCTAACGATAACACATAACGTAAAAAGTACCATTATATTTTCGTATACCCCTTCAAAAGCCATTAGGGTTATCAGTGGAGCTTAATGTCGGTCCGTCCTCATTTGTGCCGTGAAATAATTGATTCACATAAATCCACGGCACGGTGTAGTGGGGTATGACCCCCCTGCCGTGGGTGAACAATTTGCAAAAAGCAATTGCTGTTATACATCACTGTCTTATCGGCAGATCTATGTCACAGAGTATGCAGACTGAAGCCTCGGATTTATTGTGAGACAACCCTAGCAGGGCAATGGAACTACAAAGCAGAGAGATAATTTTGTCTTATTGATTTTGAAACTGTTTTTAGTTTAAATTTGGTTTTAATACTATATCCAATTAATTAAGTCTATGTATTTACAAAAAAATATTAATAACTGGCAGCACTCACGGTTTTAATCTGCATAGTTTCTAAATTTAAAATGGACAATAACGGTCCCGTTAATTTATTATATTATGTTATTTCAGACGATAACCTGTGTTCCAAATTTTTACTTGATTTATTTAACCGTTTTGACGTGATTATGATACAAACATGTTATTACGTTGGGACTTGGTAGCATATCTGCGAAGCAGAAGTAGCCCACTAAATGATCTAATTGCTGGGACTCAAGACTATATCTGGCAATGAGAGAGTTAAGGTAATAATCCACCACGCTGATCTTGTGCGGGTTTAAGAAATTACGCATGATCTCGAGAAAATCGTAATTTTCCGGTTTCTTTACGATGTTTTGCTTCACCGTTGAAAACAGTGGTGGTAACCAACTTGTACGGATGCACCTGGTACATACTCAGTGGTGCAGGTTTTTTGATCTTATAGCTACTAAACCACAACAGTTTTTAACAATTATTTACGTAACAGTCCTTAATTAACAGATAATACGTAACAAACAATAAAAAAAAAACAACGAATACGCCACGTGAAGACAAAAAGTCTCCCAAAACTATCTTTTTAGTTTTTCACAATCGCCATGCCCGAGTCCCCGGAATTTTATTCCAACTGGTTGCACTGTGCCAGCCTCGTCGATTGTCGTTGTGGATTTGACGCCATTTTGTTTTTTATTCGTTTATTTTGCTGTTTCATTCAGTTTGAAACGTTTTAACTAAATATTTCGATGTTCGTACCGATTTGTTTAATGGCTACGAATGAAAGTTGCGTTGACTGGATCTAGTTTATGAAAAATGTGTTTTATTTGCGAACTTTAAAAGTTTGAGTTTTGATGGAGCCATTATTCTGCTGGATCTTTTTAGTGATGAGTTTTTATACCATTATACCACACATACCACACATATACCATTTTTTACATATAGGATTTTGAGACTTGAAGTTCGACTGTCTGAGACTTTTGAAGTAACCGTGTGAGATATACGGATGTCCCACATTAAAATATGTCTAAAAAGAACACAATAAATTTCTCACATAGCCACATCTAGGCCAAAACCAAAATTTATTGTATTGTGCCGCTATAAATTTTACATGTAATATTGTAAAATTATTATTCTTACGTTAAATAGCAACTTATATTATTATGTAAATTATTTACTTTAAAAACCACAACTGATGTCGCCCTGAATTATTATTATTATTTATTAATCAATTAGAACGGCTTAACGCCAATTATACTAATGATAGATACATTAATTTACTAACAAAATATTGTGAAAAAAGTAAACAAAAAATGTAATCAATTTATGTCATGAGTCATGATACAATAATTATGTCATGTTTTGATAATTACGCACATTCATATATTAGGCAAACAGAAAATAATTCAAATGTTAATTAAATTAAATTGATAAAAATTCTTTAAGATGTCAAAAATTAAATAATGATGTAAAAATAAAACCAAACAAAAATAACAAATCAAACAAAAATAACAGATACAAAAGCGATACATGAATCAAGAAAACACGCAAGTCAATAAGTAAGTCAAAATATTAGAGTATTAGAGGAGGGAATGAGTAGTTATTGTTTATTATAAATATTCTCATTCCATTTTCTCACAAAAGTATGTTGTCGGCCAACAGCGTAACAATTTGAAATATGAGTATGCTCTAGGTATCAGACACCGACCTAAAAGCGGCGTTGAGAAGAGCCAGACCTAGAAATCACGTAACATTGATCAAAAACGTGGACTTATAACGTCTCGTTCCAACATCATCAAAATCAGTCAAGCCAAAGCAAACCGCGTTTTCGTAATTGTTCCTTTGGCCAGGCGCCAGGCTCTCAAGAATCCAGTATCTCAACACCATACCGCTCAAATATGTCACGGCTTTCAAAGTTTGCGATTTTGGCGTTTGAGACGCTCAACACAATTAACATTAAATTAAAATTACAACTGAAGAGTTATGTGCAACAATCTGCATCTTTAAGTCAACTAAACCCCAAACTTAGTAAAGTCGAATACTCGCTTACTATACAAGTTTATAGACGTACTCGTATAAGCTTTGTTATCACTCCCGAGTATCATTTTCATATGCCTTTTGAGAATATTTCATCGCAGACAGCAGCGCAAATCCTAAAATTAGGCGTAGCTCCAGACTACATGATATCAAGTGATCACAGCACAAACTGGCATACGAAATATGATCTAATTTAGTTCTTAATCCAATCTTGTAAACTCAATTTGCTGCCGAGGACTTATTGCTGTTTGTAAGTCAGAGGAGACAGATATGGACTTTTTTTAAAGAAATCATAATTTGCTGGACATAAACCAAAGTCATAACAAGATTACATAAGTTATTTTATTTTTTACAAATGCTGTTCACTTGTCCTTGTATGAGTGTACATTTATTTTATTGCAAGCAATAAACAAATGATTACGTAAATTAAAAACTTGTCAAATTTTTTGATCTTAAGAATACTCCAGGGACCACGGGGACCAAAAATATGTTGTTAAGTTTAAATATATGAAAATCTAACAGATATTGAAGGAAAATTTTAAAAATCTAAAATTGTAAAAATCAGTAGAAAGGGGATGATTTAAAAAACATAATTAACAAAAACGCATGCCACAAAATAAGTTTAAGGGGGAAAACGACAGTTAATTGTATTTTGTATGGTACACTTAAGATGACCTGATATAAAACCAACAGGTATTCGTGACTTTACACGTTACACGATGATAGAAATTGTATTCTACATTATACTGTTTGCAAAGGTACTCGTAGCTAAATAGCGGCTTTACCCATTAAAAAAAATCAAGGATACGTGACTATAATTAAGGCAAGGAATGAGTGAGACAGTGCAGAATCAGTATAAGCAGAGCTTAGTTCAGTTTTGTTTTGTTTTTTTTTGTACTATGTGCCTTGGCCTTGACTTGGGCACTTACGAAATCGCTTAAAGGCTTCTTGCAAGGGTGTTTTACGGCAGATTTTCACTTAAATATGGTCAAAGAAAGCGACAACTGACACGTGCCCTATATCATGAATGGGTGGTATTTGCGGAAGTAGGACTTTTCGTGGAACACATTTTATATAGAAATTAGATTTTAGATCTAACGTGAAGGAATCTAAATGTAAGACAGAAGGATTCACATAAAAATGCAAATTTTGACAAAACACTGACTCTATCTCTGTGGTTGCCAAAGCCAAAGCCGAAATAAAAACGTTTAAAAGTTGTGTTTGCTGTTAACGTTTTTCAAAACTTTAAGGTAGCGGTTCACCCGGAGACTGCGACACGAGACAGCGACGCGAGACCGCGACCGGAGACCGCGACAGGCACTTGACACTATGGAATTGTATGGGTGCCAGTTCGCGCCGAGACCACGACAGGAGACCGAGACACGTGTCGCGAGACATGTGTCGCGGTCTCGGCGCGAACTGGTGCCCATACAATTCTATAGAGTCAATTGCCTGTCGCGGTCTCCGGTCTCGGTCTCCTGTCGCGGTCTCAGCGCAAACTTGTACCTTTACAGTACTCCAAAATTTTATTGCTAATATCCAAAACGCTAGTGATGTTGTTTAAACCGTTGTATAAACGTTATTCAAACACCATAGTCGTTATTTAAAACGCTATGGCTTATAAAATATGCCAGTGGACAAAGTACGAGCAAAGCTCGATAGGACACCGTCGCCTTAGGAACTGCGACCCTTATCAACAATGTCGGTTCACTTGGATTCCCTAATACACATTGTGTCACCCTGTACTCTTCTCCTATCCACTCAATCTTGCACCTTATAGAAAACCCACAAAGTTTATATTTGATTAAAATGATGGTGTAACTTAGGACAGTTTGACAGACCTGTGGTAAATTTACTATCGCCCTAATATTAACTCAATTGAGTTATATTGTTTCCCTTTACCTTTGTAATATTCAATCACTTATTGATAATACATAACTTTGGCCTGTTAATTGGGAATCGGAACAAAACATTTCCAAAATCACACAGGATCATTCAGAACTGATGTGTTCGTATGGACGAAAATGGCTTGTTTAACTCGCTGTTAGCTAATCTGGTGATTTTGCTAAATCTATTACTATTTTTTTAACCTTTATAGGTTTACTCTTGATCACCATCTCGCCTGATGTTAAGCGACGATGCGGTATACGATGGAGCGTGTTTCTAGAAGAAAACGATTCACTCTCGATTTGAAGACACAAAGATTGTAACCAACGGAGAAAACTCACTCAGGCAACGTATTCCACAGCCTAGACATTTTGTCACAAAAGTAGAGTCAAATCTCTTCGTTCGTGTCTTTGGATCATCAACCATGAAACGATGTCGCTTTTTTGAGTTACGAGTATTCCGATAAAAAAAAGGTAAGGTGGTTTCAGATCATGAAAATCAGTCGCACACTCTCCAAAGTGTATATGATAAAAAACCGATAGGCTGGCAATTTTTCGGCGATGATCAAGACTTTGTAGTCTTTTTCGCACAAGAGTGGCGTTGCATATGAAGTGCGTGTATGTAGAATGCTCCTGAGAACATAACACAGGACTACATCGTAATCAAAATTAAAATTTCCAAATTTACCCAGTATTTTCTTGACTAGTAGACAGCTGTAACGCTGCCAAAACGTCATGGTAATGAAATAATAATTTAGACCGCTATTATTATCTAAGCATTGTATAACATATTTCACATTTAAAAATTATGAGCTCAAATCCTGAACGTTTCAAAAACTCGAACAAAGAGATTTGACTCTACTTTTGTGAAAATAACGTCTAGCCTATGGAATGCGTTGCCTGAGTGAGTTTTCTCTGATGGTTACAATTTAGGTATCTTACAATCAAGAGTACATCAGTTTCTCTTCACGCTCAATCGTAGACCGGAGGCGCGATGGCCGTCAAGTGTAAACCTTTGAAAGGTAAAAAAATAAACAAAATTGGTTCGCCCAATACATCAGTGGTAAGAGAAACTGTTTGATATGGCGTAACAATGTAATGACTTACAATACAATCTAGAATTAAATTTGGAGCTTTTTTTTTTTTTTATGTATAAAGAGTGACGAGACGATCAGGACATGTGCCTGGTGGTAAGCAACATGCCTGACACATAACAGCACAGTGACACGCAGCTATTGGAACATGAAGAGTCCAAATCATTACCTAGCACTGCACTGCGCTCGTCACCCAGAGATCTAAGATCTTATATCTCTAAGCCCTGTAATTTCTCTGGAAACATTGCCCTTCAAACCGGAACACAGTAATGTTTGCACATTACTGCTTGGCGGTAGAATAACTGGCAAAGGTGTGGTACTTCCCCAGCGGACTCTGCCAAGAGTCCTACCACTACAAAATACATATAAAGGAGCTGAGATAAATTGATGCCTTCTGATATAAATCTTCACTAAAACCAAGTCTTAGTTATTTAAACTGAGACTTGGTTTTAGTGAAGATTCTATGAGTAACACAACAACTTAAGACGAAAAGTTGGAATCGGGACTTATTTTCATTAACTTCTGTAGTAGCCGGACTACAGAAGTTACTCAATTTACGGAGCAAAAATATGTCAATTTTTTTACCTAACTCTTTAGTGACAATGTGACCAGAAATCGATAAATAATAATAGATACTTGTGAAGTATATATGCATTTGTATGATACAAATTCATGCATACGAGTACATAATTAAATTCGTCACTTGAGACTCATTTTAAGACAAATTCTATCATTTATTACGCTTATAGTTTATTTTTTATCTGCTGCCGCGATAATTTTTTGTTGACATACCTTTCCTTTTGATTGGTTTTATTAAAACCTAACCTTCACATTTTTGAGGGTAGATCCAATTTTTTTGTAGTTTTTTTCACACGATGAGTCTTAACCATCGTCGAGCCCAAAGATCTCAATACATAGATGTGCCCTCCCAAACTTCAGGGCGCACGGAATCATGTCATTGTTGGGAAGAGTGAGCTCTAGTCTTTCCGTTCTAGTCGGTTGCAGGAAGCGGTGAACGCCGGACGTTTTTACTTATCACTATTTGTTGTCAACAACCAAAATAAGTAGAACCACAGCATATCGCGCCGCTACCGATTCTAGGGGTCAAGTAGATTAGTTATGTGTAAACTACGTACGACACACAGAGACGCAGTTTGTTACCAATTTCAAGTTACTTAGGGCACATCCATTGGTTTATATCGATGGTCGAGCCCATATCTTAGCTCCTTAGCGTCGCTCAGTCGGATAAAAACCAAGGTGCGCGATAGCAAAATATGAAATAGAAATAAAATCACAAAAATCAAAGTAAAATAAAGAACAGCGTCCAAACCTCACAGGCTTTAAATAACACGTATATCAAAAAAATACGAACAACAATTTAATTTTGGACATTTCAATTCCTTCGTTACACGCAACAAAATCCCGTTTTCAATTTAGCAAGGTGTCCAGCTACTTGCCCCGTGTTCCCGTGTTACCAATACTTTACTCCAGTAAACCAAGTCCCGATTCCACCGGTGTCACTTCACATTGACATGGGTTCGAGGTTTGGAAGTACACAACCACAAACTTAACAGCTACAACAGCTAAACATTGAACTAACAATGTCAATCAGCTTTAATAGGTGAGTGCGATAGTGGTGACACTTTCAGTTGATCAGATAAAAATTGTGGCAGTGTAACGCATATGCTACAGTCAACTTTCCTAGCTAAAACAACCAAGCAACCATGTCGCATTCACTTGTTTCAAAATCTCTCGACATTCTTTGAGATGTTGCGAATTTATATTTCGACAAGATGTTATGCGTCTGTGGATTATTCGGACAGGCAATAGTAAATCTAGTTTTGCTTTTTATTTTACGAAATAATTCTTTCGGGTTCCGGATGAAAAGTTTGGAATAGGTAGTGTACGACAAAACCCTTTTTAGGTTGGAAGGAATTGGTTTCTCGTGTAAGTTATTTACTGAGGACAAAGTTGGCGACGTTTTTTGAGGTCTTGATGAAACTTTTGTGGAATTTCTTGTCCCTTAACAAGTAGAACAAACTGGTTATTTATTATCTAGTAAACTGTAGCTACTATTTAGTGCGTCAAAGATAAAGATACAAGCAAAAAAAATGTGCCCTTACTTACTAAAACTAAAATAAGAAATACTTAACTATTTAAAGACTACTTACTAGTTTTAATAATAAAGCATAAAAAATATTTATAAATAGAGAATTAGAATATTAGGTATATTAGTAAGCAGATCAACATGAGAATAACATGCGGCTGAACGACTAGTGTATGCATGGCCAAGGAAAAAAAACCCGGGTCGCAAATAGCGTTTGACTAGCAATCTTTTTAGTATTTGGTATTTATTTATTTTATAGGTATTTCGCTAAAAATGCATAAATATGTTGTGTTATAGTGTTTGTGTAAGTGCTGTGATGGAAATAGCCACATATCATTTTGTGTGTTTAGGTACGTAGTGTAAGTGCTGTGATAAAACAGTAATACGAGTGTAACACAACAAAAAACTTTTATCCAATGGATGTGAAATGCAAATTTAATATTTCTTGACAATTTCAATTAATGTGGTAAGTACCTAGAAGTTAATGTCGCGATAAAAAGACATAAATACAATAAACAACACATCATATATTATCTTTCTCGCTCTGTTGCGCTTGTTCATCACTGTATTTCGTTTCTCGATCTAGCAACCCGAGTTCACCTGAAAATCTCTAATCATTCCCAAGCGTGACGCTAGAAATAAACTCACAGCCCATGAAAAATCTGTCGAGGCGCGCAAAAAGAAGTTTTACTTTTTTTGTGCGTGAATGAGTAACAAACATACATCTATAGCTATACATTCTAACAATTTTTTGCGTTTATTATTTTAGTAGGATGTATGAATATTTTTAATTTTGTTGATACTACAAAAACCGTTAGACAGATATCGATAAAATTTAAATTGAACGATTCGGGGAGTAGGTTTGTATGTTTTCTCTAATTGCTAAACAACGGTCGTACATGAAAATCCAATTAGTGTGACGTATTTCAACCGATCACCTTTTCAGTTCAACCCTGATTTGTAACTACCTTCTAAATGTACGCGTGGAAAAGAACCTTACGAAATCTTGAGAATCGGACATTGCTAACTTTGTTCTACTCGTCTACATATTAATAATTTCGTGAAGGGGTACGGTAGACTTGATCGAAACCTTATATGAATAACAAAACATAAAAAAATATTGATTTTGAGTCGACAACATATTATTACGTCTACAAAATTCGGATTATGGAGATTTCGTTAAATTTTGATGGAACTGACAAACAAACCACTGTCGCCATCTTTGGTGTGAAGCACAGACTAAGTAGCACGTTTCGTTCCATCAATCAACACATTGCGTACGTCCGTCGCGCCAAAAAAGTATCCATCACAAAAAACGTATGTGTACTACTGTGACTTAGGTGACTACGTAAAACGAAACGTCTTGCCGCCGGACCGGAATTTTATTAGTAGGTACTTATAATTAGTATCAGCATTGCACCCGTGCGAAGTTAGTCGCTAGTATTTTATTATTTCAGGTCATCAATGCATAACACCCTGAATGTCTACTCTCTTTCTGCGACAAACGAAATTTCGTAGAGGTAGAACCGGAGTATGAAAGTCGCGAGTTTATTTCGAAATTACGTTTTTCTTAGAAAGAGTGTAGACGTCATTATGTATTGACAAACTAGCAGTGCCTCGAGATTTTATCCGCGTTGTTATCGTACCTGTTATTTTTTTGTACTAAAAAGTAGATTATGTGCTATTCCAGATTGTAATCTAACTGTATTCCTAGTTTCAACACACAACAAACATCTTAACTTTGACATTTATCACACCAGATAAAAAATATGATAAGAAGTACCTTATGTAGTCTTCTGGACTATAATAATCTATCTATGTTCCATATTTCAGCCCGATTCATTCAGACGTTATGAGGATTGAGCAACAAACATCCAAGCATTGACGTTTTAGTAAATTTTTAACCATTAAGTTATTTAAACATTGGAACGATCATAAAGAAGAAATATTTAGCGTTGAAAATAATATTATCTAATCTATTTGATGTTGCAATTACACCACTTATCATGAGGAATAAATAGAAAAAGTATAAACTTCTCAAGTACATAAGTAACACCCATATGTTTGCCTTGTCTACAAGACTAATTGATGATGCCAGGATGAATGGGCAGAGTAAGAAGATCTTTAAAATTATGGATGGACTGTGTCAATGAAGATATTATTATGAAATTAGTGAGTGAGTTCTGAAATGACGAATAACGTATGTAAGTTATAAAATCTTGGTGTCTTCAAATCGAGAGTGAATCGGTTTCTTCTAGGTAAGCACGCTCCATCTTAGATCACATCGCATCGCTTAACAACAGGCGAGATGGTGGTCCAGAGCTAAGCTATTATAGTTTAAAACATAGAGATGCATGAATTAGCTCAATTTACCAGGAGTTCGCTTGTAGTGCGTAAGCGTGTAGCTTGAGAGTGAATTGTAGCTGATCACCAGGCGCGGTCCCAGCCTCGAATTTTGGAGGGGGTCACCAGTACGCAGCCTCAGGTTTTGGGGGGGGTCACAAGTAGACATACAATAAATCGAGCAAAAAAATACTTTACTAGTAGTCCCCCAAGGTTTTACCCTCGTAGTTCCCGTTCTAGTTGTTTTCCCGCGTTAAAAAATAGTCTATGTACTATTAGATATTTTTAATTTTCTTAGATTTTTTGTTCGACGTATACGATTTTGGGGGGGGTCATGTCCCCCGTGACCCCCCCCCCTCGGACCGCGCATGCTGATCACCATGATCAAATACCCTTGCCCTTTCTTCCATCGGGTTGCGCGTGTATGGTTGATTATCCAAAGACTCGAATAAAGAGGTTTGATTCTACTTTTGTAACAATGACATTTCAATTTTGGAATATATTATCTGTGTTTAAAGGATTTTTTTACTTAAGATTTTACCTGAGTAGGTATTGTTTAAAGGATCTGGTTTTTGACGCGACAACGTTTAGTAAATCGATGAACGCCGGCTGCATGCACGAAAAATGTTCCATTACATCCCGTTACGCTCATTGTACGCTTGCGCTGCACCTATCAGTGTTTTGTTATGACGTTGTCACGTTAAACTGTCGTCCGTAAACCAACTAACTTTACAGATATCCAATTTTTTTTCAAGTTTAGATTGAATCAGTTTCTTTTATTGTCGTCGTTATGATCGTCGCTTAGGATCAGGAAAAATAATAGCAGTCAAGTACAAACCTGTTTTCCGACTAATTATTATATAAAACCGACTATTTAATCTTAACTTAAAAAAACGTTTCTTTTTAAATCGTTAAACGTTACTAAAATGTAAGCATTTTTCAAGTCCAAATTCGAGTTACTTTGTGAGATTGTATCCCAAGTGTTCAAACAATTGACCCCGAAAGTTGCGAACAGATACCTCCGACTTTAATCTATTTTGCTTAAATGGAATTAATTATACGGAAAAGTGGATTAGACGAGCGGACGGCGCGCAAAGCTCAATTGTCGCCATCTGCCTTCTTAGCATTATCGATCTACGGGGGCACAGTTTGGCAAACTGGTTGATACACCTGATTTACCACCAGGCTTTTAGCTATACAATTGTTTGTTTTAAAGCTATTGTATAGCTTTTATCGCGGGCCTCGGGACCGAATTTTAGTGATCGTGCATCTCTTTCTTATGTTCACAAGAAAGAGGGATGGAAGACCGTAACGCCGTCCTCCCCACTCGGTCATTCGGCTTTGAATCTTATTTGTATTAGCTTTACAGACTAAATGCTCTTAGCAGTGTGGCCAACTTAACGGATTTCCCGTGATATTTTTTAAGGTAAACAAATGCCACTATTTAAAATAAAAGCAATTCCGAAAAATTGTTAACATCCCTATTGCTTATGTTGATAAAAATGCATGCAACATGCAATAGCTTTACCGCGGCAGTTCCCGAGTGCCACACTTCTTTTTTAATTGGTCTTACGACAGTTGTCCTCGGATGACCTCTCTTGTAGGTATATAATATTAAGTAGAGGGCAAAACTGTCTAAATAGACATAAACACTGTTATTGGTAATCAGGCTGCATCCTTTTAAAGTACATTAACTATGTCAACTTTAAATTTTCTACACACGAGCCCTAAAATCAGATAAATCACCAATCATATGGTGCGATGTAGGCTCCTCCCCACTACTTTTACGTCATTTCCTCTGATTTTAGGGCTCGTGTGTAGAGGATTTAAAGTTGACATTAGTTAATGAGAGGGTTTTAGTTCTACAGTTTTCAAAATTTCGTATATTTTTATGTTTTAGTTGTAGTTATTATTTATTCGTATGTTGGATATAACAACAGCCTTTACTGTCTAAAGTAGGTACTTTGGGATAGTGCAGACGAATGGTTAGGCACTCCTAAATGGTTGGGTCGAATTTGATGAAATGTTTTCTGTTTGTTAATTTTTTTTTCTATTTGTTTGTTTTACTTGGATGTTTGAGACATAATGTATGTACAGGAAAACGGTTGTCGGATCCGCTGGTTATAAATATGTATCCTAATATAATATGTTTTTTTCTCTTTCACGCAAAAGCTACTGAAGGATTTTGGGTGAAATTTGGTACATAGATAGATAATAATTTGGAATAACACACAAATTATTTTTGTCTCGGGAAAATATTACGATCAGGAACTATGCGTGTGAAACTGCTAATGGCTGTTAAAACCTGCTAGAAAATAAGAATGTTTTGTTTTATAAACTAAACGTCCGTGTGTATTATCACGTAACAAAGACCGACACGCTCGTAACACATTATCATAATACGTTATTATAATTATCCTCCGGCACTGCGCTCGGTGTCATCAGGCTATTTCGCTGACCTACGCCGTAAAGGTTACACCCCACTTAATGCGACTATCTACCTGCTTAATTGTTTTGTTTATACGTTGACTTTACCAAATGATAGCACAAACAGACTATTGCGTATCCCCATAGCTTGGACTCGTCACCAAATGGAGAGTTTTACGGACATTTAACCCAACTGACCAAGTACCCTTACTTAGTCAAGGTACTGGCAAAAATATTTGGAAACTATTTTCATCCATTTCAAATTTAACGTAAAT
This sequence comes from Ectropis grisescens, assembly GCA_017562165.1. NCBI lineage: Eukaryota > Metazoa > Arthropoda > Insecta > Lepidoptera > Geometridae > Ectropis > Ectropis grisescens. The sequence continues at coordinate 4,918,255 of CM029772.1, forward strand.
AATTTCCAAAGCATACAGAAAACTAGATTACGATTTGCATTAGGTATGTACTTTTAACCACATATATGGATTACCATTTAAAAAGGTAAGTGACTAAGAAAATTGGCAAGTTGGAAATTTTCATCAATCCCATTCGAAAACATCTATTAATACAGTTGGCCCAGGTGTGATCTTACCTTTACAATGTCCTGTTGCCATAACATTGATTAAAATTACCCTAATTGGCATTAACAAGCACATTTAGGTTACTTTTGTCATAAAATTCTAGAGGAAAGTAGAATCAGACTTTGTTTAGGAAACTTTGGAGGAAAAGGTATACTAAAATCGTTTACAGCCATTAAATTAATGAAAACGAAGTTTTGTGATGTTACAATGTCTACTGGACCTAAGCAAACTAAAAGTTTATTAGAATATTTGAAATTAATTTGACAACGTCATTGTTTTGTTAAAATTTAAACGCTCCACACACGAGTCCTAAAATCGGAGGAAATGACGTGAAAGTAGTGGAGCGGAGCCTACATCGCACCATAAATAACCAATCATATCGCACCATACGATTGGTGATTTATGGTGCGATGTAGGCTCCGTTCCACTACTTTTACGTCATAACCTCTGATTTTAGGACTCGTGTATGGAGCGTTTTAGCATTGACATTTCACCTCTATGTTCCCCATTTATTTCGTTTTTTTTTTTTGCTACGCAAAGACGTGTTTGATGTACCCATAACTAGGCCTCCTTCTTAAGGACAGTGTCAATGATAAGTCACTGACTAAGCGAGGGTATATATGCAGAGATTAAATGGCGCTTGCTATATAAAATAACAGCCAAATGAAAGTTGAAAATGACTCGACGTTTCATGTCAATGATATCATGGTAAAATAATATCCACATACACTTCGAAGTGTGTGCAAATGATCTGCATGATCTAAGAAGCTCGAAGCTCGTAGCTCGAAGAAGCGGCATTGTTTTATCGTTGATGTTCCAAAGCCACGAACGTAGAAGTTTGATTCTTACTTTTGTAAAAAGAACGTCTAGACTGTGGAATGAGTTGTCTGAGTGGGTTTTTCTCAATGGTTATAATCTTGGTGTCTTCAAATCGAGAATGAATTGGTTTCTTCTAGCTAAGCACTCTCCATCGTAGACCGCATCATCGCTTAAGATCATGCGAGATGGCAGTCAAGTGTAAACCTATGAAAGTAAAAAAATTGTATCAAAAGTCTGTAATTTATCCCCTTAAGTATTCATACATACATTTTTATTAGTCACAGTGATACAATTTATTGTTTTGGAAACGGTGAAAGTCTGTAAAAACATAACAAACAGGAAAGAGACTACAAACAGAATAGTGATATAATACCGCTCAATGAGTAAAACTATCTTATTTTATTTTCCCAAGTATAGAAAACATATAAAATGAGACTATCACAGCACACAATGTCCGGCAAATAAATCCAAATAAAACCTCACAACAGCTTACACAGGCAATACGTCACAAAAAGTTGGCGGCAAACGAAAAAACCGCCACAAGACAAACTATTTGCGACCCGAACTATCCATCAAAGGTTTCAAAACTAGACCCCGGAAATGTGGAAAGCAGTGTTGAAGATTACACAACACTTTCAAATACAAAAGGCATGACGACAGGTCCTGCAATTAAACATTATTTGATATAATGACAGTATTTAAATAGAAAAAAATGTGGCCCAATCTTAATTTTGATATTTTTTAGTTTAACTTACTGTATGATCATACGAAATTGGATGGGCAAGTCCATTTTAAAAGTACGAAATGATTAGACAATGTATTTACTATTGGATAACCCATTCAATTTAAAGTGACTTTTGTTAAGAAACCAGTTTCCTAAACGCAATATTTAATATAGCTAACATACAACACTATTACAACAACACGCGCGACGTATAAAAATTAGGCACTGTGACTTCACGCCTCCGTAGTGTTTTTGTATGAATCGTTTTTGGAACAGTCCAAAATTGTGATTTTAAAATCGTGATATCACGGGAAGTTTTTAAGATAACAAAGTAATTCTTTCACTTAGGTATATTTCAGTTATTGAGTAGCCTTTTGATGGCAATCAAAAATGAGTCGTAATGCCTATTTTTATAGATCGGTATCGTCTAAATCTACAAAAATAATGTTTGTCTGTACGTCCTTTATAGAATTGTAAACTATGCATTTGATCATGTAGTGATCCTTAGCAAAGTTGTTGTGCATAAACCAAAGAAGGTTTTTGAGTTGGTAATTTGTGACAGGTGGCAAGTCGAGAAAGAGCAGAGTTCTTCTAAGTAAACATGGTCTATTATCGCGTAAAATAAAGCAAAATTGTGGCCAAGTGATAAAAAAAGAGATAAAAAAGACGTGTCGTGCTTTTAGAACAAATGCTGATTAGTTAGTTTCGTGGAAATATCTAGAAGTCCACATTTATCTACTTCACTACCTACATACTCGTAGTATATAAACTACAACAACTAAATTAAAAATTTTGACTAACCCTCGACTACCTCAGATTTGTTATCCGTACAACATTCTACTAGTCAAGCCCTTTCATTTGATACCCATATTAAGGGAGTTGTGAAAAAAGAAATGTATTTCGCCATTTTGTGGAAGCGGCCATCTTGGATTTGAAATTTGTCATAGTGCAATGTATAAATGTATTCTACTAGTCAAGCCCTTTCGTTTGATACCCATATTGAAGTAGTAGTGAAAAAATAATATAATTGGCCATTTTGTGGTGGCGGCCATCTTGGATTTTTTTTTTATAGTGTATAGTATTTTACTAGTCAAGTCCTTTTATTTGATACCCATATTGAGGTAGGTTGTGAAGAAATATTTTATCCGCCATTTTGTGGCGGCGGCCATCTTGAATCTATATTAAACAAACATAGCTAAGAACATCCACACTAAAATTAACTTTCAAATAAAAAAACCGCTTTTTTTGGTCGGGGGTTAATGCGGTTTTTTTTATTTGAAAGTTAATATCCGTGCGGGTGTTCTTAGCTATATTTGGTCAATATCGATTCAAGATGGCCGCCTCCACAAAATGGCGGACAAAATATTTCTTCACAGCCTACCTCAATATGGGTATCAAATAAAAGGGCTTGACTAGTAAAATACTATACACTATAAAAAAATCAAATCCAAGATGGCCGCCACCACAAAATGGTGAAATATATAATTTTTATCACTACTACCTCAATATGGGTATCAAACGAAAGGGCTTGACTCGTAGAATACTTTGCACTATGACAAATCCAAGATGGCCGCTACCACAAAATGCCGAAATACATTTCTTTTTTCACGATTCCCTTAATATGGGTATCAAATGAAAGGGCTTACTTCACCAGTAGAATGTTGTACAGATAACAAACTAGAGGTAGTCGGGGGTTAATCAAAATTTTTAATTTTGTTCTTTTAAAACATCGTTTTATGCGCGTTTTTCGACAATGAAAAACTCCTACAATGTCATTAGAATAAGATAACTTATTTCGCCACTGTTCCTTAAGTCTAAATGGCTCAGACGGAATATGCTCGCCCTCGGAGTCAATAGGCCTCGGTTCCAATCCTGATGGGTTCACACGGAATTTTTCTATTTATAATTTTTTTTTCTGAGATAATCTTATAGGTACTTAGGGCCTTTTATAAACGCATTTAATTCGTATCTAAGTAGGTTTAAGTAAGTTATCACTACGTTATTCGTACCTACCTAAATATCATTTTAAAAAACCGAGCAAGGCTCGGTCAACCAGGTACTATGTATAATACGTGAAAAATTTTACAGAAAAAGATGAATAATTTTAAAGGTTTCTAATGAAATGTCATAAATAAACACATTTTTGCGCTTACACTGCAAACGCAGGCTGAACCCTATGAGCTAGACCAAAATAATGTAAAGCAATATTGTATCCTTTCAAAAAGTCTTTAAAAAATCTGCAATAGTATAACTCTATCCCTTAGGAATAAACCACAACTTATAGTATTTAGTATTAGCATTGGATCTCTCAGCATTGGACCGGGCCCCTAGTATATTATAAACCTGAAGACTATATTTTTTTGAACACTCTATTCTCAGGAACTACTGGACCGATTTAAAAAAAAAACTTTCACTTTCGGATATTTACGTGATCCTTAAATGTTATAGGCTTATATGTACTACGGGTGAAGCCGAGGCGGATCGCTAGTAATATTAAAAAGCCGAAGCGATTTTTTGTTTGAACGCGATAATCTCAGGAACTACTAGACTGATTTCAAAAACTCTTTCACCGTTGGATATGTACGGGATCCCTGAGTGCTATAAGCTATATATCATATACCTCGGATGAAGCCGGGGCGGACCACTAGTTAATAAATAAGTCACGGGATTTAACGTACTGTCTGCCGCGTACCCAGTGACCCGGCTGATATCAAAATGTAGTTACCATTGTCCGGGAGTTGATAAAATATGAGCATAGACGTTGACAAATCATCAGCGGCACAATGAGCACGAAACGTCGCGTCGGCTCACAAGTCACTCCGAGATAAAGTTTGTTCTATGTCAACCGACAGGATTAATTTGGTGAAAAGTTGAATTGCCACTTTTTATCGCGATTTTCCTTGAAATTTATATAATAACTCTTTGTATGCTCTTATTTTGTTTTTTTTTCTTTAATTTACGAGTAAATTATACATTTATCAATAGAGAACTTTAAATATAATAACGGGTAACCACGCTGGTTTTCCCGTGTAGTTCCGAGTTGTTTTTCTAGGATAAATCTATATCTATACTAATATTATAAAGCTGAAGAGTTTGTTTGTTTGTTTGCTTGAACGCTAGGATCTCGGGAAGTACTGGTCCGAATTGAAAGATTGTTTTTCTATTGGATAGTCCATTTATCGAGGAAGGCTTTATTAGGCTATAGAAATTAACTCTACTATTAATTGAAGCGGAGAATGAAACAAGAATGTAACAAAATCGGGAAAAAATATTCCCCTTTTGAGAGTTTTCGTACGTTGCTTTGACATGACACATGACAGCATGTGTCAAAGATTGCGTCATTGAATTTCAGTAATCTGTGCCTTGAATATAAACCTTTGCTATTTTTTTTTCTAAATAAAATAAGTTGGTACGACCAATTTCCGACAGGTGGCGTAGCAGGTTGCTGAAGAGGTTTTTTGTTTGAAATCGATATTCTCAGGAATGAGTGAACCGATTTCAGTAATTCTTTCACCGTTGGATATGTACGGGATCCCGATGAGTGCTATATAATATACCATGGGCGAAGCCGGGGCGGGCATCTAGTTCTAGGATAAAAATTATCCATCTGTTCTGCTAGACCATTTGTTTATCAGTATTTTTTATTCAGTAGTTTTTGTGAAAAAGTAATAAATATTAAAATATACAAACTTTTGCGTTTATAATATTCGTAGGAAGACATCAAATTAATTATCTGAATATAACTGACAATAAAGTTAACAATTAAGAACTTATGACAAACCAATGTATACTTAATAAGTATTTAACGAAGAGACGTTTCTTCTACATATACTATTCATAATATATAAGTGTTATTATATATTTAATTGATAAAGGAACACTCACGTATATACGGTCAGTCAATCCGACTCGAGTAATAGTTCGTATATACGTGAGTGTCCCGTTATCCAATTAAATATGTATAACAACCACGTTAATTTTAATGTTACTTATATATTATGAAGATATCTTTAAGATCTAATTAATTTCTTTTAGGGAAGGAAAACCTTTTTAACACCAAGCAGTAAAATGCAAACATTATCGTGTTCCGGTTTGAAGGGTAATGTTTCCAGAGAAATTGCAGGGCTTAGAGATATAACATCTTAAATCTCTGAGTGATGAGCGCAGTGCAGTGCTAGGTAATGATTTGGACTCTTCATTCTGCAATAGCTGCGTGTTACTGTGCTGTTATGTGGCAGGTGGCAGGCATGTTGCTTACCATCAGGCACATGCCATGCTCGTCTATTAACTTTTTAGTTTAATTTTTTTTGGAAAATAACGTAGGCTTCTCTTTATTCAAAAACAATGGAAAGTTAGCTCATAGTCCTATCCTAATTTGTAGTCTGACGAAATCACGCGCACATAATCATATAAAGAGAATTAATTGGCAGTCATAAGAACTGCAGATAGAGGTGAAACTTATAACTTAGAATTTGATAGCATACTTTGGAAACTACGCGGGTGAAACCATAAGCATGGCGATCTAGAAATGCTGACGCACTTCGAGATAGCCAATGGGAAAGCTGAGGTAATTATAGATGACCAATGAGTAATTCTGACGCGTTTCTAGAAGACCAATGGCCATGGTCACAAGTTTACCCGAAGATTTCTTATCATTCCCGAGCGTGATGCTAGAATTTAATTGAAGCGAACAATCTGCCTCCAAAAAAGTGTTTAACTTAAAAAAACCAAGTCACACGTTCAAACTATGCGAAAGGTCTAATGAAACCCCTCATAAGAACGAGTATCGAACAAGAAACCTTTACATAAATCACTATAACAATATATTAGAGAAGTTTCCATTTTCGAGAGCAGCTGGCGTTGACTGCACTCGCTAGTTTTCAACCCAACTGTTATTGGAAGGGAACCGGGAAAGTAAACGACATGGTATGAGGAAAAACATTGGTGTAATTGGAAGGTTTGCTATATATTACGGTACTATATAGCTAGCTATATAGCTTAACCGTTTGAGACTGCTCCGCAGTTTAAGACGAAATACGTTTTTTTGTGACTGGCGTATTTTTATGTGACAGACAGACCAGTGAATATTAATAGTTGTTACTTGCAACTAGTAATGGCAAAGTAAGAGAGAGGCCTATTATACCCAGCAGTGGAATAGAGAAGGCTGGATGATGATAAACTAGTTACGACTTTACCCACATAGAATTTAGAAAAGTGTTATTTACTAATAAGTTTTGTGCTTTACGGGACAAAAAATAGTTTTTTTTAATAATAAGGGTCGAGACGAGCAGTACGTGTATCTGCTGTTAAGCTACATCCGTGCCACATAACAGCACAGTGACACGCAGCTATTGGAACATGAAGGGTCCGAATCATTACCTAGCACTGCAATCATTACATCTCTAAGCCCTGTAATTTCTCTGGAAACATTGCCCTTCAAACCGGAACACAATAATGTTTGCACATGACTGCTTGGCGGTAGAATAACTGGAAAATGCGTGGTACTTCCCCATGCGGATTCAGCCAAGAGTTCTTCTACTACAAATGTAGGATGTGTTGGGGCTTGTAGGTATGTATTATAAGTACTCATACTCGTAGGTACTATGTGTTTATAATTATGTAGGTATTATAGCAATTATCTGGGTCTAGTAGCATAATAAGCTTTGCTTAGTTTGGGGCTAGCTGGTGTAATGTAAAAAATGTCTGACTGCACTTATTTTGCTTCTATTAGTAGGCAAAGGTCACACACAATAAGTATAAGAGCACCTCACTTACCATTCCCAATATAGGGAGCCATTTCTCACAAGAAGAAATTAAAGACCATACTTATGATGATTACATCAAATGTAATTAAAAAATAAGTCGAATCAAATTTAAATTGTCGTTATAAACATTTGATAAACTCATAAATAAATCCTTTTTTTTAGGCACGTTCAATCAATAGTTAAATTAAATAATAATTCCGAATATAAAAATACTACTGCTCTGCTCTACATTCGGTGCTTACGTTTTCAAAGGTTAGGCTTTTGTAATTTTCTCTAATTTGAACTTTAGTTTAAAAACTTTCTCCTACAGTGCCAACAGGCAACGTTAAACTGTTTTACATCGCAAACAATTTAGTAAGTATTAACAGAATTTAAGCTCCACTATAATGTAGTTTCTACCTAAACTAACAATAATTCTAAGGCCTACAAAGCACCGAACTGGGCTGTAATCCTGCCTGTAATGTACATGTAAGTTACCTATTGTAGCTTGTTCTCGCAACTAGGTTATACTCACAGATATATTAATAGGATAGATAACGCGACATTTTTTTTTCAATGATAGGTTTGCACTCTCTTGCCATCTTGTTTAATGTTAAGCGACGATACAGTCTACGATGGAAATCCGTACGATCGTGCTTACAAATAAGAAATAATTTACTTATACTTAGATAGATAGATACCCCTGACAACACATTTTACAGCAAGACGTTTTACATAAATACACGGGTAACTCACGTATAATGTAGTCAGTCCAGTCCGACTCAAGTTTCGATCGCGTCCGGCGATCTAGCACTAAACGAGTTGTGAACCCGCGTGCGCACTCTCCTTGAAAAAGATCGCCGGACGCGATCGAAACTTGAGTCGGACTGGACTGACTACATTATACGTGAGTTACCCGTGTATTTATGTAAAATGTGTAATAACCACGTCAGTTTTCATAGCAAGACGTTTCTCTAAACAAACATACTCGTTTGAGTCTTCAAAGGTTCAGCATAAAATGGTATCGCTTTTTGAAACTACTACCCGTCCGATAGAAAAAAGGCAAGGTATATCAGCAAATATAGATCAGGTGCACACTCTTCAAATTTTGTCAGTTAAAAATCTGATAAGCTAGCAACTATGCGATATTCAGGACGTTGAAGTTCTTGTCACAAAAAAGAGTAAATTCCATAAACCACCACTCTGGCCAAGTGTCTAATTATGTCCTCACTTTTGCGAGACCGTCACCTTGCGGGATCGTCATCAGACAGTGAATTGGGCTCTCTAACTTGTTCGCGGAAGAGAAAGCAGACACTGGGGCGACCCACTCAAGCTTGCACCCCGTCTTTACTTGGATGGCCCTGACCATTAAACGTCTAGAGCTGCCTGGTACCCTAACCCAGGAATATAACTTTCCGAAGAGGTGAACACCGCTAGATTTTAGCGCGTTGCTGGTGCCAAATGTGGAGATTCAAAGTCAAAGTCAAAGTTCTTTATTGATAAATGTACAATTTACACGTCAATTTTATAAAAAAACTAAATAAGAGTATACAAAGAGTATACATTTTTTAAGTTTAAATTGAACTTTATATTGTACGATAAAGGTATCGTACAAATTAGTGTCAAAAATTAAAATATATGTACTTATTACAATTGTAATGAACAATGTAATTTTTTTACAACTTTATTGTGAGTTTGCCATCACTATATAAAAACTCGCTGTAACTATAAAAAGTTTGATCGATAAGCCAGCTTTTAATCGGTTTTTGAAGCTACCCGAACTCGGTGCTAATTTAACTATTTTAGGAAGAGTGTTATAAACTTCCGGTCCCATAATGTGAGTCAGTTTTTCCGATCTCGCGAGAGAGTGAGGTATACATACTATCCAGCTTGTCAGCGTTACGTATATTGCGCGAATGTCTCTCTCCTCGCGTGTCGTATGAGTCTAAGTTGTTTTTGACATACACAGCTACTTGGTAGATCAAGATTGCAGGCAACGTGAGTATGCCAAGCTCTTTGAAATATGGTCTGACGGATGTGCATTGCGACACGCCCACGATGGCGCGTATGGCACGTTTTTGGGCGCGGAAAGCACGCTCCCAGTCGGCAGCGCGTGCGTATAGTTCGGCTCCGTACTGTAACCGGGAATGCACCGTCGCGAAGTAACACGACCGAGATACATCTGCAGACACCACTCGGGATACCCGTCTTAGTGCAAAGCACGCACTGCTTACTTTAGCACACATCTTGTCGATGTGGTGTTCCCATGTCATGCAGCGGGCAATCTCGAACCCCAGAAATGTTGTGCTTTGTACCTGCTCAATCCGGACCCCGTTAAGTAAGACTTTTAGCGTTTTTTTGTACAGTGACCCGATAGACAAAAGTGAATAAAATGAGTCTTTTTGGAGTTTACCATAAAACCGTTAGCACGAAACCATGTGTTTAAACCGTTCATTACAGTATTTAATTTATCTTCTAATTCCTCTATCGAAAGGGCGGTTACTATGGCAGCCACATCATCTGCATACATGAATATGTCTGCACCCTTTACGGCGTCAGGTAGATCGTTCAATAGGAGTGAAAACATGTTTGAAACTGACGAACCCTGCGGCACTCCCATAGATGAAGACAATGGGTCTGATTTATTATCGCCATCGCCAGCATCCACCAGTTGAGAGCGGCCTCGTAACATGTCAGTCAACACAGCATATGATTTCCCAGCTATGCCATAGTGTTTCAGCTTTAAAGCCAAGGTCTCATGGTCTGCGACATCAAAGGCCTTCGATAAGTCACAGCACAAGACTGCCACTTGCTGTTTGCGTTCACGAGCAGCCAACACATTACGAACCACTTCACGCGTTAGAGAAGTTGTAGACCTCCCTTCGCGGTATGCGTATTGTTGTTCACACAGCGCGTCGGTTTCCGATAGATAGGCCACTAATCGCGAACTCAAGCCATTTTCGAACACTTTGGCTATTACTGGTATAATCGATACCGGTCTATATCCATCAATGTCATCCCTTTTGCCTTTGCCTTTAAATATCGGGGACACTTTTGATATTTTCAGCGGTGACGGGTACGAGCCTTCCCTAAGACACTTATTAAACAGTGTGGCGAGAACTGGAGCTAGGGGCAAAATTGCTAGTTTTAGTAGCTCCATCGACACACCATATATGTCTTTTGACTTTTTTGGGGGTATTCTAGACGAGACTATGCGGAATACTTCATCCGCCGAGAAACTGGTCAGTCTGAGAGAGCGGTTAGTTGGATGACGCACTGACACTAAAATTTTACCAACGGTAGCAGCATCAGCTTTAGGAGCCCCACAGGTAGCAGCTGCATTTAAGAAACGAGCGTTCATAGCATTTACTACGTCTTTTGGTGAACTAAACTTTTTGCCGTTGCAATCCTTTACGATATCGGTGAAATTCAACCTAGGTGTATTATTTTTCCCCCTCTCTGTGTTCACGATGCCCCACATAGCTTTAGACGGATTCGTACTTCCGTGTATAATTCTATTATAATGGTTTGTTTTAGACATCTTCAAAGTTGAATTGTATTTCCTGTTGAGATCGTCAAATATAGCTATTAAGTCCTCTTCCTCAGGAAATTTGTCAACTAATTTAGAAATGTCAAATAACAACGATTTCAGATTTAGTATGTGAGGTGTAACCCACGACGCGTCACGTTTACTATTTGGTTTTTGTTTTATCGGGAAACAAGTGTCATACTTATTTGCTAAAATATTTATCAGTGCCAACACAAATGCATGAGCGGTCTTGTTTCTCTGATTTACTTCAGACCAATCTATACTGTCAACAGATATAATAAAATTTGCGCGGTTATTTTGCGAGAAATCACGCGTCAGGCGAGTGAGCTGTACTGGCATAGACTGAGCGAATGACACTACTCCGCGTACGGCTAAATGATCTGACAGAAGCGTATTTATGGAGTTTGCGGAAGTAAGTTCTCGCGCTACATTTGTAAAAAATAAGGTCTATCGCAGTTTGTGACTTTTCTGTTATACGAGTAGGGAGTCTACAATCGAGCTCACATTATGGGAGTTCAGCAAATCAAACAGATTTTTAAAATCAGCGCTAGAGTTGTCTAAGACATTTATGTTTATATCACCGAGAATCATAAATGTTCTTTCAGCTTCGCTGAGCTTATCGAGCAAACGTTCCAAGGTACCTAAGAAACCTCTGACATGAGCTAGGCCCGTGCGATAAATGCAAACGATAGTAATGTCAAAATCTATAACGTCAATCGCGGAGATTTCGCAAAATCTTTCTTCTGACAACGTTGATAACTCAACGTTTTCGACACACCTTAGTGCTTCATTTACAAAGATACAGGATCCGCCGTGAATTACATTATTTCTACAAAACTAGACACAAATTTATAGTCTTTTAAATGTATACATTGTAGATTCGGGGCAGTAAGCCAGTGTTCTGTTAACGCAAGAACATCGCACTTTAGTTCAGTTTCTAGGAGAACTTCTAGACGTTGAGTTTTATCATTAAGTGAGCAAATGTTTTGGTGGCAAATTATCAACTGTCTCGGAGGTGAGCATTGCGCGTTCAAACTAAGCACCGAGTTTTGCGTTACGATCGCCAGCTGAGACGCCGGCGGAGCGGCGGGGGCGGTGTTGCGTTCGCTGCCCCGTGCCTGCGGTTGATCTGGTATTGCTCGTGTTTTCCTCGGCTTCGGTAGTGTTGGAGGACGAGCGCGCCGCCCGCCAGTCGCCGCGTCGAAACCAAGGACCAACTTCTACTCTGCTTGGCCAATTATCAGCGCTCATGAAGTATTCGTATTTGCTTGTAGGCACGGTTACGGCAAAGGATGCGTAATATGTATGCTTCAAAACAATTTTCTCGACGTGATACTCGGCACGTGGATTTTTCTTGAGCATATATGCTTTTAATGTTTCTGGAGTCGTTGCCGGTTTCAAGAAGCAGACGTGTAATTTTTACTCGTTCAACTGCTTCTAACTCTGTGTCGGAAGTTCCTGTTCCGCGTACGACTTTTCTCGTAAAAGAGTAGCGGTCTTTACGCCCCTTCACAGTCTGCCACGATGTATCTCGAACCGATGCTTGTTCTTTGGTTGTTTTCGTTCCTGCAGTTGTTAGCGTCACGTTATCGCTAGATGACACTGTGGTTAATGTCTGAGCGCGTTTCCCGCGTTTCCGCGGCGGCGCGGGAGCAGCTGTCGGTGCTGTTGCGGGCACACACGGTGGCGCCAACTGGCTCAGTGGCAGAGCAGTGACAGACAGCGCGGGCTGGCTCGCCGGTGGTGCAGGGTTGCGCGGCCGCTCGAGCTGGCCAGGCGGCGGCGCAGTGTCGGCTAGCGCGGGCTGGCCCGCCGGTGGGAGGGGGTTGCACGGCGGCGTGAGTTTGCTCGGCGTCGGCTCAGCGGTGGCCGGCGTGGGCTGGCCCGCTAGTGGTGCTGGGTTGCGCAGCCGCGCGGGCAGGCCCGGCTGCACGCGCGCCTGGGCGGGGCCTCGCTGTGCCACTGACGCATATGGTGTAGGAGCCGGCACCGCAGTTAGTACTTCTCCAGGTTGTGCTGTCGTTGATGTTGGTTGTCGTGCCGTAGGTCCGGCCGTCGTCGTTGATGGCACGCACATGTCCCCACTCGCAAAAATTCCTCTTCTCTCGAAATTCCCAATTTTTTTGAAAAATTGTTCCATTCGGGAGGCGTAACATACCATTTTTTTATCGTAGTTCGTTATGGTCGTCATACAACAGTTTAATTTATTGTCGTAGTCGTTAATCACAGACACGGATTGTTCTATTTTCATTTTGTAAACATCGATAAGGGAACTTGACTGTGCAAGTTGTTCCCTCACGGTCGTCATTTCATCACGCAGTTTTTGTATTTCGAGTGTCAGCTCTCGCGTGCGCTCTGTGGTATGCTCAGCAACGTTTTGAACACGTATTTGTTTATTTCGGATCGTTACGTTGGGATCTCGTTGTTTCTTAGAAACCCCAACTGGGGTTAAGGTGTTGTCCCTCCTTTTTAGCTAAGCATTTACACTCGGGACAAATGTAATTTGCGATATCAATATCATCGAAATTTCTTTCGCCAGTACACAAAATGTGATAGGGCTTTTTGCAGTTCAGGGCAGTACAGCACAAATACTTTTCATTATCTCCGGCTATCCTACCACAGCACGCAGCACAATTCATAGTGAATAATGTGTTTAGAAGATATTTTAATCAAAAAAAAAATGTTTAAAAAAATTTAAAGGAAAAAAAAAGAGCAAAACGAAATTCCAAATACAGGCCTTAAGGTGAGGATCGAACCCGGTACGAAGCGAATATTCAGCCGAGATGTTAGCGGTTGCGGTAAACGTCGCTTGCAGAGAGCGTCGAAAATAGCGCTTAGTTGCAGTAGATCACTTTTTTAGAATGTTGTAACTGCAGGTAGGTACGGAGTTATAATCCTGTTAGCACTGTTATGTCCACTTATAATTAAATCACAATAAATGAGGGTTATCAAATCAAATGTTCAAACTATTTAAGTTCTTTAAGAGATTTTACTACTTTTGGTTTTAAATCTGAGTCTTTAACACTGTTCCCTCATTTAATTCCACTAAATATGTAACACTAAACAGTCCACAGTCCAGTCTAATTCTTCTACGAACACGAAGACGACTGTTTACGATGACAGCGCGACCGCGTAACGATTCTGTCTCCTCACAAGGTGGCCAGAATCCAAGGGTGCTGGAACGACAGGATCGCGGTTGAGTGTGAGAGCGACTTACCCGGCGTAATCACTGTCTGAGACACCCGTAGGAATTTTTGTCGGTAGAGTCAGCACGTTAGACGGTGTCGAACCTGACATATCAAACTTTGTCCTTGGCCGGCAGACGTGTGTATCTATATTTTCTGTTCGAAAAAAACAACCTATTACATATGGTCTCAAAATAATCTTTATAAAATGTCTTTCTTGTAGTGGTATAAACATGTCAATCTCCTCACGAAGTTTTCATTCAGCGCTAAACCTATTTGCAATTTAGAAAAGATAACTTACGTACAAGAAATTAAAAATAATATTGGCAGTCATAAAGACTGCCAATAGAAGTTAAAATCTATAACTCAGAATTTGAGAATACGCTTTGGAAACCACAAAATAAAATTTTAAAGCATAGTAAGTCATCTAAGCATGGCCAGATGACCATAGTTAGATGTGTAATAGTAACAATTATAACACGCCATAGCCATCTAGAAATGTGTCAGCGACCCGAGTTCACCCGAAGTTTTTTTTTTCATTCATGAGCGCGAGCGTGACGCTTAGACTCAATTCACAGCCCACAAAAGATCTGTGAATAGCGGGGAAAAGAAAATTTTGCTTAAAAATGATACGAGTACATACCGTATAACGTTGTCTATGAACGTCTGCGGTTATATCCAAAATTTATCGGCCTACCGAAGCCGATCACAATAATTACATATCGCATTAATCATTCGATTCGAGGCGCGAATGACGTAGTTATGATACATTACCGTAACCCCCTTTAGGTATATCACGTTAGGAAAAGCTAGGTGCACACGAGATTACGAGGTTATGCTACACAAAATGTGTTCTGCGGTGTAGCCTGCGGCTTAGCGCCTATCTACCACTCACTTTAACAGGATAAAAGTAACCCGTGTTTTAGTCCAGGTATTATATATATGAAACTACCTACTACGTGTCTAAAATTTATAGGAATCCGTAAAGTCACTTTAGAGGTTTAGAAAATGACACACACTTACAAAAACACAAACGTTCACCTTTATAATATTAAATCGATACATTGCTTTGGCAATGTAATCCATAACATGTATTGGCTTTTATAAACCCTTGATTATGTGAACTTATTTTATCACTGGATAGAATAAGTGCTTTTAAAGCATACTCCGCCAACAAATTTTGTAAATATAGTGTGCCGAGACAGGAGAAGGATGGATTGACCTTCTTGTAGGACCGGAAGGTTATGTTAGACACACAATATTTCGGTATTGTCTTACGTGCTCTCAGGCAAACTTTTCTTACAAAGTACATGCCTGATTCTATGGATACACGCTTGCGATGACAGCACAGTTAGTACCAAACAGATACACAAAGTGATTTATTTCTTTGCTCTTAAATTTTTTGTCGTGAAAACTTTTTTGGCGCTCCACAGACAAATTTTTCGAGGGCTGTGAATTAAATTCTAGTGTCACGCTCGGGAATGATAAGAAATCTTCGGGTAAACTTGTTTGTTTAGTGCTGTGCTGCTAATAGTAATGTGGAAATGTAATAAAGATAAGTCTAATGTGAAACTCGGGACCATACCCATTGGCCTAGCCTAGAGAGCTATGCTCATGACCACACCCTCCGGTATCACTTGCGTAGTTTCCAAAGTAAGCTATCAAAATCTGAGTTATAAATTTTCACTTCTACCGGCAGTTCCTATCACTGCCATTTTTTCTTATATTTTTTAATACGTACTCGTATTATATTATCCATCATATAAATTGTCTGCCTTCAAATCGCTGACAACTTTATTAGATTGAACTGGATTGAACACGATACTTTAAAGTTTACAAATCGAGTATATAGATACATAAAACTATTTTACAACCGAATAAATAAATAACGCAGCATGAATATGCGTAATTATCAATGCGTAAAAATCAATCCGAAAATTCGTGTACCCTGTTCCTAAGTAATAATGTTGGTACTGCTCCATAGCCACAGTAACTTATTGAACGTTGATAGTGAAATGATTTAGCACCCGATCTGTCATTGTAATTTAGAGGAAACTGATCATTGAGTTCGCTGATTAGGTACGAGTAATGACATAAATTTGATATCTTGGTTATGTTAAAATGACTGTACTTCATTGTATACCTTGGATATACTCTCAAACGTTTTCTTATCTGAAGTTTACTAGCAGTGCCTTACGGTTTTACTCGCGTAGTTCCAGTCCTTCCCTTTAAGGTGCGTCCCCCAGCAAAACGAGTTTTTTGTCCAGTTTTCAGAGCTATCTACTCATTAGCCAAAACAAATATCAACTGTTAAATAATATATTAATTTTTTACAGTTTCTTGGATTCAAAATGGTAGTTCCTTTTTTTTGTTAATGAATATATTGTTTGAATAATCTCCTCACAACGAAACCATAAAATAGAAATAATTGTAATTATCATGCATCTACTCGAAAACCCGCCATTATTTCGATTTTTTACTTACAGCAACGGATAGGCAATTCTATTATAAACATTTTGATGGATTTTTTTTTCAAAATATCAAAATCTGATTTTATAAGGAGTTTATTCTAAAATTTGCGCGTAAAACAGCGAGAAATCCTACTGTTTCTCTCTAGATCTTTCTTGCAGTGTGCGATGAGGTAAGAAATACTCAAGGTCATTTGCTCGGGGTACGACCTTAATTTTTCCGGTATAAAAAGCGTATGTGTTCTTCCAGACTATGATCTTTACTTATGTATTCAAAATTCAGCTTGTTCTGCTCATACATTACGACGTGATTGAGCAACAAACATCAAAATTTCTAAACATCCATACTTACATTGTTATTAATAATTATCATGGCAGAAGTAGGATAGTATCAAAGTTTATTTTTTTGTATTGTTAGGTATAATACCTTTAAATACGCTCTTTAAAATTATCTAGTCGTTAGTTTATTCTACTTAGGTGTATAGTTTTTCCATTGTGTTGGGGTTTCAGAGTAAAAAAATGTTATATATTCGACTGGGATCGTTTTTATTATTACATTCAGAATTTAGGAATTACCCTAAAAACGATATCGGTTTGGTATTTCAAATCTTTAAGCGAAGTGGCTTAACTTTACGTTTGTGATAAGAATGACTAGGCTGAAAAATGCGTTGCCTGAGTGGGTTTTCCCCGATAGTTACAATATTGTTGTCTTCAAGTCGAGAGTCAGTCGGTTTCTTCTAGGTAAGCACGGCCCCTTTCAGACCGCATCATCGCTAAAATACTGAAAAAAATTAGTTGTCTGTAAAGTCGATTTGTTTACGGACGATATTTTAACGTGACAACGTCATAACAAAACATTGATAGATGCAGCGCAAGCGTACAATGAGCGTTACGGAACAATAAGCGTAACGGAACATAACGGGAGAGTTTTTCGCGCATGCAGCCGGCGTTCATCGATTTCTTAGACGTTGTCACGTCAAAAACTAACTAGGTAAACTAAGCAAACGCAAAAACAAACAAAACATCCATAGCTATAAAAGAAAAGCCGTAGAAATGACGAAGAAGATAAGACAAGCAAACTGTTGAACTTTATACACTGGCCTTAGCAGCACCTAGCGGTTTTACCCGCACAGTTTGCATTCCCGTTTTCATTATTGCTTAGAAAATCTGTAGTAAAAGTTTATATTTTTAAAAAGAACAAACCTAAATAGCTGTTGAAAACCCAATTGAGTACATTTGTAGTTTTCTAAACACGTAGTATTGAAAAAACGAATAATCAAATTCAAACACTCAGATAACGTCTTTAAGGATTCTCTATAGCGTAGGCGATACTATACGAAATACGTCTGTATTGTTTCAACCTCCGACACTTAATTTATTAATAATGAATAATTGTTGGAGTGTTTGTTATTAACTCTTAAAACGTTCTGATCGTTCTCTATTTAAGTTTTTTTAAGCTTAGGTTTATTACTGGCTATTTAAATTTGTTTTTACTTGATACCTTTTTGGGCCGAGGTACTACTGTAATTAATATTCTATTTATATATTTCTATTTCCTATTTACAATAATATTGTCTACCAATATTTACTTATTTTTAATTATTATTTTTTATTTATTTATTTGTGCATAGTTTCCTGTTTCGCTCTAAGTCATAAAGCCATCAATTAAAATTTTAGCTCATTAATACTTCAGTTTCAGTCAATTTCGTGTGTTTGTGGTACAGTGTTATGCAAAAGTACCAACTTGACCAATCCAACTCACTGCCTAGATTTGCACGCTGATAGTCACTCAAAGATAGAACACGATTTATCTTTCCCTGCAATTTCTCTGGGTACATTGTCCTTCAAACCAGAACACCGTAATGTTTGCACATCACTGCTTTGTAGTAAAATAACTGGCAAAGGTGTACTTCCGTAGGCGGACTGTAATAAATGTAAAAAAAATATAAACTTACCACGTAAGTGTTTGTCTGTCTATCATGGCTAGAAATAGATAGAAAGATTTACTTTTTTCTAACAGACTACTCGTAACATAAAAAATGACGTAATTACATGGTTGACGTTTCAAAGACTTATGACTTATGATGTTTGATTCTACATTTTTGATACGAACATCTAGAGTCTGGACTGTGGAATGCGTTGCCTGAGTAGATTTTTTCTCAGTCACACAGACAACACTCACACAGTTCAAATCGAAAGTGAATAGTTTTTTTAATTCTTTATCGTGGACTGCGTTGTCGTTTAACATTAAGCGAGATGGCAGTAAAGTGTAAACTTATGACGTAGCTAAAAAAAGTACTCAAGGGTCTAAATCGGCGTCTAAATGTACGTTCAGACCCATTTTATGAATTTTATGCTTTAACAAACTGTGTGTATTGTTATGTTGTAATGCCCATTTCTGTTACATTTCAGTTTGCTTAAAAATGTATTCGTTTGAAAAATTAAGTAATTACCATACAAAAAGATTAATATAAAAAATTTCGTGCTATAAAATAATAACAGAATTTACGACTCGAAGTTTAAGTGGACGTATACCTTTGTTTCCTTTGAAATTTTCATTCGCTTTAATACTGCCAATCGGACTCCAGCTGAAAATGCTATGTACTTTGAGTTTAATTTTCCTCACGTTTGCGATAGCCGTCTCTCAATACTACGACGCCGCGCTAGATCCAAGTAAGTAAATTCCTACTAATGTAAAAAAAAAGTAATTTTATCAGTCAGTCTGTCTGTTATGCTTTCACGTCTAAGGTTCTGAATTGAAATAAAATTTGGTCAAGTGAAAGTTTACACCCCGAAACAGGTAAGTAGGCTACTTTTTTAATGCAAAAAATGGCTATAAAGGATTGTAAAAGAGGTTGAAAGTTTGTACGAAATTTCAGAATTTTTTTCAGTTAAAAACTTGTAACTTAAGTTTCGGCCTTTTGGTTTTAAATATGACGTAGTAAAATTGTACAAGAACAAAATTAAAAATTATGACTAACTCCCGACTACCTCGGATTTGTAATCTGTTAGCATTCTACTAGTAAAGCCTTTTTATTTGATACCCATATTAAGGGAGTTGTGAAAAAAGAAATGTATTTCGCCATTTTGTGGAAGCGGCCATCTTGGATTTGAAATTTGTTTTAGTGCAATGTATTCTACTAGTCAAGCCCTTTCGTTTGATACCCATATTGAGGTAGTAGTGAAAAAAATAGTACAATTCGCCATTTTGTGGTGGCGGCCATCTTGGATTAGATTTTTTTATAATGTAAGTATAGTATTCTACTAGTAAAGTTATTTCATTTGATACCCATATTGAGATAGGTTGTAAAGAAATATTTTGTCCGCCATTTTGTGGAGGCGGCCATCTTGAATCGATATTAACCAAACGTAGCTAAGAACGTCCGCACGGATATTAACTTTCAAATAAAAAAAAACGCACTGAAATCGGCCCATCCGTTTGAGCTCTACGGTGCCACAGACAGACACACACACAGACAGACAGACAGACAGATAGACAGACAGACGTCGACGTCAAACTTATAACAGCCCTTTTTTTGGTCGGGGGGTTAATAAATGGCAGATTATGAAATAACCTATTATACCGTAACGCGTTCGATTATAAATTAATATGACAGCGTTTTGCAATTTCTCGATAACATATTATTTAAACCCATAGGACACTCCAAGTTCCGAAACATTTTTACCCTAATCATGGAAGTATAGAAAAGTCGGACGTAGTCTTGCTAAAACAAAAACTGTGTCACTAGAGTCGGCCACATTTGCACGTGTGCGTTGTCAGATTATCACTGATAGACTGACGCGCACACATATACGCAAGTAGCGCGTGTAATGACCCACAGATGTGTGCGTGTCAGGCTATTTATGACAGCGCACACGTTCATACTATGTGGCCGTTCAGTTTTTGTTTTAACGAGACTACGTCCAACTTTTTTTATACGTCCATGACCGACCAATGGAGTTAAAATCTCTAATCTTATACATAAAAATGTTATGTTGGTTTGTGTACGCTTCAAAAACTCAAAAAGTTCTGCACCGATCGAGCTGAAATTTTAGAATGATATATGATCCGCATCAAGGATTGTTTTTATCTAATTTTTGCATCACAATGTGCCACAGCGAAGCGTGGCAGGGTACAGCTAGTATTAGATAGATAATTGGCATGTTACACTACGGACTAACCCATAAAAACAAGTGTCACTAACACATACTATATCTATCACATACTATCACTAGCACTAGCACAGTGGCATGTGTGTATGTCACTGGTTTCAAATTCTCCAAGTACGAGATGTTCGTAGGTATCAATGTTGCCTCTAGTTAAACCTACTTACAAAGAAAAGTTACGATTTGGTACATTGTTCAATAATCAAAGATGTAAGTATTTGAGCCCTATTTGCACTTTTTAATGTTCTTTCAAAGTATTTGACAAAAAAGTAAACTATCTATTATTTACTAGCTGTACCCTGTCACGCTTTGTTGTGGCACATTGTGATGCATAAATTAGATAAAAACAATCCTTGATGCGGATTATACATTATTCTAAAATTTCAT
Organism: Ectropis grisescens; assembly: GCA_017562165.1. Taxonomy (NCBI): domain Eukaryota; kingdom Metazoa; phylum Arthropoda; class Insecta; order Lepidoptera; family Geometridae; genus Ectropis; species Ectropis grisescens. The sequence continues at coordinate 4,939,464 of CM029772.1, forward strand.
CTCGATCAGTGCAGTACTTTTTGAGTTTTTGAAGCGTACACAAACCAACATAACATTATTATGTATATAGAGATTTTCAACTTCAACTCTTGGTTTATGGCTTTTCGTGTGCCTCACAATTTCGCCAATGTCAAGTAGAAATCTATATCAATACTAATATTATAAAGCTGAAGAGTTTGTTTGTTTGTTTGAACGCTAGGATCTCGGGAAGTACCGGTGCGAATTGAAAGATTATTTTTCTATTAGATAGTCCATTTATCGAGGAAGGCTATAGGTTATAGAACATAACGCTACTATTAATAGAAGCGGAGCATGAATCAAGAATGTAACAAAACGGCAAAAAATATTCCTCTTTGAGAGTTTTCGTAGCGTGCTTTGACATGACATCATGGGCCTAAGATTGCGTCAACTTCAACTTCAAATTTTTATTTTGGATTCCATTCGGTAATGTCACCATAATTTCGCCAATGTCCAAGATTGCGTTATTGAATAGAAAACATTGCTAATCAAATTTGTTTATCCGAGTTGGTACGACCAATTTCCGACAGGTGGCGTAACAGGTAGCTGAAAAGGTTTTTTGTTTGAAAGCGATATTATCAGGAATGACTAAACCGATTTCACTCATTCTTTCACCGTTGAATATGTACGGGATCCCGATGAGTGCTATATAATGTACCACGGGTGAAACCGGGGCGGACATCTAGTACAATATACTTATAGGTAATCGTAGCATAAGCTGACCAATAAGTGTTCCTACTGCTGGGACTCGAGGCCTTCTGTTTCAAGGAGAGAGCCAAAACCGTAAACCACTACGCTGATGCAGTGCAACTCGGTGGATGAACCATGACCTCCAAAAAAGTCTAGGAACGTATGGGTTTTCTCAAAATGATTTCACCGTTGTTAACTTAGTGGCATTACGCAAACTTCGGAGAGACAGCAGTGCGCATGGGGTTTGATCCAGAAGCTCAGGATAGGCAGTCCCCGTTTACCCAAATAAACCAGCCGTAACTTTCAAATTGGTTCGTCATCATCAGCCTACCTAAATCTACTACTGGACGTATACCTACCTCTCCCATGGTTCGAGACTCAGCCCTATCCTCAGCTTTTCACGTTTCCATACAGAGGACACAAAGGTGTCCTACACTATGTGTGCTTGTTCCAAGTCGCCAATTGCTTAAATTACACAAAATGTTATTTTTTACAAAACTGTTTCTTACAGGAGTCCCGACGTATATAAAAAAAGCGCTGCACGAAAAGAATCAATATAAGCCTTTTCCAAAAGAGAAGAAGCGGGTCTTTAAGAATATTACCTTAGAAGAAGTATTTAAAAAGATCCAAGCCATTACAAGATCTCTAAACGAAAACGCAAGAAGAAATGGATATAAAGTGGATTATAAACTGCGTATGATGAATATGTAATCCAGTTAAAATATGAAAACCACGACATTCAATAAACGAAATAAATACTGATCAATTTTTTTTCACATTTCGTCTAGCTTCCAATCTCAGTAAAGCTTTGTCCATAGAAGCCAAGATAGCTGATATAACACATATTTTATGTATATCATTTTAAATACGTACTTATAATAGTTCATAGAAGATTTCCCTTTAAACCGGAACACCCGCCCTTCTACCGCCTAACAAAATCTGTTTTCGCTTTGCTATTGCTGTCTCTATAATTTCAAGCGAAAAGAAAAAAGAGAGGTATATTATAGCTAAGACAGTTTTAGTTTGGCGGTAGACCCCCCGAACACAGGCAGTTTGTTTATCCTGTATATTAATCCTACTCCTAATATCATAAATGTCAAAGTTTGGATGTTTTCCTTTGAATCCAAGAATAAGCAGCTCACAAAATGTTCCCAGGACTCGAGGCTTTCTCTCGCAAAGAGAAAATCAAGGCCATCCACCACGGTAGCGCTGGCCCAGTGCAGGTTAGTGGATGACACATGATCTTGAAACATTCGTTACACGTCGGTTTCCTCAAGATGTTTTCCTTTACCGTTTTAAGTTAGCGAAATGACAGCTTTAAATACACCTACTTAACATTACATTAAGAAAACTAGCATATTACAAACCCATTATTAGCTACAAGTATAACATGAAATTTCAATTATTCACTCACCACAACAAGAAAAAGATAAATATTGTCATAGTTAGATGATAATGCCACGGACGTAGTATCATGAAAGCTGAGTAAACAAACATTGTATGCACAGAAAACTTTCTCGCGAGATTACAAACTCTACAATATTGTTTTATCTCATACAAGTATAAAACAAACATGATGAGAGTGAAACCCCTACTAAAGATTATTTGAGATTTCTTATGTACTTGCATCCAGTTTTATTTGGATTTCATTTGAGGTTTGTTTATTTTGCCGTTTGATTTTGGCTTCGAAGCTGTTGTGCGAAACGACAGTGATGCGAGTGGGTAATTAAAGAATTACCCACTCGCATCACTGTCGTTTCAAAGTCATGTGTATAATGCCGTGACTTAAAAACGGTGAAGTAAAACATCGTAAGGAAACTGACACGTATCTACATATGATCTTTCCGAGGTGTCAGTGGAGCTATATGTCGTCTACCAACCTGCACTTGGCACTTGGCCAGCTAGGTGGATTATAGCCTTGGCTCTCTCCTTGCGAGAGGAAGCCACGAGTTTCAGCTGTGAGAACATTTATTGGGCTGCTTATGTTTACGTTTCATGGTGGATATGCCAGAGACACGGACGAAGAGGTTTGACTCTACGTTTGTGATAAGAACGTCTAGACTGTGGAATGAGTTGTCTGAGTGGGTTTTTCCCGATAGTTATAATCTTGGTGTCTTCAAATCGAGAGTGAATCGGTTTCTTCTAGGTAAACACGCTCCATCGTAGACCGCATCGCCGCTTAACATCAGGCGAGATGGCGGTCAAGTTTAAACCTATAAAAGTAAAAAAAAAAACTATTTTGAGATAATGATGATAATGAGATAAATATTTTGAGATGTACTACTATGATTTAGTTTTTATGGTTTTGCGATTTGAACTCATATCGTTAACATAACACAGGGCTTAATTATGATCTAAATTATTATTGACGTGACAACGTCTTATAAATTGGTTTGCCGGGTGACACTTCAAGAAACTGCGTTACGCTCCGCTCACGTTATGCGCTCACAACGAGAGCGAGTGAGAGGCACGCGTCCCTTCCACTCGGGCATGGTTAGCCCGCCTAAGAGCGAGAGAGACAGACATAAAACGTGAAAGGCACGCGTCCCTTCCGTAAAATTATTTTACCACTCAAAGTCGTTGTCACGTAAAACTTTCGCCCGTATACCGACTTTACAGGCAACCAATTTTTTTTTAACTAGCTTACAAGAACAAAATTGAAAATTTTGATTAACCCCCGACTACCTCAGATTTGTTATCTGTACAACTTTCTACTAGTGAAGCCCTTTCATTCGATACCCATATTAAGGGAGTTGTGAAAAAAGAAATTTATTTCGCCATTTGGTGGAAGCGGCCATCTTGAATTTGAAATTTGTCATTATGGCAATGTATTCTACTAGCCAAGCCCTTTCGTTTGATACCCATATTGAAGTAGTAGTGAAAAAAATAATTTAATTCGCCTTTTTTGGTGGCGGCCATCTTTGATTTGATTTTTTTATAATGTATAGTACTAGCCAAGCCCTTTTATTTAATACCCATATTGAGGTAGGTTGTGAAGAAATATTTTATCCGCCATTTTGTGGCGGCGGCCATCATGAATCGATATTAACTAAACATAGCTAAGAACATCCGCACAGATATTAACTTTTAAATAAATAAAACCGCATCGAAATCGGTCCATCCGTTTGAGCTCTACGGTGCCACAGACAGACAGACAGGGTGAAAGAATTTTTAAAATAGATCAGCAGTGTCTGAGATTAGCGCGTTCAGATAAAAAATCTTCAGATTTATAATATGTGTGTGTATATAGTGTTATAGATTACTCGACGTCAGTCTTCTTGTGACCTGTGACGCTGTAGCGCTGCCGAAACGTCGAGGTAATTAAATAATAATTTAGATGATTTCTTGTGTTACGTTTACTAAGTATATTTATGTACTAGAGTATGATGTACCTTAAATAGAGGAGGAGACATATATCTCACCAGGCTTTTGCTTGTATGTACTAATGAGTTACAGTGAGCGGTGATTCAAGAAGTGAGGATTAGGAGCATATTAGGTAGGAGTGTGTGGGTGACAGAATTTTGTACCTCGTGGGTTCAAATCCCTTCAGCACCATCGAGTAGTTTTACAAGTGCGGATGTACTCCCTACGTTTTCATCACTGAAGTGAAGAAAGGTGAAGAAAAATATCGTTAGGAAATCGACATGTATCACGGATAACAGGTACACAAGCCCATGTATCATTCGCGAACCCGTACTTTCTTCAGCGTTGTAGATTATGCCTTTGATTATTTACCTGTAAGAAACCCCTGAGTGCCAGCCGTAAGAACTTATAGTGGACTGCTTATGGTCGTCTATTATTAAACAGTAGCTACTTGGTACTTGGTACATTATTAGTCTTTTCTTTAAAATTTTATGATAACAAAGTAAAATAGAATTTCCTAAAACTAAAAGCTAACGACAGTAGGGCCACGGCCTGAAGGAGAATCGTGTTATTCTGCGAATGTCTAAGGTAGCAGACATTGAAGCATTTTTTATTTAGGCCACCTACAACACTGATATTAAATTCTGAAATTACTACCTAAAAGCTTTTCAAATTTGCGTAAGGAGATGATTTTCGTAAGAAACTAGAAATATAGTGGTTTAGACTTAGAAGCTAATGTAACAAATTGGATTTTGGTTCGGATTAAAATTCTTCACAGAATACTGGAGCAAATTGAATTAGGTTGGTTTTAAAGTCAGAAAAGTCACTAATGGAAGCTTTGTGTGGAGTTAAATTTAATAAACATTGCACTTTAAAATTACTGTAATACGGCTGGAGTAGTTTATTTTAATAATTTAAAACATGGACGATCTAATCATATATTATGAAGTAGGTACCTATATTTTGCTTGCAACTGTATTTGTTATGAAGTATGTTTTGAGAAGGCAACCTGACTGGCTAATCCAGAAAAGACAACCTAAGTACTCACGGGCAAAAACTGTCTTTTTAGGGTTCCGTACCAAAAGGGTAAAAAACGGGACCCTCTTACTGGGACTTCGCTGACCGTCCGACCGTCCGTCCGTCTGTCACCAGGCTGTATCATAAGAACCGTGATAGCTAGACAGTTGAAATTTTCACAGATGATGGATTTCTATAAGCCGCTATAACAACAAATACTAAAAATAAAGATTTAAGGGGGGCTCCCATACAACAAACTTGACTTTTTTATCGCATGGTACGGAACCTTTCGTGCGCGCTTCCTACTCGCCCTTGGCCGGTTTTGTTTATAGTATAAAGTGACGAGATGACCCGGTCATGTGCCTGATAGTAACTTGACTTTCTATCAAGAAAACAGTTAACCCTTAATCCATGAAACCATTTCTACCATAAACTCTTTAGAATCTGGTAAAAGTTTTAAAAACTAGCATAGCAGTACAATCAGTGTGTGCTGCATTAACTAATCAAACAGACATATCAAACAACCTCAGTAAAATTGCAAACTTATCAGTTTTTTTATCGGATACACTTCAGAGAGTGTGCAATTGATCTGCATGATCTAATACACATTGCTTATTTTTCTATTGGACTGCTCGTCGCTCGAAAAAGCGAAACAGTTTCATGGTTGACATTTCAATAACGCGAACAAAGAAAACCGTTGTTTCTTTGGGCTATTCCCAATGGTTGCAATCTAGATGTCTTCTCTCTATCATATTTTAAAAACTCTTCTTTATCAGTCTGATAAATCTATTGGGATGAAAAATTAATACTGTTAGTCCAACATAATTCCGACAAAACATATTTACTGTATTACTTCTTTTGTTTACACAAGACAACGCAAATATCCTAACACCGGATGCCTACCGCTGTGAAAACCCGTAATAGCATTTAACAAAGCATGAAGATAATGTATTATATTTTCATATTTAAAACAAGATTAGGTATACTAAATATAAATAAAGGCTCATGTATTTATGAATAGGAACGTTTTACGCCCACGTATGAATGGAAAGGTTTTATTGTTTCGTAAATTGAAAACGAAAATTACTCGAAAATACAACGTATCAAATCGAGCAAAATCCCTACGTTTCTACCCAAAGAGAGACAATAAACTGCTAAATAGTTTCTCTTGTTATATGCCAGTTTATCCAGAAAGGATATGTTGTGCTAAAAGGCTATTATTGTCTTTTAACTTCTTTTAGAATATTATATATACCAGGGTCGATAATTTCTGAAACAAAACAAAAATAGTAGGTTCAAACATATTGCAAAAAATAAAATTTAACAAACATGAAAGAAACAATAATTTACGGGCAATTGTATTGTGGGCAAACGTTTAAGTGAAGAGACGAACATGACAAGCTTTTGATGATGTATAAAAATACGATTGCTCATTTTAAAACAATACCACACAGCTATGTTTACATATATGTTTACGTGAACACTCCAAACTAGTAACTGCCTATTCAATGGGATAACGGGACACTCACGTATATACGGTCGGTCAATCCGACTCGAGTTTCGGCCGCGTCCGGCGGCCTTTTTCAACGAGAGTGCACACGCGCGGTGGCTGCCCGTTTGCACGCGCGTGTACTCTCCTTAAAAAGGCCGCCGGACGCGGCCGAAACTCGAGTCGGATTGACCGACCGTATATACGTGAGTATTCCGTTATCCAATTAAGCATGTGTAACAACCACGTTTATTTTAATATTAAAATAGTTACTGCCTATTCCACTCGTCACTTAGATATATAAGATGAAAACAGATACATCTTACCACTTCTACCACTTCAGAATACACTGTGGGGTGGGTTGTATCTACAATTTCTGTTCAGCCCAGTAGCAGAAACTGTAAGTTTATTACATTCGATGAAATTCAGCAGAATGGCTCAGTTCGCCGAAAGTCTGCCCACAAGCTGGACTGTCTCGCTCGATATATTTTCTATAGAACTTCTCTGTTCGTTCGCTGGAGCTTAGATTTGGTTTAGGGTTGTTATTTTTCAAATACCGGATAAAAGACTTGAACATGTGACGTTTCACGGTGAAGTTTTAAAAACTCAAAAGCAGAAAATAGATATGATAAAAAAACTCTGGATTAAGCTACAAGGAGAATAATTACAATTTTTTTTTAAACGTGTCAATTACATACGTAGAAACGACGTTGCGACAGACCTAAAAAGCGTTGCCGGGACGACCTAGACCAATATCAGCGAAACTGGTATGACATAGCACTGGATAGAGACAAATGGAAAGAGGGTAGCGAGGCCTTTTCTCAACATTGGGACTTATCGGGCTCATGATATAAATAAACGCGTCAATTGGCGGTCTTGTCGCTTACAGAAGTATCTCACAGACAAAGGTAGTTTTAGAATTCTATCGGTAGAAAAAATCAGGGGAACCGGACGGTTTGGCAGAATATGAATGTAGCATGTTGTCGGTGCTGGGGAGTGCAGTGCAATTTCCGATGCTGGTATAAAATCAAAAACCATTCAGAACATTCCCCAAAATAAAACCAGCAGAATATATAATGTAACATCTCTTCGGAAACAGAATGGGACTTACTTTGTAGTGAGCCTGGGCTCACGACCCGGCGACCCTGGGGTCGTTACCAGTAATTCTAACGGGTCTCACCGCTGCTGTAGGGAGTCTAAAGGCTAATAAGATGGTGCGCTGTTCCTGAGTTGGGGGCAGTACTTCATATGAGGACGCACTTGTGCTTAATAACAAACTGTTGCCCCGGAGTGAGGTACTGCGTCGCTCTATGTAAAATTGCATTAAGGTATTTTAACAATAAATGAGTTAATAGTTGCTTTCTTAAATATTAAATTATTAGGGTTACTTACTTGTTAGATGATCCGTGAAATCTGGCTTAAGTTTAACGCCTTTTAACGCGGTCTTCATTAGTTGATATGTGTAAGGCTAAGAACTCATCAACCGTTTTCTAACCGCGCATTCTAAAATGCAGATTTATATGTAAAAATTGAAATCAAAACTCATGAGGCTGTTTACGCCCGCGGCGCGCGCGGCTGCCATGCGGCTCCCTCGCGGTCGCCGCCTGCCCGTCACCCGCCACGTTCGCGGGCGAAAATCTTACCCGCGGCGGTTGCGAAACCGCGAAAATCAGCGATCTCTTGCGTCGCCCGCTGCGGGCCGGCGCCCGCGCCGTGCCAGCCGCGCGCACCACGGGCTTAATCCGCTTCGTGAGTTTTGCTTTAAAATTTTATATTATGAATCTGCATTCTACAGAAGCTGGGGGCCCGCGCCCGCGCGCGTTTGCGGTTGGAAACCGCTCCATTAGTTTTGATTTCAATTTTTAAATTTGTCGTGGCTAAACACGACAGCACGAAAATGAATTATTATAGTTTTAGTAAAAAATAAGAGATATTTTATGTTTAAAAAAAAACGCTGCACTTAAGTGCCGTAGAACATCCCTACAGCAACTTATTTGTGAGGGATAGAAGCAAACATTTAGCCGCGATTGGTTCTACATTGTATTAAGTTGCCTCATTTATTTCATTGCAGCTTTTTAGACCGCGAGGGCTTAAAAACGACATAGTTAAACATTTAATTTCACGGTACCACTGCGTTTTAATTCTATTTGATTTAAATTTTAATCTAACTTAAGATATATGTTGCTGGAGGTTATATATTTACGCTCTTGTGGCTCAAATTGTAGAGTTACTCAAAAAGCTAGGTGCTAATTGAGCCAAGGTGATTTAGTATTTAACCTAATATTCCGAGAGCCAGCACCAAGCTTTAGAAAGGTATTTGAGGCAATTTGAAAACTTGTTACATAAGTCGCCTATTATATCACAACACGAAGGTGCAAACCTGGCTGGTGAGTAGTGTATAAGCAGCTAAAAATGGAAAAAGAAGAAGACTTTATTACCTGACTATTATTATCATTGTATAAATTCAGACCAATGAAAACTGTGTTGCCAGACATGTTGCATGCATCTAGAAGAAGAGGCCAGTTTGTATGGGTCAACTTTTAAAATGTTTTGTATCACCTGATCTTACCTGCAAACAGCAATAACAATTTTGTATTTGTAGTAGTTTTGGGGCTATGTAACAAGTTTCAGCTTGCCTAAAATATCTACCTAAGATTTGGTACTACCTCTCGGACTATATACGTACTTGTGCTTCAGAAGAATTTTATTTCTAAATTGGAAACAAAAGCTGTTCTATACCTTTTGTTCTGTACAAAATTTATTTTAGTATATAAAAGAGGATAAAAGTCACTCCAAATGGTTCGTGTAATATTACACATGGTGCGGCTCGCCGATTTACTTGAATGAACTTGGTTGGCCACACTGTCTAGATATATATGTATCAATTAAATTGTTGGGTTGTCCATACGATCAGTGATTCATAACGAAGGATAAACATCCAGTTCAATGTTTATAACTAATGCTATTTGGTCGTAAAAGGGAAGTCAAAGCCACGATTATTCAATACTTCTTACAGTAAACAAACGCGATAGATTCAACGAGAGTCAGTAAATAGAACCTGAATCAGTGTTACTGTAGTAGGCTTATTACGTGTAATAGTTTATATTTACTGGTCAGACAGAAATAAAAGTTGAAAGTATACCAAAAACCTTGTAATAACATTAAGCACCCAGTAAATAGCAACCTTTTTGTAACAAACAACTTTATAATCTGCAGCAAAATTTCAACACAGACTTCTCGGGATGCTTAGGCACAAGACCCATATTTTACGCGTGAAATGTTCAGAAAGATAAAAAACATGACAAGAAAAACTGAATAAAGCCTAGAGGAATAGCGTGCAAGTGTGACAAAAGCTGTACACAATGTCCAAAACAATAACATAAAAATAAAGAAACGTCCTACAACTAACCTCGGTTTGCTTTTGACACGAAAGGGAGCCGTGAGCAGGCGCGGATTGAGGACTGGGGGACTAAAACTTGTTTGGCTCAACGCCCAGTTTTCCCAGATGGGTTATCAAGGGTCTGAAACAAATAAATATTGAATTATCAGTATAAGGTGTTGTTCAATTACGCTTTTTCGATGATTAAATAAACAGGAGTTATACAAATACTTTATTTACCAAAAATTACGCCTACGTACAAAAGCTTGCTAGTGAGCCCCAAACTAAGCTAAAGCTTGTGTCTTGGGACTCGCGAGTTAGGTCTAAACTAAACAAAACAATAATATAAAATAAAATATGCCTTAACAAAACTTACATAACAATACAACAACAATACAAAATAGATTAGCGAAACAAGTGGTCTGCCGAGAACAAGTAAACTGAGTTGGGTGATCCATCAAAAGCGAAGGATTCAAAGTATCGAAGACAATCCATACGGTTGAGTAAAACACAAATTAATATTATAACTTATAACTTATGGTAGATTCCATGAATTAGGGTTTCAGTTTCCTCTAGACTGAGACCAAGAAGCCACCACTTCAACTTCCTTTTGAGTGCAAGCCAACTGAATTAAATTTTAGTTGATTTTACTTATTTTTTTCTACGTGTTATTTTGTAAGGTCTAGCTTTAGCTTATAAAATAATTCAATAATGATTAGAGAGTGTAGGACGCCACTTCGCCATTTGCGTGATTACTGTTGCAGCCTACATCATTTTTTTATATTCGCATAACATTCACAGTAATTTCGCGAATGTGAATAAAAATACACCAAAATATGCGAAAATCCGCGAATGCGGCGAACGACGAAGGTTGTCACTGTTCATAAAGGTTATTTTGTTCGTAAAGTCAGTACAGATTGAGATTTTGTTAGCAGCCACTAGATGGCGCTGTACGTCGTTAAAACGCGATATTTACTACTCGGACACAGATATGTACCTTTTCCAGTTCGTAATAATTTACATATAATACTTGCATCAGCATAAGTCAGTAGTTCCGCCTGTCGGTTTTAAATACTATTTTTGAAACTTTTTTGACAGGTTACACTGTCGAGAGTCATATATTTCTGTCCCCTCAAACCACGTACTGGGAGCTGTGGGCTGGGGTTTAAAATGCTGCCATAGTACTTATTCATCCACGGAATTTTACTCTCAATGTGATGAATACGTTGGGATGCTAAGGTAAGGGAGCGCTACTTCAAGATTAAAAACTTAAAATGAGGGAAAAAGGCGTTGCCTCTCACTCTGACTCTGACTTGGTAATCCTGTCAATTTTATATTTTTAACCGACTTGCAAAAAGGAGGTTATCTATTCGACCCCCTATGTTTTTTATGTATGTTACCTGATTTCTCAAGAACCCCCGTAACGATTTTAAAATTTATTTTTGTGTTCGGATGGGTATGCTTCCGAATGGTCTCTTAAAAATGTTATCGAAATCGGTCAAGTGGTTTTTAAAATATGAACCAAAAACTTTTGCATTCAATTTTTTGGATGACGTAAATGTAGATTTCACAAAAGTTATGAAACTCGAACCTGCCACTGCGAAATTGGGTAAATGCCTTAACAAAAACTTGTTTTGCACTAAAAGGGGTAAAATAAACTATTTTCGTGTACAAAAATTAAACCGACTTCAAAACCACAAACAGGTACTCAAAAGCAAAAAATAAATTGAGGTTTAAGAATATTTATTAATCTCAATTGAATTACAATAAATTCTCTAACTGAGATTACAAGCTTAACATATAATATAGAATAATATAGAATAACATGCATAATATAGAATTCTGCTGCAGCAGCGCACAGCAAACAGCGAGTTCCATTCCAGTACAAAACATCTGTCGTTGTATCGCATTTTAAGTTTTTTTTTTTTTTTGACTACTACTATAACTCTTTTTCTGCAATCCCTCATGAAGGCCACATAGCATAGATATGTATTTATAACTGTATTTAATTGACTTTTCAAATTTTTATTATTTATGGCTTGACTTTAAAATAGATATTTAATTGCCTACAAAAGTATTTTCTAAACATAGACACGATCTTCTTAGCATTCCATGGATTCACCGTGCGGGTGCCGGGTCCATCGTGTGGCAGAGAGAGAAAAACTCGAGTAGTTCCCGAGACTTGTGACTCGGGCGTAGGTTTAAGGGGCCCCTTTCTGACGTACATCAACACTCACCTTCACCACTCGTTTTTCTCTCCCTGCCCAGCCAAATCTGATATGAGCCTACTAGTGCAGCTTTAGATACTCGTTCTAGTATAGAACTTACTGCACTTCTGGATAAGCCAAGGTCTTTCAGTAGGTTATAGAGAGATTTTGCTGGTATACCTCTCGCTCCCACTTCTACAGCGTATAAACTAACTACATCGCCGTTTTTTGTTAATTCGTTTAGGAGGTCGTAATACTTATTTTGTTGCATCGCGTGGTCTTTAGGTATATTAGTTTCCCACGGTACGGTAAGTTCTACAAGGACTATGCGTTTCGTAGCTCTAGTTTATTTTATAACTGATCACGTAGATAGTTTATATTGTTCTAGTTTCATATACTATTATTTTTTTAATCTTTGTAGGGTACATTTGAAATATGTACCTACGTAACATAAGTTGAACCGTCCCGGCTTCGTTACCAGTGCTAACGTATTGTGCAGTAAACAATAGGCTGGAATAAAGTTGGAGGCACACTGGTAGCTCGTAGGTGTTTATTTGAATTCCGCAGCCAATGGCAAAATACGAGATCCTTATGGATTCGTCATGTCTGTCTGACTGTCTGTCAGTCCGTATGCCATAGTCACCTTTCTCCGAAACCACAAGAGCTACACCATTGAAACCAGGTAAGTAGATGTATTCTGTGAACCGCATTAAGATTTTCATACAAAAAAAAGAAATAAAAAAAATTGATATTATTATAACAATTGCTACTCACTCATCTATTTGAAATCGGTGCCAGTCAGGCATACTATGTAGACACGTGGTTAGTAGGTATATCTACTACCTGTTAGACTTGACTAGTTAATGATATTAATTTATTTTTCGCTATTGAGTGCCTATTTGTGGTTTTGAAGTCGGTTTAATTTTTTGTACGAAAATAGTTTATTTATTCATTTTTTTTAGTTTTGTTGACTTACATATATTTGATACTAGTAGCGAGCGCCCAGCAGTGCTACGCACGTAGTTCCCGGTCCCATTATTTTGCCGGGATGAAAAGTAGTCGACGTGTTTTCCCAGACTATAATCTACCTGTATTCCAAATTTCAGCCCAGTTATGACGTGATTGAGCAACAAACATTGACACATTGGATTTAGTAATATCATTATTCACGTATATTTTTTTTTTTTTATATTTTTTTTTTTCGAGCTAAAATTTTGCAATGATATCGATGGCTAACGGACGAAATGGGATAAGCGCCACTGGTTGAATTTTAGAGGAGAGTGATTTAAAGTTAAAATAAAATGAAAAAAAATCATAAAACTTAAAGTATAGCTTCCGAAAGTCTAGAAATTTGTATACATGATATTTAAGACACTAACTATTGAATGGCATTGTTATGTTTTTAATATTTAGCCTGTAAACACTATTTTCTGTCGCTTATCCTAAAATGAATTCTAATTGCAAACAGCCAAAATGTCGTAAATGAAATTGCAATATTAATCCGTTCCAGTTAAAATGATATAACTACATCTTTTACTCTATTTAAGCTGAAGCAAAATAGCACTAGTATGAGTTTTTGGGAAATAAAATTAGGGAAATATGGTATAACCGGCTGTCGAATGAAAATTGACTGAATGGAAAATTGTATCAAGTTAAAATTTGAAAATATCGCGCCTATTCGTTTGATTATTTTTATGATGTATTTTGATGTGTTAATACCTTGAACGTTAGGTTGATATCTGGACAGAATGAGAGAAGATTTTGGGCTTGGCCTAGAGTTCTAAGTAAGGAAAAAATAATACTTTTAAGAATCAAATTTGTTTTTAACAGCCATAAAAATTAAACACTTTAAACACAGTAGCTACAGAACTTATTAATAACAATTGCTCGTATTAACAACAATAATAACAGTTTTAGTATAAAGTATCTAAGATCAAGTTAACTTAAAAATAATATAGAGGTCTATGAGGCTAAGCTTACAAACACAAAAAGGACAACGCTTAAAAATAATCAAAGATTATAAAATAACAAGTACACTAGCCATGTCAAAAAGTTCTCAAGTCTTTGACTTATGCAATAAACATATCGCAGAATGTGAAGTAACATAAACCTTCTCTCTTACTCATATTCGATATCCGACTCAGGGAGTGTGTCCTTCACATTGTTAGAGCTTATAAGGCTGTTTCATTCATTTTGAAGGAAATGAGGAATCACGTTATCTCTACAAAGTTTAAGTAAATCATCATGTTTTACCTTTGATAAAGGAATTTGAGACTTATAACATGCTGGTGGAGTCATCTTAATTTTTGGTTGAACTTCCACGCAAAAGGATTCGGCATCGTCATTCATCGAGTTTTTAACAAAAATTACGTCATCTCTCTTTTTCTGATATGTAACAACGCAAATCTTACTTATTTTACCAGTTAGATTCCCTTTGAAATATTTTTCGCTGATTGAATCCCATCTACTAAGTCTTTAAACTGTAAAAAATCCACTTTATACGGTTCTGGATCTTGTATTGCTTTTGTAAATATTGTGTACTATTGTGAAGGTGCGTAAATGATGCTATTTTTTATCTTTCCTTCTATAACGGCATGTACAGAATCAACAGGCATGTATGTATGACCTGTCAGTAAGAAGTTGATCTGTATAGTTTCAATGTTATTGCATGTTTGCAATGTTGAATGTAGCATTGCCTATGACTATCCTATTTCTATTTTGGCGAGGGCAACAATCGGAGTAAAGCAACAAATATTTTACTAAGCCACGTTCATCAACTATGCGTATGTATTTATGAAGTATTGTTGAAATTTCGTTAGCACCTCTCTTACCATTAGATTCATTCCAACAGTAGCAATTCATGTTTATTGCTACTACGAGTACCATTTTGGTACACACAAAAATTATACACAGCTAATTTACGTGAATAAAATAATAGCATACTGTCTCCATATGGAGTATTCAATACCTTTTGGAGAACAAAACTAGCACATAAAGTGCTAGTGTCATTTTTATGAATGTTTTGGCGAGCTTTAAGAAATGGTTATAGCATTCAGTTTTTTTGTTGTGTTTTGTTTGTGTTCATGCTACTGAAGCTCGGCGTGTTGGCGTTTGAACCGACCAAACCGACGTTTTCAACTCTTTTTGATTACGTAAACGACATTTTCACTTAAAATCAATTGTTATAAGGATAACTTTTCATTTTGCTTTTTTATCTAAGCACCAGAACTGTTTTAAGTCTCGGTAGCAAAAAAATACTAAGCGACAATACATTACTAAGTATTCAAAGGGGGCAAAATGTAGTAACCGCCATTTTGCTATCTAGTTATCAACAACGAAATAAATATTAAACACCAAAATAAAATCTAATTAATGTGGCCTAACTATATAACCGACAAATATGGTTAATAAAATAATAGGCATAAAAGACTAAATGGAATTCTACAAATAATTCTTTATGGCCTATTTACTTAAACGCATATTTCTAAATATTTATTTCCAGCTAAAAAAGGTTAACGTTTAAATAACAAAAGTTTACAGCAGGGACAAAAACCTTAAGTCCAATATTTTAAAATATTTATCGATCAACAACCAAAATTAAAATTCTCAAAAAAAATGTGTCGCTTATAACAAAAAAAAAATGGCTTCGTCTCCTGGTTTTACTACTGCCTAAACGACAAAAAGTATCACTTAGAAGCATGTAACCCAGACCAAACGACGCAGAAAAAAACGGCGATTCTAACCATATATATAAGTCCATACCTCAAAAAATGGCGCTTATCCCATTTCGGCCGTTAGCCATCGATATATAATCCGCATCAAGGATTGTTTTCATCTAATTTTTACATCACAATGTGCCACAGCGAAGCGTGGCAGGGTACAGCTAGTATTTATGAAAAATAACATAAAAACTAAACCTAGTTTGCCGACAGCAGCGGGCCAGGGTCCAAGCTACCGTTGGCTAGGGCTGCAGACTGAGGAACCTGACGATGAGCGCTGTGTTAAGGATGACCGCCTTCTGCATCTGCCCCTTGATCCAACTGTCTAGCGAAAGTCTCTTGAGATGTTGGTCGATGTATATGTATTATTATTATTATTATAGTAGGATTTTGCATAAAAAAAGATGTCCTTGAAAATTTATTTACTTACTTGTATCTATTTGTGGAAAAAACGGATACCCTTCAAACTTTATTTGGAAACAACATGTTTAATAGTTCTATAATTATTTTATTTGGTAATTGGTAGTCACTTAGTCTTTTTAACCCCCGACTAAAAAAGAGTGTTATAAGTTTGACGTGGATGTCTATCAGTCTGTCTATCTGTGTGTGTGTCTGTCTGTGGCACCGTAGAGCTCAAACGGATGGGCCGATTTCGATGCGGTTTTTTTTATTTGAAAATTAATATTCGTGCAAATGTTCTTAGCTATTTTTGGTTAATATCAATTCAAGATGGCCGCCTCCACAAAATGGCGGACAAAATAGTTCCTACCTTAATATGGGTTTCAAATGAGGGCTTGACTAGTAAAATACTATACATTATAAAAAAAACAAATCCAAGATGGCCGCCACCACAAAATGGCGAATTATATTATATTTTTCACTACTACCTCAATATGGGTATCAAACGAAAGGGGTTGACTAGTCAAATACATCGCGCTATGACAATTTTCAAATACAATATGGCGGCTTCCACAAAATGACGAAATACATTTCTTTTTCACAACTCTCTCAATATGGGTATCAAATGAAAGATCTTGACTAGTAGAATGTTGTACAGATAATAAATCCGAGGTAGTCGGGGGTTACTATTCTAAACCTTTTCGTTTAACCTCACGTTTATGGGATAGGTATATCTGAAATTATTCTAACTTGCGATCGATAAAAATGTAAATATAAAAGTTCGTAACTTGAAAGAAACAAAATTGAGCCTCGAGTCAGGTTATTTTTTTGCGGGGGTTCTTTTTAAACTACTATTTTATGAATACCTACGTATGTAAAAACGAACATGAACAGAGCCCTATTGAAACCAATCCTAAATGTAACCCTGGATCATAGCAGGACTCGTAAACTTGTCAACGCCAGGTCTGTATATATCGCGAGCCGGATTCTGTGTGTTATTGTAGTGGCTAGCCATTACTTATTTCAGACGTCTCGCCAGATTTCGGAACTTGGATTCAATTTTAATTGAATTTTTAGTACCAAAATTTAGTTAAATGGAAGAATTTACTAATAAAACACTACTTTGACATGTAATTATATATAAGATAGCATTAACTTGATTGCTGTTAATGTTTGGTTGCATTTATATTGCATTAGACATATTCATTGAAATTAAGACAGTTTTGTTTTGAATATTGTTAAAATTAAATTTAAAAAAATAGTGAGTCAGTGTATTTTAACTATTACAATTTTATCTATACTCACAAATTTTCGCATTTGTAATGTAGGTACTAGCAGTGTCACAATCTTACCTGCTTAGTTTTCGTTTCAAAAAACATAGTACTTATACGTTACGTCTTCCAGACTATGATCTTTCCAAATTTCAGTCCTATCCGTTCAAAAGTTACGACGTGATTGAGTAACAAACATCCAAAACATACAAATACTGGCTAATATTTACTAGGATAATACAGACAGACAGAAACGCTTTATTATGCACACCAGTAACAAATCCAAATATAAAAAACACGAGATACTTGTAAATAGTGCCATAAATGGCGGCCTTATCGCTAATAGCGATTTCTTCCAGGCAACCGTTAGTGGCAGTAATCAAACCAAAAATTAGATTAAAGATAGGATGTGAAGAAAAAAAAACAGTATTGCAAAAATAATAAGTCGTCACTTAGGCTACTTTCAAATAAATACACAATACATATACTACAAGCCAATATTACACATATATAATAGCTAAAATACATCCGTAACAATAAATACATAAACACTATAATTAATTATAAACTAATTAACTATAATTATATTATATTGATAAATGTTAAAGTTAATAATGTGAATATTGTGTGAGATAATTGTAAGTGGAAATCCGTTTTTTATCTCAATAAATAAAATAAATAAATAATGAATTATTAAACACTAATATTAATATATACTCGTAATAGGATAGGATTAGAATTTATCACGGCGATGGCGAAGTATGATGCTATCAATTTAAACGCACCGTGTAAAGGTAATACCCCCGAGTGCAGAGCGTGAGATTGATAGCAGTACTAAGCGTTCCCAGCATCACCTGCTAAGTTCACTCGTTACGACTTGGAGAAATTGCAACTTCCCACTTCGGACCACTTTGTAATACTTGCTCCGTCGGAACTTACAACAGAACTTACAAGTACATGCTAATAACTTGGAGCTAGAGAAATTATTACTTTGTTACCTGGTAGTTATTTCTCAACTTAAGTAAAGTCAAACTTCTTTATTCATAATGTACGATTTACATGTCAATTAGTAAAAAAATAAGTATGAGTATACAAATGAGTAGTAAAAAAAATCAAAGAGTTTAAAATTAAAAAAAAAACTGTACGGTAATAATTATTATAGTACGTATAATAATAGTCAAGTATTTTCTATATGGAACAATTGGAATATCCTTAGATAGAGAATAAGTAAATAAATCAGGTTTTTCCGCACGGTTCGTTTGTACCAATCGTAAGCAGATGACGTGCATACTTGCTATGGCAACAGAGTGATGTGCCGCGACTTGACCGCGACACAAGTTTGACACTTCCACAGAACAAGAAGTAACAAGAAAAATGCGTTTGTTCTCACTCTATACATGGTATATGCAAACTCTTTGCCAATGTCATTTTTACAATGCTTTAGAACTCTACCATCATTTTCCCAGAACTCTGGATAACTAAAGTACCTGGGTGACCGAGCTTTGCTTATTAATTTAGATACAAAGTAATTTTCACAAAACAAAATTACATGAAAAAAGAAAGGTGACCGGTTGGTTTCGAACCCGAACCTACCATATTAAGACCGCACATCTTACCGATTGAGCTAATATATTGTCGCGCGACGTCGCGAAATTTACCGTAACATTCTAATCTTTATGTAACAGGTTTTCATTGTCTAAAAACGCGCATAAAACGGCGTTTTTTTTAATAAAACCTGGCTAGATCGATTTCCCCGAAACCCCCTGTGTACATAATTTCATGACAATCGTTCGAGCCGTTTCCGACATTCAGATTATATATATATATACCTACAAGAATTACTCGTTTAATGGTATAAGATAAGATAGAAGAAATTTGATCGACAAGCCAACATTTTAATCTGTTTTTAAGACTACTGCTATTTCGGAAAGACTGTTATAAATAGCTTCCGGTGTTCCGGTTCCATAATGTGAGCCAGCATTTATTTAAGGTATTCTTAGAGCCCTGAAATACAAGTTTATCGCTTAGTTCGCTGCTAAAACTGTATTTATTACTCGTATGTTTCAGTAATAGGTTAAGAGTATTTTAATTCTGTCATTATATGTACATGTTTGACCTCGCGAGGGAGTCTGATTTAACATTCTCGTATAATATCTAGCTCACCAGCAATGCTTATGTGGAATCTGGGATACGCAAGACACATAATCTAGTCTGTAAGTCAATGCAAGTCTGATCGACAAAATCTCTACTAACAGAACCTTCTAAGCCAGTCATGGGGTCAACTCTAAATACATGAAAAAAAAAACCTATTGGGTTAAATTCTCGCCCAATGCAAATACTTGTGTGATGAATACAAATATTTATACTACACCTGGGTACCTATTCTATGTATAATAAGTATGTTTTTAAAAATATGCAAATATTGTAGTGGTAGGACGCTTGGCAGAGTCCGCCTGGGGAAGTGCCACAGCTTTGCCAGTTATTCTACCGAAAGCTAATAATCTAATCTAAGCAGTAATATGCGAACATTACTGTGTTCCGGTTTGAAAGGCAATGTTTCCAAAGAAATTACAGGGCTTAGAGACATAACATCTTAGATCTCTGGCTGACGAGCGCAGCTGTTACATTGCTTACGGTTTACGGGTAACAAACCCAATTCTCATATCACAGGTTCACTTAATATTAATGAAATAACAATAAAACAACAAAACATTACTACTACTATCTTAACAATAGGCACATAAACCGTATGCAATGATTGCAGTTGACAATTGCATTCTTGTTGACATTGACAGATGCGAGAGTGGCGACGCATTTGCAGTTCGTCACCACTTTCGATCAAATGCGTCAAATTTAGCTATTAATATGAGTAATCTTAAAACTAATTTTCATCATATACATGACTATGAAATATCGATTGTCGCGCCACTTTGTCGAGACAATCGAATATGAGCATAAACATGAACTGGCTATTTTGAAGTCATTTGGACTTTGGACCTTTAACTTAACGATATTATTTCATCTCTGCTATCTTCGTTTAATATTGTAAAACGATAATCTAAAGAATTGCGTTTACAAAATAAGTACTAAATCTACGAGTTTAAGGACCCCTTTAATGGGTAAGTTGTGCATTACATACCAATATTTAAATAGGCTTAGTTATAATATTATCATTGTTCACCTTTTCCATTGCTTTGTGATTTTAGTGCTTAAATATTATGTACAGTCCTTTTCGCTTGTTTTAAACCTTGACTGCATCATCCCGGAACGCTAAATTTTGCATATTTGTACGCACTACTCATTTCATCTGGCCGTAATGTTGCAGTCATGGTGGAGAAATTGGACTTTTTGGACACTTTAGTAATTGCCTAAAAATGTCGTTCCAGGGACTTAGGCTCGCCTATAAGCCACGTGAACGTTATCACGTCCTTCTTACGCGTCGTTTGAGCTACTCCAGGAGAGGCACCTGAGGTGTCCCGTCATTGGTGCCGGATCTACCCCGCACCGAACTAGCCAGGGGAGTAGTGCTTATTAGCCAATGCAGTTGTGGTCTATCTCAAGTTTGATTCCCTTGTTTTTTTTAGCTTATCATATTTTTGTTTAAAATAATATTTAATATTTTTGTGATTAAAAGTTTCTAAAAATTGTACTTCGCTTTTTTTAAATTCAGTACGTCAGGAACGTATCACAGCGCAGTGCTAGGTAATGATTTGGACTCTTCATGTTCCAATAGCTGGACGTCACTGTGCTGTTATGTGGCAGGCATGTTGCTTACCATCAGGCACATGTCTTGCTCGTTTTGTCACTCTTTATTAAAAAAAATACATATCAGCTATCTGGCTTACATAGTACAAGCAAGCAATAAACGCAAGCTTTGCGTAGTTAAGATAGCGGTTCGCCCGGAGGCCGCGACACGAGACCGAGACGCGAGACCGCGACTGGAGACCGCGACAGGCACTTAACACTATGGAATTGTATGGGCGCCAGTTCGCGCCGAGACCGCGACACATGTCTCGCGATACGTGTCTAGGTCTCCTGTCGCGGTCTCGGCGCGAACTGGCGCCCATACAATTCCATAGTGTCAAGTGCCTGTCGCGGTCTCCGGTCGCGATCTCGCGTCGCGGTCTCGTGTCGCGGTCTCCGGGCGAACTTGTACCTTTAGGGGTCAGATGGTGTTGTGTGTGTGAAATGTCCACCAATATTATTGCACATTTCTCGATATTTTTTTCTTATTAAAGTGAGTAGTTGCTAAACGTTCGAAGACTGCGATCCATTAACGGCAGATGGCGGTGGATGTATCACTGATCGTGCGATCGCGGAAGATGGATCATGATGAATGCGCCGATTAGGTACTTACCGTTTCTTATATTTTCTGTTATTTTCTTAATTTTATTTTTGCTGTTCATGTGACTAACATTTCAGGCTTTTGGTTTTTTAACTAAAGAGTGATGAGACGAGCAGGACATGTGCCTGGTGGTAAGCAACACACCTGCCACATAACAGCACAGTGACACGCAGCTATTGGAACATGAAAAGTCTAAATCATTACCTAGCACTGAACTGCGCTCATAAATATATATAGGCTTGCTAAATATAAGGTGCTAAGGTAATATGCTTGAATATAAGGTACACTATAATGAGGTTTTAGGCACTAATTTTGCCTGTGCATTTTTCTAAGTACGAGTAGAAATCAATAAGTTTGAATAAACCCTGGGTTTAATGTAGAGGAAACTAGCTTTAAGCTAGCTTTAAACGTTAAAAATTTTTTTCGAGGGCATATTCTTGTGTTATCCACCATTCCGCACTTGGAAAGCGTAGTGGACTAAAATCTTTATGATATCTTTGCGAGAGAAGGCCCAGCAGTGAGAGCATTGGGGAGTGGCTTATGTACTCTTAAATTACAGGTGCTAGCAGCACCTTACGTTTTTACGCGCATAGGTACCGTTTCCGTATTTTTCTTGGGATTAAAATTAGCCTATACCTATTCAACTGTAGACTGTTATCTGTGCTCCAAATTTTAACCCAATCCTAGTATGAAAACTAACGTGGTTATTACATATTTTACATAAATACACGGGTAACTCACGTTTAATGTAGTCAGTCCAGACCGACTCAAGTTTCGATCGCGTCCGGCGATCTTTTTCAAGGAGAGTGCGCGCGCGGGTTCGCACATTAAACGTGATAGCCGGACGCGATCGAAACTTGAGTCGGACTGGACTGACTACATTAAACGTGAGTTACCCGTGTATTTATTTAACCCAATCCGTTCAGCCGTTCCAACGTGATTGAGCAACAAACGTCAACTTTCACATTTACAATATTATTAGGAAGTAAAATAGCCAACTTACCTTTTTCAGCTACAAGCTCGGCAACTTTGCGAATCCATAATTTTATTAGCTTCGCGTGGCATGTAAAAATTCAAGGTTTCGGAACTTGGGGAACTAACAGGCAGTTTGCGCGTCGCCCTCTGACGAAAAGTTGTAAAAAACGCGTAAAATAAGGTAGTAAAATCGATGATGTGCAAACTATAGCACGATTATTGCTAGCCTTGATATTTTTATCAAAAAGTTTGGTAAGGAAGGTTTTGTGTCATCATCCTATGTAGCCTTTAACAGTACAGCGTCACGTACTTATTGCGATATGAAGAGCCCAAATCATTTTGTACCACTCGTCACCCAGAGATTTAAGATGATTTTTATATCTATGCTTTGTAATTTATCTGGAAACATTGGCCTTGAAACCGGTTAACAGTGATGTTTGCTCGTTAAACTTGAATAGGTTTACACTTGACCGCCGTCTCGCCTGATGTTAGGCGACGATGAAGTGGGCTTACCTAGTAGAAACCGATTTACTCTCG
Source organism: Ectropis grisescens (assembly GCA_017562165.1). Lineage (NCBI taxonomy): Eukaryota > Metazoa > Arthropoda > Insecta > Lepidoptera > Geometridae > Ectropis > Ectropis grisescens. Next base: position 4,962,873 of record CM029772.1, read on the forward strand.
ACTAGAAGACACCAAGATTATAACTATCGGGAAATCCACTCAGGTAGTTCATTCTTCAGCCTATACGTTCTTATCAGAGTAGAGTATAAAAGTAGAGTCAAACCTCTTTCTTTGTGTTTTTGGAACATCAACCATGAAACGATACTATTGCTTGGTAGTGGAATAACTGGCAAAAGTGTGGTTTTACCCCAGGTAGACTCTGGAAAGACTCTTACCACGTCACGATCTCTTGTCCTGTCCACTAAATGTTCCCACTGCTGGGACTCGGGGCTTCTCTCGCAAGGAGAGCCATCCACCACGCTGGCCCAGTGCGGGTTGATGGTTGACACATGACTTCGAAACTTCGAAAGACTCTAGGTACATGTGTTTTAAGTTAGCGGCATTAGGCACATGAATTGGAAAAGACAGTGGTGCGCGTGGTTTTTGAACCCGGGGTCTCCGGATCGGCAGTCGCTGTTCTACCCAATAGACCAGCTGTGCCTTTATAAAAGAAACTCTAGTCGTTCAAAATAAGGGTAGTAGGTAAAAACAAGCAGTCATTGTTTAGCGCCATGGCGATATCAATATCTGTCACTGGCAAGCCCCGAAAGACCTTCGCCAATAATATTGATTGATTACGAGCGGTAAATTACGCTGTTTCCAACGTTTTGAGCGTTTTTCTTCGTTGAATTATGACGTGTTTATTTTGGTATCAATCGTATCACGTTGTAAAACCTTTGTGAAAGAGAGGTTGTGACAATGCGAAATTTTGTTTCATTTTGTTGTATGAAATGTATGTCTATAATAATTTGGCTGATGACGTAAGAGGTCCAATACCCTCGATAGGTACGGTATGTTATGTTTTAGATGGGTATAATACTACTAGTTTGGTAAAATTGTTTTGGGACCTACATAAAAAAAAAATTTGGGCATTAAAAATGCCTTTTTCCTTTTTTCCTGTAGTGGTGGGCTTGCCAATGCTGGCCAAAGGCCTGCCTTTCTTCTTCGATTGTTCTATATTGATGTTGATGATAACTACGAACAATTTTCATGAAATTATGTATACAAGGGGTTTCGGAAACGATAAATCGATCTAGCTAGGTTTTATTTTTTAAAAACATCATTTTATGCGCGTTTTTAGACAATGAAAAACTCCTACAATGTCATTAGAACACGATAACTTATTTCGCCACTGTTCATTAAGTCTAAATGGCTCAGACGGAATATGCTCGCCCTCGGAGTTAACAGGCCCCGGTTTGAATCCTGATGATGGTTGCACTTAGGTCTTTTCTTTTTTTTCTGAGAAAATCTTTTACTGAGAGCCCTTTATCAACGCATTTAATTCGTATCTAAATAAGTACATATTCTAACAAAAACACAAAAAAATCCTATTGACGATGCATCTGCACAAACTAACAACTGTTGTACTTGACAATAGATGGCGTTACAAGCGGAAAGCGACCTTGTTTTATTATTATATTATATTTCATCACTACGTACTTCATTTAAAAAACCGAACGAAGCTCGGTCAACCACGTACTAGCATATTGTTTGGAATTATTTATTATCCCTTTCTGGCCTTGCAATAAAAAATGTGTTGTATTGTATTGTGATATTTGCGTAGAATTTTAAACAGCCCTGCACACTAAAATACAACTATGTTTATGTTATACATGTGGCACTAAAGGGAAAGTCTCAACAGTACTGAACTGATATCTACAAGTTCGTTCAGTAAATACACAAAGCATTTCCCCAGTGTTGCCCACATCAGCCGCAAGCTACCAAGGTCAGGTACCCAGTACCCCTATAATCTTAACTTAAGTCTGTTGTATTTGTGTTGGTCGAAGCGAGGTGGGTTGCCATTAGATCTGTGGGAAAATACCCTTATTTACACAGCTTTGGAGGCTTTCCAAGTATGAATGTGCGTTAGATATCACTTGAAAAAATTTACAAATTTACGCCAATGTCAAATTTTGGACCAGATTTAACAATAGCAAGCAAATATTAAAGCAATTACTTAGAAAGTGATAAAAAGTACCTACCTGTTTTCTAAAAAAACTATGTTATAACGTGAGAATGTATAAGTATCAGATTTTAACCCAGTTTTATTCTTCCATAGGAAAGTACAGTACAAAAGGTGGCCTTATTGCTTAAAGCTTTAGAAAAGTTGTAAAATATGGAGATCTTTCTTACTTAAAACCCTATTGTATCTGGCTAAAAGTATTTGTATAAATAAATAATACTATATATTGGCGGACAATTCACACACAACACCATCTGACCCCAAACTAAGCAAAGCTTGTACTATGGCGGCCAGACAGCTGATACAATACTTACCTATTTACTTTTATCATACATAGTATGTGTGTAATTTTTAAAGGATTGCTCATCATTATCAACCTTTTCAATTATTGTTAATTATTATTGTTTTTTTTAATTATTATTTATTACCTTACAGTTTCGTTTATTATTTTATTGTACCTTTATTTAAATTACTTAATTAGTTTTAATTATTTTATTTACGTAGGATTATTTGTTTTTTTAATCAGTTTTAATCACATTTGATTTAATAGGTGATTATAAATCTATGAACTTATTGTTTGTCATTGTGCTAATAAACCTGATTCGACGTGTAATATTTTAATGAATAAAGATGATTATGATTATTACACTAAGCGCATTTGAATCATCCAACCCAAGTTCAATTACCTACCTACAGGGACGTTTAAAAAAAATTGGACGTAGTCTCGCTAAAATAAAAACTGTGTCGCTAAAGTCGGCCAGATTTGCACGTGTGCGTTGAAAGCTTGTCACTGATAGGCTGACTCGTACATATATACACAAGTAGCGCGTGTCATGACCTACTGATGTGTGCATGTCAGCCTGTATGTGACAGCGCACACTGGCATATAATGATGGACACAGTTTTTATTTTAGCGAGACTACGTCCAATTTTTTATACGTCCATGCCTACCTACTAAAATTTACAAACTTTTTCTTGAGTGTCGAATAAAAAGGTCATACAGAGAATATCAGAGTAACCACTACGACTCGAGTCTCACCCGTTAAGTGCTCACTTAACTTGAGTCGTGTTAAATTACGCCACAAAAAATCAGCCCTCGAATGAAATCTAAGTGTTTCATCTTCTTGATTGCATGGTTACAGATGTATTATCAGTTCTTGGACTGCAATTTTCATTTAAACAGAATCCGGCGCGGCAACGGTTGTAGACGTTTATTGAGTAGACATAAAATATTTCGAGACCTGACAGTGAATTTTTTGGACGTATTAGACCTGGAATCTTGTCATATAGCTCGCCTATTATGTCCCAAGACTGAGGTGGAGGTCTCCACCGGCCGGTGAGTAGCGGAAACCATGGATGGTTTCCGCTACTCACCGTTACGTCCTTTTCTAATTCTTTTTTATCCTATCTCTTCTAATTTTTTTTTTTTAAATATACTTGTATCTTGAACCCCTATTATTTCACCCTATTCCTATCCCTTTAGGACTTTTATGTTCACTACCGTGACAACCTACTATATAGTTTATTCTTTTATCTTTTTCTATGTTTCCATCATGTTATAAATTATGTAATATGATGAAGCTTATAAATATATATTGTTTTTAAACTTTCACGATTTGAACACCTAATGTTTACAATGTACAGGACTTAATCAAGATTTAATTCATTGTTTAAATACCTCGACGTTTCGGCAGCGTTACAACCGCCGTGGTTACGAGAAGACTCATTAAACAATGAAATTTTGGTTGGACTCAATAAACAAACCATCCATGGTTTCCACTACTTACCAACCAGGTCTTTTTAAATAGTTGAGACCGGATTGGTTACTATGGGGTGACCAACATGGGGGTGACGAAAATTTGACGTATTGTGCTTTAAGAAATGTTCTTAGTACCTTCGGTTGAAGCAGTAGGTATTATATGGGGCTTTCTTACTGCCGACCTCAGATGAGACGCGACGCTGGCATATGTTAAATAACTATAGTTTTAATGAGACATATATTTATAATGTTTATAATGTACAGGACTTAATCACGATTTAATTCATTGTTTAATGAGTCTTCTTGTGACCATGGCGGTTGTAACGCTGCCGAAACGTCGAGGTATTTAAACAATGAATTAAATCGTGATTAAGTCCTGTACATTATAAACATTATTTGTTCAAATCGCGAAAGTTAAAAACAATATATATCTATAAGCTCCATCATGTTACATATAACATGATGGAAACATATAAAAGGATAAAGGAATAGACTTTTTTATAGTAAGTATACCTACTTGGTATCCAAACACCCAACTACTAACATTTATAGTTTTTACGTGCCTAAATAGTCTAGGTATTTAGGCTGACAATCGAACTTAAAAGAATGACAAAAGAAAGACAATTCAATAAAAAGTTATGGGTATGATATACCTTAAACTTAAAATCTGAGGGCACGACAGTGCCCCTCCAAGTCGAGCGCGAAGCAAACACTGCCGTGCCATCCTTTACTGGAACCATTTCGCTGCATTTTAAGGCCCCTATTTGAGACCCTTTGGATAAGACCAGAACACTGAAATTTTCGTCATCTAATAAGCTATAATCACATGCTTAAAATCCAAAATTTGAAATCATTACGTCATTTAGTTCCGAAGCTAAGCGAAGGCAAAGTTTCGCATTTACGACACTCACTCATGATCATCAAAATAGAACTAGTACTTCCCATAAACTCAGAGAGCTGAAATTTGGTACAGATTTAGGGTTTAATGTCCACATAAAGGGAAAACTAGAAAAACTAGGAATATCGAAAATCTGGAGTACCTGGTGCCCCTTATTTGAAAACACAAAAGCCGAACCAAACTACTAAAGATCGACATACCGCCTTTACAAAAAATATTCAACTTTGTTTGTCCTCTTCTCTCCTCCTCATTTGATGTAAAAAAACCAAGATCTGAAGTATCTTGATGAAGTACCCTCAGCTTGTCTCAGCTGTATTAGAGACACAGTAATCCCCAATTCTACTATTGGTACATAAAAAAATCGACTGTTATTGCAAAAATCCAGCATAGTGAGACACGGCCAAGTCACACAACATTAACTATAATAATAAAGAAATCGCAGTAAGGAACCTTAGACTTGGCACGGCTTGGTCTAGATTTCATGACTTTTAGAGATAAATATACAGCTCCATCGAGACTGGTTTTTTACAGAATGTTTTTTATAGAATGTTTTTCGTGGGATTCATCTTACATTTCTAGTCACAATAACACAATGCGAGTGCAAGTGTGACGCTTCATGCAAGTATTTGAACTTGATTGACCAGGGGGGCACAATAAGTGACGTCACAGCTTTCGAAAACGAGATAACCTAGTTATAAATGTTACATGTGAAAAAATACAAATAGATACTCATTTTATTTCTTTTCAAGCAAGTTTTTGAGACTTAATTGACTTACCACACATACCACAGAAATCTAAATAATAGTTACCTTATTATTTAGATCTCCATGCTACGTGCTTCCGTGTTCTGGGCCGCAGTGGACGATTAAGTACTGATTAATGATTATGATGTAATTTTGACTGAAAGATTACACAACGATTAATCGTGTACACGTTTTTGGTTCGCGTATATAATTACTATAGCTACATTTATACAGAAAACTACACCTTTTAGACAACAAATTACTTACCTTCATTAAACACATTTGATTAGACTGATGAAGGTCTATTATATTGTTGTTATTGAAGGACTTGGAGTTTGAGTTTACTGTGGTATCTGGGATGTTGACTCAACGATCATCACATAGCGTGAAATAAACCTATATGTAGTTTATGTTTATTAACGCTACTGCTGCTTTATTAATGTTAATGCTATTTTAGTGATAAAAATCCTACTCATAATAAAATTGCAGTCAAGATGTCTGTAACTCAGTCACATCGAAAGAATGAAAAGACCATGCTGAAATTTTGAAGTCCAATAGAATATATTTTGAATTACATAATGTATTTTTATTCTATAAATTCGCAAGTTGTTTTAGTTGTTTTTTAATGTGAGTAGTTTTAATTGTATACAATCCACTACGTTTCGGTTGATGCTTGTTATTAAAAAGAAATAAAAATTGTATCTACAGCATGACAAACTATACACTTAAATCTAAAGTTGCCATAATAATGTTGTGATTCTGAGCTCACGGTTTTTGGAAAATACAGGAAAGGAGAGGAGTACAAATAAATAATTAAAACTTTAAGATTTCTAACACCTTGCGCCTGAAATAAACGTTATAGCAACAAACGTAGCGTGTGTTGCTACTGTATATTTGTAAGGCTTTATAATCAACGTTTCTTGTGGTCCATGTAATTGTAGATATTAGGCATACCACGTTAAATCTAAAATTGCCTTCATTTGTGGTTGACAGCTAGTTAGTTGTCTGGAGGTGAATATGTGGTTCACATTTATTTCAAGAGTTCTGCGTCTGCAAACTAATCAAAGTACAGACAAGTTAAAGTACAAATTAATAAAGTAATATTACAACACATTTTATCATAGGTAGATAGTGTAATTATACTAACGTTTATGTTGTAGTCTTTACAATATAGAGATTTAAAACATTAAAGCAATGACACGAACAATAATTAATAAAAAGCGGCCAAGCGCCAGTCGGACTCGCATGAAGGGTTCCGTAGCAGCAAGTAACATAATACGAAGTTTTTGTAGTTCGGTGTAAATTTTAACGATGTTTTAATAATAATAGCGTATTTATGAAGTACTTGCTAAAACAAAATAAAAAAATTGGTTGCCTGTAAAGTCGGTATACGGGCGAAAGTTTTACGTGACAACGACTTTGAGTGGTAAAATAATTTTACGGAAGGGACGCGTGCCTTTCACTTTTTATGTCTGTCTCTCTCGCTCTTAGGCGGGCTAACCATGCCCGAGTGGAAGGGACGCGTGCCTCTCACTCGCTCTCGTTGTGAGCGCATAACGTGAGCGGAGCGTAACGCAGTTTCTTGAAGTGTCACCCGGCAAACCAATTTATAAGACGTTGTCACGTCAAAAACCAACGAGTTCAAACCAACTTTCGTTGGAAGTTTGCATAGTAATGTACAACACATTTTTTTATCATTCTCTTGTTTTAGAAGTTACACACATTTTGACACTTTGCAAATGTCTCTCGCAAATTATTTAGTGTAAAAAATATATATATTTTAAAAACCTCAACATCATTTTAGAAGACCTATCTAGAGACAGCCCCACAAGTGTAGGTTTGACGAAAAAAATTTTTTTCTGTTCAGTTCCAAATTATAATCTTTAAATATATTTTTTTTATCTTAATGCGGTTCACAGAAGACATCTACTTGCAGAGTTTCAACAGTGTAGTTCTCATAGTTTCGGCAAAATGAGTCTGTGACATATGGACGGCCAGACAGACAGACATGACGAATCTATAGGGGTTCAGTTTTTACGTTTTACGGAATCCTAAAAACTACACCAAGTATTTTTTCGTGTAGTCTTTAAAAAGCACTTTTGAGAATGGAACTGACAAACGCGGCGCATTGAAATATTTACCAACTTGTGTTCAGTTGTACTACCAACGCTATTATAGGCTCTCTAGTACTACTAGAGGTACAAACTTGTATCATTTGTACAACTAGTTGTACAAGTCAGTTGTACTATTGATACAGAGCGCTGATATTAGGTACGTACTGTTATATTTTACTATCAACGCTACGCGGTTTCACCTTCAATATTTCAGTTCCGCTAATTCCACTAATTTTCCTGTGATAGATACCTATGTGCCGTGCCAGACTATTGACATTTTTGTGGCTTTAATAGGTTTCCACTTGACCGTCATCTTGCTTGGTGTTAAGCGACGATGCGGTCTAAGATAGAGCGTGTTTACTTAGAAGGAACCGATTCACTTTCGATTTGAAGACACTATGATTACTAATGTGTCCAATTTCATCCAGATCCCTACAACAGTAGTTTAGGTTGAAAGAGTGACTAACAATCACTCCATCCATCCTCACAAAATTATGCATTAATAATATGAGTACAATTGTATTAAACTAAATTTGATGCTGTTTAATCTTTTAATAGCTACAAAAATGCATTGCCATTATACGGCATTACCATCGATATAATTTAAGAAACGAAGATGAGGTATGCTATAATCTAAAGACAACATAACGTGGCGAAAACTTGTTTGAAAAATTTGAAAATTTAATTGTCAGCGAACGTACACAATTGTCAGCGAACGTACACAACTCCTTGTTGCGACTGAGACTAAATCAGGAGACGTCACCTGATTTTGCATCGCCATAGTAGAAGGGCGTTTGTCGCTTCTGCGGTGGCATTACGCACGTGGCTGCGAAAAGGCAGTGGCACGCGTGGGATTTCAAACGAGGGTCGTTACTCGTATTTTCCGTTCTTCCGTAGCCATTATCTCGATCTGGATCAGGTACTTACATTAGGTAAGCGCTATTTATTATTTATTTAAATACACTTTTTTTTCATTTTAAAACAGCTCATACTAGAGATGTGCTTCCTTTTTCAAGTAAGCACAGAAGTTGACAAACAACGTTATCTGAGCTTCAAAAATTAATTGCCAGGAGAGTAATAAGCAAACCGTCACAATTTATCAGTGAATAAACGTTTTGAGGGTCCCCCGGACGTGGGGACAGACCCGGGGCCCGACTCGCGGGCGCCTATCACTCAACGTCAGACCTCTTATTTATCACTACATAACGCAGCCTCCGAATATTTGGAATCTCTATTTTGGTAATCCTATGAGCTTTGCACTCACGAATGGTTGTTTATTTTTGTCGTTTTAACGCTTTGAATCTACGTTTATCACACGCACTGCAAAACTATAGAATACTGTACGTATACTACTTATGAAATACCCTACCTGAGTCTGTGCTACCCTATAGGTGCAATTTGGGTATCTTCAAATCTAGACTAATTAAGTTACGGCTGGTCTAGTCGGGAGAACGGCGGGTAATGATAATTAACTTAAAACGGTGAAGGAAAACATCGTGAGGATACCGACATATACTTGGAATCGAAGTCATGTGTTATACACCAACCCGCACTGGGCCAGCGTGGTGGATTATGGCTTTGACTTCTTGATTAAAAATATTTCTCTCCAAAAAATATTGTATTTGGCTGTGTTATAGACTTATTTGTTAGCATATTTAATTTTAACAGCAACACTAATAATGTACTTCGACTATTAGTATTCCAAAAAAAAAAAATTGGGTGGTTAATTTACATATTTAGTATTAAAATAAGACCTACAAATGCACTATATTGGTGCACACGAAATTTAATCGTAGTAGTTTTAGACAGTCTGTCTAAAAATATCGGAGCTTACTTCACAATAGGAAAGAAGACTCATTTTTGATTTAATGTGCCATCAAAAGGCTGTTCAATAACTGAAATATAGGTGAAAAAATTACTTTGTTTCATCTAAAAACTTCCTGTGATTTCGCAGTTTTAAAATCACAATTTTGGACTTGCCTAAAACGCTTCTAACACTACTAAACTACCACTCCTAAAGAGTGACGTCACTGTTGTGTATTTTCTTTGCGTCGCGCCTAAAGTTCGTATGTTAGTATGTTTATTAAATATTATTGCATTTTGGAAACTGGTTTCATAACAAAAGTTGCTTTAAATTGAACGGGTTTATCGAATGGTAAATACATTTTCTAATAATTTCGTTCTTTTAAAATGGACTTGCCCATCCAGCTTTGCATGATATAAAGTAAGTTATACAAAAAGATATCAAAATTAAAGTTAGTACATACATAATTTTTTAATCTATTTAAGTAAGCACTGTCATTATACTCGTACAAAATAATTAATTAAAATTCCAGGATCAGTCGTCATGCCTATTGTGATAGAAACAAATTGAAACTAATGTTACAGTACTAGGACTCTTTGCAGGTTCCGTCTGGGGAAGTACCACACCTCTGGCAGTTAATATACAAAATGAGCAAAGAAAGTTAAGCTTGATTTTTGCAATAGAGTAGATCCGCAACACCAATCAAGCCAAGCGATGGAAAATTTGTACTAAACAATTTGCGTCCAAAATCTTTCATGTAATTCAATGGAATGCAACAGTGGTGCCACCATTCTGACGTCGTAACTGGTGGCATGGACGATGTCTTTGGCGATAACGCCAGAAAAGTAGCCGATCAAGCGTAATCAGCCATCGGAGCAGAAATAAAGCGATGACTAACGAAGGGGAAAATTACTTAATAGTTGCAGGATATAGCAAATTGAGATATTTACCTACATACACAAATATACTAAGGTTAAGATGTAAGTTGATTGAAGATAGAGGAGTAGGTGTTGTAGTACAATACAAAGTAGTACTATTCTGCATAATTCAACGTTTCATTACATACATGATTTGTATTTGTTTCCATAGTACTTTCCATTCCACAATGGTCAGGAAAAGATAGAGATTGGGTTGCCATTTATAATTATAATTTTATCTTACGTTTTTTTAAGTTTATGGTATATGTTTGCTTTTGTCTTGCAAAAATAATCTGTCATATGACGCCACTGCGAAAAACTCTCGTGCACACTATACATAGTAGGTACCTACTGATTTTTACCTTTATTTTATTCAAACTTCTAAAATGGGGAGTTGTGATATAAAATTGTACTATGACGTCACGTCACTCCAAACAACTAAGTTGTTCTTGGTAGTTTTTTATTTGCGGAACAAAAAAAAGATAAGTGTGAAATATATTTAAATAATATAACTGAAGAATTTATTAAATTGTTTAGTCCTTATTTATTACCTGTGCTTTGCGGAGTCACTCATCGATGTTTCGCAATTTTTCTGTGTATTTAATAAATAAATAAAAACTATAATAATATAAAACATATGAGTATCTACGCCTTTTCCAAGATTGTTTTACGGGCTTTGTTTAATAACAGTCTATTATAATTGTATTAGTCATTTAACCCGTTCAACATTGTTTCAGTTCTCGTGGAAACTATTGTTTTCTGAAATAAAAAAAGCCTCAGTTTTTAAGGCCGGTGTCTTCACAATCAATTTTGATGACGAACTTTTATATGATTCGCATATACGAATTTTGACTTGTGAAATCGCAAATTCTTGCCACTTTATCTCCATAGCTCATATAAGGCCACCACGGGCCAAATACAAAAAATAGGAAACAAAATTATGAACGAAATAAATGTTCGTATTTGTATTTTTTATGTTGTATTTGAAAGGTACCTACCTACTACTTTGATGTTTTGTAGAATAAAAAGCTTCAACGTATCAAAACATTGCAACAATTAGGCTTACGTGTATTTTTCCAGACATGTCATAACTTTTCCTTGGTTTCATTTACACCGTTATGTAATTTAGTAAGCTAAAGTTCGTGAACTTTCTCAGCAAAAACTTATTTTATATTCCTTTCAAGTACCTTCACTACCAAGAGCAAAACGTTAATTCTCTACGGTGGCCAAGTGCGTCTTGGAAGATGATGCACATCGTTAAAAAAAATTTTTTTTGTACTTGTATAAACTAAATTAATATTAACTGTTAATGTTATTATAGTCAGTTATTCATCGAATACTTCGCCTTATAATATTATAAACTCAAAGTTTTGATATTTGTTGGTCAATCCTGTTGTTAAAACTAATGGATCATTTTGAAATTTGATACCTACATAGAAAATTTGTAATATGGACTACCGAACACATTTATAAAGAAAAAATACCGTTATGCTACAAAAAAAATGTTTTTTTTCTAAATACTGCATCTGCGTCTACGTCTACCTATCTATAGGAATTATGGAACGAAACTAATGTTAGAAAAAAAATAGGTAATGTTTCTTTGATGCTTCAGTGTCTAAGTATCCTAGATAAACGCGGGTGGGAGTCTAGTACTCTTGGAATATTTTTACAAGTAGTTACATAATATATGTAGTCCACAACAATATATATTCCCATAGGTGGGAATCTAAGGAGAAGGACTCTAATCCTCTTTCTCAAGTGCGGGCTCAAAATCTATCTGTAAGTAGGTATATGACGTGTGTTACATCGGGAGTTTAAACAATTGAATGTTTTAACTGCCGTTCGCATCTGTGTAAGATAAGGAACTGAAAAAGATGGAGGTATTTTCGGCAAGTATTTTTATGAACCATAGTCCGCATGGAATATTCCAGCTCACTATGTTCCCGTAATATTTTACCCAGCCCTTGCTTTATGAGAGAGTATTTTCTTTATCCCCTCTTATTGCATTTCACCTGACGATTTAGTTTCGTGTTAGCAATAAAAGTAACGCTCGAGACTGTGTCGGAATTGGGATCTGTTCTAAGGTTCCTTTTTATTTTCTTAAATAAAAATTTCGTAAATATGAATCAGTGTTTGAACTATTCAGTGATACTGTTTTTGGATTGGTTACTTTCTAACCCCCAACCAAAAAAAGGGGTGTTATAAGTTTGACGTCGATGTCTGCCTGTCTGTCTGTGGCACCGTAGAGCTCAAACGGATGGGCCGATTTCGATGCAGTTCAAATCCAAGATGGCCGCCACCACAAAATGGCGAATTATATTATTTTCTTCACTACTACCTCAATATGGGTATCAAACGAAAGGGCTTGACTAGTAGAATACATTGCAATATGACAAATCACAAATTCAAGATGGCCGCTTCCACAAAATGGCGAAATACATTTCTTTTTTCACAACTCGCTTAATATGGGTATCAAATGAAAGGGCTTTACTATTAGAATATTGTACAGATAACAAATCTGAGGTAGTCGGGGGTTAATCAAAATTTTCAATTTTCATAGTTTCATACTTGTTTCATAGTGGAGTCAGGAGACGAGCAGGACACGTGCCTGATGGTAAGCAATATGCCTGCCAGATAACAGCACAGTGACACGCAGCTATTTGAACACAAAAAGTCCAAATCATTACCTAGCACTGCACTGCGCTCGTCACCCAGAGATCTAAGATATTATATCTCTAAGTCTCTGTCATCTCTTTGGAAAGATTTCTCAAATTGCTGGATCACAGTAATGTTTGCACATTACTGCTTGGCGGTAGAATACTGGTAAAGGTGTGGTACTTCCCCAGGCGGACTCTACAGAGTCCAACCACTACCAAAACAATATACCTTACACTTAAATTTACACTTCTTAGTAAAATTTTGTTTGTATAGGATTTTTTACAGGAAGCATAAGTCTGCGTTTGACCACAACTCACCTGAGGTATGTGACGAAGATGACGCGCGCAGACCGCAAAAATAGTTATTTGTTATACAAGAGTGCAAAGTTGATTTTAACCGGGTGCTCAATTTTGATGACCGAGCAAGCGAAGGATTCTAAAATTGAATCACGAGCGCAGCTAGGGATTAAAAATTAGAATCCTGAGCGTAGCAAGGGAATCAAAAGAGCACAAGGTGAAAAATATTTGCACCCCAGTGCAACACGTAACTTTTCATTCCACCTCAGCGAGGAAATGACTAAATGCAAATTTTTAAATGTTTTCGCGGTAAGCAAAATAAAAAAAAGTAAGTACACCAAGGAGGTTCCGAGTCTGAGTTTTTAACATATAAAAAAAATGTATGATGCATTCGGCACCAAGGAGGTAGAAATAAATAGGTTGAATTATGTTTTGAATTCAAAACCTCAGTACACACGATGTTCTAAATTCAAATTTACTTTAACCTCTAGAGAGTAAAACGACTTTGCGCCCTGATATCGACGAGCAAAAGTACTTTTCCGAGCTGGTGGGATGAAATAGTTATTTGTTATACAAGAGTGCAAAATTGATTTTTAACCGCGTGCTCAATTTTGATGACCGAGTAAGCGAAGGATTCTAAAATTGAATCACGAGCGCAGCGAGTGATTCAAAATTAGAATCCTGAGCGTAGCAAGGGAATCAAAAGAGCACAAGTTGAAAAATCTTTGCACTCGAGTGCAACACGTAACTTTTCATTCCACCTCAGCGAGGAAATGACTAAATGCCAATATTTAAATGTTTTCGCGCTAAGCAAATTAAAAAAAAAGTAAGTACACCAAGGAGGTTCCGAGTCTGAGATTTTAACATATTAATAAAAAATGTATGATGCATTCGGCACCAAGGAGGTAGAAATAAATAGTTTGAATTATGTTTTGAATTCAAAACCTCAACACACGATGTTCTAAATTCAAATTTACTTTAACCTCTAGAGGGTAAAAACGACTTTTGCGCCCTGATATCGAGGAGCAAAAGTACTCTTTCCAAGCTGGTGGGATGAAAAAGTCTTTACAATCTTTAAAAAATCAGACTGTATCTATCAAGGAATAACGAGACCACCGACAGAGTGTGCAGAAGCAGCGCAGAGTGTGGTGAAGTGATGTTGGTACGTCAGTAGTCACTACGTAACCAATGCTCACAAAATTTATAGAAATAGATACACTTTATTGAACACACCAAAATAAAAATAATTTGCAAATTGAAACAGGTTAAACACTTAAACTTGGTGCAATAGATGGCTGCTTTATCGCTAATAGCGATTTATTCCAGGCAACCTTAGGGTGGAAGAAAGAACAGTGAAATACTAGCAGAATCTCGGAGTTTTTAACCACGTAGTTCCTAATTACGTTGTTTTCCCTCATTCAGTTTTCAGTCATTCATTTAAGTCATTCTAAATTATTTTCTATCTATATACCAAATTTCATCTAGATCCTTTCAAGTACCTTATGCTTGAAAAGGAAAAAAATACGTTCACGAACTTACGCTTTTTAGGGTCCCGTAGCCAAATGGCAAAATACGGAACCCTTATAGATTCGTCATGTTTGTCTGTCTGTCTGTCCGTCCGTATGTCACAGCCACTTCTCTCCGAAACTATAAGAACTATACTATTGAAACTTGGTAAGTAGATGTAATCTGCAAACCGCATTAAGATTTTGATACAAAAAATTTTAGGGGTGCCCAGACATAGAACTGAAATTAAAAAATTTTTTTTTGATAAATACTAAATAATGGTATTGCAGTTTCTCACCAATTTTTTTTCTAAACTGAATAGTTTGCGCGAGGGAAAAGTTTTCATCTAAACTAGTAAAAAATGTGCCAAGTGTGTGTGTGTTATGTTTGGTTAATATCGATTCAAGATGGCCGCCGCCACAAAATCGCGGACAAAATATTTCTTCACAACCTACCTCAATATGGGTATCAAATGAAAGTGCATGATTAGTAGAGTACTATACACTACAACAAATTTCAAATCCAAGATGGCTGCCACCACAAAATGGCAAAATATATATTTTTTTCACTACTACCTCAATATGGGTATCAAACGAAAGGGCTTGACTAGTAGAATACTTTGCACTTTGACAAATTTCAAATCCAAAATGGCCGCTACCACAACATGGCGAATTACATTTCTTTTTTCACAACTCCCTCAATATGGGTATCAAATGAAAGGGCTTGACTAGTAGAATGTTGTACAGATAACAAATCTAAGGTAGTCGGGGGCTAATCAAAAATTTTTAATTTTGTTCTTATAAAACGTCACTAGTTGTTGTTAAAACACTGATTAAAGTAACAACGAAGTATCTACAAGAACTTTTGTATTATGTTACTTGCTGCTACGGGAGCCTTCATGGGTGAGCCCGACTCGCACTTGACTTATATATATTACTAGCTGTTACCCGCGACTTCGTCCGCGTAGAATTTTGATTTGTTATGTGTGTAAATTCACTGCTTTTAAAAAATGGTAAAAATGTAGAGTGTTGTCTTACTTTGTTTATTATAGTTCTTGTAACTACGGGGTGTTTGTATATTTCACTCGTTACCAGAGAATATAAACAAAGTTTACGTGAATTCTTACAAAAACAATAATTTTGCCAGAATAGTAACGTCGGCAGAGTTTTAGTCAGCTGTATGCCGATTCAGAGTATATACCTTATGTCGCCAAAACCGGCTGACATACAAAATACCTTAATATCTTTCGTGTTTATCGTCGTTATGTTATGCTATGTTGTCTTATGTTGTATTGTGTTGTGTTTTGTTCTGTTCCGTAACGTAAACGTAACGTAAACGTAA
Organism: Ectropis grisescens; assembly: GCA_017562165.1. Classification (NCBI taxonomy): domain Eukaryota; kingdom Metazoa; phylum Arthropoda; class Insecta; order Lepidoptera; family Geometridae; genus Ectropis; species Ectropis grisescens. The sequence goes on from CM029772.1 coordinate 4,978,911, forward strand.
CGTAAACGTAACGTAAACGTAACGTAAACGTAACGTAAACGTAACGTAAACGTAACGTAAACGTAACGTAAACGTAACGTAAACGTAACGTAAACGTAACGTAAACGTAACGTAAACGTAACGTAAACGTAACGTAACGTAACGTAAACGTAACGTAAACGTAACGTAAACGTAACGTAAACGTAACGTAACGTAACGTAACGTAAACGTAACGTAACGTAACGTAACGTAACGTAACGTAAACGTAACGTAAACGTAACGTAAACGTAACGTAAACGTAACGTAAACGTAACGTAAACGTAACGTAAACGTAACGTAACGTAAACGTAACGTAAACGTAACGCAAACGTAACGCAAACGTAACGCAAACGTAACGCAAACGTAACGCAAACGTAACGCAAACGTAACGCAAACGTAACGCAAACGTAACGCAAACGTAACGCAAACGTAACGCAACGTAACGCAAACGTAACGCAAACGTAACGCAACGTAACGCAAACGTAACGCAAACGTAACGCAAACGTAACGCAAACGTAACGCAAACGTAACGCAAACGTAACGCAAACGTAACGCAAACGTAACGCAAAACGTAACGCAAACGCAAACGTAACGCAAACGTAACGCAACGTAACGCAAACGTAACGCAAACGTAACGCAAACGTAACGCAACGCAAACGTAACGCAAACGTAACGCAAACGTAACGCAAACGTAACGCAAACGTAACGCAAACGTAACGCAAACGCAACGCAACGTAACGCAACGTAACGCAAACGTAACGCAAACGTAACGCAAACGTAACGCAAACGTAACGCAAACGTAACGCAAACGTAACGCAAACGTAACGCAAACGTAACGCAAACGTAACGCAAACGTAACGCAAACGTAACGCAAACGTAACAAACGTAACGCAAACGTAACGCAAACGTAACGCAAACGTAACGCAAACGTAACGCAAACGTAACGCAAACGTAACGCAAACGTAACGCAAACGTAACGCAAACGTAACGTAACGCAAACGTAACGCAAACGTAACGCAAACGTAACGCAACGTAACGCAAACGTAATGTAATGTTTCAACAAACGCTAGTTTGATACCGATGTTGATACTTGATCCCTAAGGAACTAAGCTATCTGTGTATTATATTTCAGCGCAGCGCAACAAACATTCATACATTGAGATTTATTCTATTATTAGTAGGATAGGATTTCAAAGAACTATTTGTGTTCCGAATTGCAACAAAATCTAATAAGGCGTTCCGATATTACATTTATACTTGTTCCGTTAGGAACTGTGTATGTTTTCGGATAATAAATAGCCTGTTTTATTTGAATGTTTGGATCTGTGTTTCAAATTGCAACAAAATCTAGTTAAGCGTTCCGATGTTACATTTATACTTGATCCCTAAGGAACCGTGCACAATTTCGGGTTATTCTAGTCTATAAACTATGTGTGTACTAAATTTCAGCTCGATCCGTTGAGCCCTTTGGGCGTGATTGAGCAACAAACATCCAAACATCCAAACATCCATACATTGACATTTATAATATTAAGGATTAGTAGGATAGGATTTCAAAGAACTATTTGTGTTCCGAATTGCAACAAAATCTAATAAGGCGTTCCGATATTACATTTATACTTGTTCCCTTGGGAACTGTGTATGTTTTCGGGATAATAAATAGCCTGTTTTATTTGAATGTTTGGATCTGTGTTTCAAATTGCAACAAAATCTAGTTAAGCGTTCCGATGTTACATTTATACTTGATCCCTAAGGAACCGTGCACGATTTCGGGATAAAATATAGCCTATATGTTATTCCAGTCTATAAACTATCTGTGTACTAAATTTCAGCTCGATCCGTTGAGCTCTTTGGGCGTGATTGAGCAACAAACATCCAAACATCCAAACATCCAAACATCCAAACATCCATACATTGACATTTATAATATTAAGGATTAGTATCATCTACAGACGATTAATAAGTTGTTGCCAAAAATGGCAAGAAACTGCTATCGAGTTTCTTAAGTGCGGTGTTTATACGTTTTAGCTTTAGACGTGTGACTTTACTTGAACTCATTAAAGCTAATGGTGTTGATAAATTATTCTAATAGTATTATTTGTATAAAACTATTGTTCTCAAAATGTAAACAAACTGATGTAGTTTTCAAACATTCTTGTTTTTTTCTTCTTTTTTATCTCGTTAACCGATTTCCAAAAAAAGGAGGAGGTTTTCAATTCGACCCCTATGTTTTTTTATGTATGTTACCTGATTTCTCGAGTACTGCTAAACCGATCTTAAAATTTCTATTTGTATTCGGATGGGTATGCTTCCCGAATGGTCCCATATAAATGTTATCGAAATCGGTCGGGTGGTTTTTGAAATTTGAACCATAAACTAAAATTTGCATACAATTTTCTGGATGACGTAGTTGTAGATTTCACAAAAGTTCTGACACTCGATCCTGTCAATACGAAATTGTGTAAATGGATTTATAAAAACTTGATCTACACTAAAAAGGGTAAAACAAACTATTTTCGTACAAAAAATTTAACCGACTTCAAACCACAAATAGGCACTCAAAAGCGAAAAATAAACTAAACTCATTATTATAAGCGCTACTCACTTATCTGTTTGAAGTCGGTGCCAGTCAGGTCAAAAAGTTAAAAGATCGATGCTATGTAGGCACATGGTAAGTAAACACAGGTAAGTAGTATCTGTCCACTAGGTTCCTGTTAGATTTGGCTGCCACCGACTTCAAATAGATGGGTGAGTAGCGCTACAACTTTATTTACCTGTGACGTTGTTCATTTGTTTTTTTATAACTTGTGGCGAGTTTACTTTGAATGTATGGAGTATACAAATTGTGACGAAATTACTTTGTGCCGAATCGCCTATAACCCGCGCTTATAATAATGGTTTTAGTTTATTTTTCGCTTTTGAGTGCCTAGTTTTGGTTTTGAAGTCGGTTTAATTTTTTGTACGAAAATAGTTTATATAGTATAACATTTGACCGCAATCTCGCCTGATGTTAAGTGACACTGTGGTCTACAATGGGGCATGCCCACCTTGAAAAAACCGATTCACTCTCAATTCGAAGACATTAATTTTTATTCCAAGTATTCTACAGGCTTTCAACACTATCCAAATTCGTGTTTTTGTCGTGACCATGACTGTTGTAACACAGCCAAAACGTAATCAGGAAATTAAAATAATGAGTTTGATCGCGATTAAGCCCCGTGTAATGTTTTTCATAAGTAAACTAACAGGTTTGAAACTGGAGTATAATTACATATTGTTATAAAAATATAAAGTTTCTAGGAAACCATAAATTTAAGAACAATCTTTATATATATAGGTACCAATTAAAATTCCGTATTTATATTGCTCGATTGACAGCAGCTGAATATAAAAAGAAAATTAAGAAATTTGCAGATAGTATTGCTGTCTATTTCACATGTGTTTAAAAAAAGAAATAGATGATTTACTTTTAATTTATACAGAATAGTGTTCCATTGTTATGGTAGTAAGTCTTCCCGTGAAGCCAGATGGGTTCGATTCCCAACCAGTAATTACGAGTATTCGTATGATTCAATAGACACAGTCATTTGTTCTGTTCACAGAACACAGAACTTCGGTGCTGTGTGTCAGTGTTTTTATGTTTTACATTTTTTTATAGTTTAGTGACAACACGAGCAGAACATGTGCCTGATGGTGAGCAATATGCCTGCCACATAACAGGACAGTGATAAGCAGCTATTGGAACATGAAGAGTCAAAATTATTACCTAGCACAAAATGCGTTCGTCACCCAGAAACATAAGATGTTTTATCTCTATGTCGTGAAATTTCACTAGTAACATCATAAAAGTATGTATTGAGATGAGCAAAATATATCTCAGTAATACCATCTACTTGCGACTTAGTTTTTTATAGAATTTAGAAAAGGGGGCTCTGTAGGACATATCAGTAAGATTATTTCAGCTCTACCTATTATGTTACTATCCTACAACGATCGATGTAGAGATTTCTAAGCTACGAACTATCACAATGTTTGAGCAACGCAGCAAAGGGGCAAACAGTTTATTTTTAAACTAACTCCATGAACTAAGCTTCAGTTGCATCGGCCGGAAGCACCACTTCACATCGATTTGGCTTCTTCTTGACCCGAACTCGTGAGACGGTGTGAGGAAACTGGAAGTATTACATTGCGTACTCTGGAAAATGAGTATTTAATTTTTTTATATGCTTAAGTTTGTTTTGAAGAGAAAATTTATTTGGGTATTTATGAGTACTTTTTATTAGAGGAAAATTAAATAGAAATAAATATAATATTTAAACAAAGTATGTTTTCCATTTACCATCTCACAGGCAGTTCACTGATCTTTTTATTTAAAAAAAAACATTCGGGCGGGAATCAATAAAATCTATAAAGGCGCTTTGGAGCTTTGGACTGCCCCTTAGGAGTTGATTTTTTTTCTTGCAAGAAGTTATCTAAATTTCAATACAAAAATGATTACTTTGAGAAAGGTCCGGGGAGTACGGTGCTTTCCAATTGAAGCTCCTCTAATTTGGTAGCCGTCTATTATGCAGTGTGTAGTCTAGCGTTGTTGTCCTTTTAGCAGCTACCTTTTCTATTATTGTTTGCAGCTGCTGACAATAGACATCTGTCGTAATCTGGCCAGGTTTAAGAAAACTGTAGTGAACGATACCGGCACTAGTCCATCAAACGCTCAGAAGTCAGAGTCAATTTTCACTTGGGGCAGTATTTGGCTGGTTTGCCAGAGTTCAGCCATTGCGATGAGCGTTTCGGATTACAGTTGATTATGGCTGAGAATACAGATACCGAGTGGACACAGGATCCATTTTTCATCACAGGTAATGATACAATTTAAAATCTCGTCATTATTGTGCCGGTTGAGTAAAGTAACCACGCAACTTATGAAAGTAGTCAACGCCAGTTTGTCAGATTGATGCACTCGATTCATAAGGTTAACCCACCTTTCAAGTTTTTGACCTTCCCAATTTGCTTCAAGTAGATTAAAATAATACCGCAGCCTGTAGCTGACTCGGACGTGGTATGCGATGGATCCGCTTCCACAATAGCCTTCATTTCTTCATTACTAATTTTAGTCTCCGGCCGTCCACGGGGATTGTTCTGCAGGTCAAAATTTTCAGCATGAAAACGTCGAAACCAAAAAACGCACTGTGCTTTCTTCTGCGACACCACCGCCACGCACATCATTAATCCTTCGAGCCGTTTCTGCAGCATTGGAACAACGATGGAACGCGTGCCTACTCGTGAATAACGTGATAATACAAATTTTCCATTTCGTAAATTGAGTGACCGAAAAAAAATAAAAGAAGAAAAAAACTAATTACCTACGGTGTTCAAAACACAAAAGCATGAGTAAATAGTAGTATAAATTTGAAATTGGAAATCTTAACCAAAGAGGATGCGAGTATATTTGAGATCAAAGTGGCCAGTACGACGAAACACCAATTTCATACTTGAAGCCTCACATTTTACACAATTTAATAAAATGTATAAACAAATTTGCCCCTATACACAGATCAATGACCCTGGGTTCATTGTCTTTGCCCCTATATTTCCAACAAATTAGGAACACTTTTGTATCTACATACTGCAGCATAACATGAGGAGGCTTATTATAATGTATACATACCTATTAGATTTTGGTTGAATATTTTTAGCAGCGAATGTTTGTCTTATTATCCTAGTTCCTACTAACAATAAATGCGAAAGTTAGGATTTTTAGATATTTGAATGTTTCTTGCTGAGTTATCAAAACGATTGAACGGATTGAGTAAACATTTGGAATAAAGACTATGATCTGGAATAGCAATATGCTACTTTTTATAACAAGAAAATAACGAAAATGTGAACTGCGCTGATCAACTCGATCTTCCGCGCAAGCATGGAAGTAGCCTTAGCTAACAAATATTGTTCAAATCTTTCTGTCATTTCTTGCGGAAGGGGAAAGTTGCACACTAGCGCAAAGCCGCACTATTATATACAAAACATACCTGTACCGATCCATTGCCGATCATACTCACACAGCCAACTCACTAACACATAAAAAATAAAGCACTATTCACAAATCTAGCCCCGCCCTCAGCCACAGTATATTATCAAACTCCATGGTCCACGCGGACTTGTACTTTGACAGAGGGGAAACGCTGTGTATGCCTACTCCCTTCCGTGTTGCTCGCTGGCGCTGCTAGAACTTTATGGGCTGCTAGCATGTCAATAAATGGTTATCTTATCTAACCTTGAGTCATGAAGCAAGCAATGTATTCTGTCTAATGCTATGGAACCCATTTCTCAGCTCATTCGTGTACAGGTCTCCTCAGTGAAGTAGCAATAGCCTGTGTATAGTTAGTAGTGGAACCCTGCCAATGCACACATACGCTCGCAGTGTCCTTACCGATGCTATAAGATCCATTTTCGACGTGCTAAATGCTTGGATTTTAAGTATAAAGAGTTTTATGCAACTGTAAACTTATGGCACAGCTTCGCAATGAACTCTGAAACTAACGAAACATGCTACTAATATTGTAATGTTTGTTGCTCTTTTCACGTCGGAACGACTGAACGGGCATGACATTTTGGAACACAGTTGAAATGTTTACTAGATTAGTGTATATGCTGTTTTATCACGGTTATGTAACGGGAGCGGGAATGGGAATAATCGCATCTATTTTTTAGTTGTTGTCGTTAATTAGTTTAGGGGATGATTGGCTCCTTAGATCGGCCTGCCTTTTTGGAAAAGGTTTAAGGTAAAATAGCTGTCTGCACCCTGCCACGCTTCGCTGTGGCACATTGTAATGCAAAAATTAGATAAAAACAATCCTTGATTATACGATTATATATACTATTCTAAAATTTCAGCTTGATCGGTGCAGAACTTTTTGAGTTTTTGAAGCGAACACAAACCAACATAACATTTTTATATATAGAGAAATGTATACATATGGCGTATTAGAAATTAAGTGAAGTTAAGTCATTATTTTGGGAGTTTCAAAGCGTATGTTAAGCAAAATGGCCAACGGAAAGTGTCTGAGTATTGGGGCTTTATTTTTATGGATATTGCTTATAACATACGTAGAAATCAATTATTCAAAAATTCGTGAAATAATATTTCATGTACCTTCATTACCCCATATCTTGAAATTGGCCATCTAAGGAAGTTACCGGGTAAGCATGTGTTCTTAGTACGTACTAAATCTACTCAATCGTCCACATTTCGTTCATCAGAAAATACGTGACGTCTGCCGGCCCTGGGATCTTACTCTGTAGTATAAGTACTGGCATGTATAAATGAGTCAACGACGCTTCGTCAAAATACATTGTACCTAGAAATGCCAAACGATTTAAATACGCAGGGCTACACAAAACAGGTATGGAAAGTCGTGTTAAAGATTTTTTAATGAAAATTTTTTTTGACGCACCGCACATATATTTCTCCGCAGGCTGTAAGTGAAGCTGATGCGTCACACTGTGAGGTGAAAGAGGAAATACTCGATCGGGTGAACTCGGAAACGCCGATTTTGCCCGAGCGAGAGAGACACTTCACTTCTCTGTCGTTATTTACTATTTTTATATGTATGTTATATAACATAATAACAAATAAAATTTCTGAATTGTTTGTCACATAATATATATCCTACTTAGTACTTATAGGACCCTTAATACTCGTAATACTACGTAATACAAAATTAACATAGTAAGTACAATTTTTATTTCTTCTACCTTGCGGTCTAAATCACACATATTTTACTACCTACATTTTTGTAGTCGATTATAGATGGACGAGCAAGGTAGTAAATCGAATGTTCACTACACGTATAACGCATTTATTTTAACATGAAAAGTCCAAAGCACTACCTAGCATTGCACTACCCTCAAGACTCAGGGATATGCGATGATCTATCTTTTTATCTTGTAATTTTAATGATATTCAAATATTTTTTGTCGAAGTTCTAACGTATTGATCGAAAATTATCCTGATTTCGTTACAAAAAGGTTTACCTTTATACAATAATTGCTCGAATGTCTAATTTATGGGTTCATAGGGTTTATTATATAGGTAGGTAGGTGTAAGTTTGTACGTTCGTTTTCGTAGGGTTTTCGTCGGTTCATATTCAGCCGGCCCTTTTGACTATTTCTCCAAGTGCCGATGTCCGCATTTGTTATTACCGCTAGCTTTTAATGATTAAGGAAAAAATACACGGTCGAGTTGAGAAAACTACTTCTTTTTTTGAAGCCGGTTAAAAAATAAATATTAGAAGAACCCAGCATGCTCCAGAAAGATGACTTGCGAAGAAATTTTTCATCAAATCGCACTTGGCGCGCTTCGTAGACTATCCGTGCACGGTTTTCTGAAATAAATTGTTCACAGTAATTAGAATATTTAAATTTAATAGGTTTGTAATTAATTTCCTGTTATTAGTGACCATTTTATAAATACTGGATTTATTGTACATATTGCTGCACTGCACGGTACTATAAGTACTGTATTTTGAGAACATCCGTCACTAGGCACTTGGCCAGGTTTGTAGATAACGGCCTATACTCTCCCCCTTGTGAGAGAAACCCACAAGCCCCAGTGAGAGGCATAAGTATGACGCTACACTCCGCGAGGTATAAGCTGAGCTTTGCATTAGTGGGAGTGATCACCAATCAGGCAGGAGCTTGAAATTTTGTCCGCGAGGTATAGGCTGAGCTTTGCATTAGTGTGAGTGATCACCAATCAGGCAGGAGCGCGGCGAGACAGAATGGCGCCGCGCCTAAGGCCGGTTGTCACACCTACACTATCCATGTACACTCACACAAATGCAAAGCTCAGCTTATGCCTCGCGGAGTGTACTGTATTACAATACTGTACTGTACTGTACATCAGAAGTACGTACTGTACTCTCCAAAATGAAAATAAATCGTTTCGAATTATTCCTTTCAGGATTGACGTTTTTCCGGTTTACCCTAATAACAATGACGTCGTTAGGCGTATGTATAAATAATCTGACATTTAACACGACACCTTTAAGATACATTGACTTCTTAACTAGGTACCTACCTACATGAACCAATTATTATTAACGCTTAAATTTAACTACGTGGTTTATAATTATAACTAGCAGCGCTCTACGACATTTCGTAATTATAAATACCAATAAAATATATTGTTTTTTACAAATTTTTTTTTATTTCATGTTTCTCGCACTATATGCGTTTACGTAACACCTCTTAATGCGTCCACACATGAGTCCTAATCAGAGGAAATGACGTAAAAGTAGTGGGGCGGAGTCTACATCGAACCATAAATCACCAATATCCTACATAGCACCATACCAAAACTAAAATACAATGAGAACTACACTACACTACAAACCTACCTAACTACTTACACTAAACACACCTGAATTATCCATAGACCACTGTAGGTCTAGAGATAATCAAGGTGTTCAAGCCCACTACCAATCGGAAGCGTACCCAGCATGCTGGCGGCATTACCGTATGATTGGCGATTTATGTTGCGATGTAGGCTCCGCCCCACTACTTTTACGTCATTTCATCTGAATTTAGGACTCGAGTGCGGACGCTTTTACTCGCAAACCTTTAGCAGATTTCCCTTCGCCTGGCAAGGTCTTCTGCTATTCAAAACCGCCTGTCATTGTATATGTTTACTCAAAAATATTTCCAAACTTCATCTATACATACAGGAGAAAGTTTATTTTACCTCATCAACTGTGCTACATTTAATTTGCTAGTCACATACATACTTGTGCTCATTGTAATTGCCTGGGATTTTTTTTTACATTTACAATAAATAAATTTCATCATATTACATTTTTAATCTTATAGGCACACGTTTTCTTTTCTATTTATTTTACAATTTCAAAAATAAAAGGGCTGAATGATGAGGCGCATGGCTAACGCCTGCCAGGTCATGACTATTAAGCAAGCTATAAATCATAAGTGTACCCTGTGTACCAATTTCCAACCTTACTGGAAGACCGCGTTTCTCGGAGGGTTCAGTAGCTCTCCAGCTATATACGGATACTTATTATGGACTATTACGGATACTTATTATTATGTGTGCAAACACAGATTATCTATTCTATGACACAGACTTAAATAGGGAAAAAAAATACACTTGGCTGGATTTAGTCGACTATCATTTCTTCTAAGTTTGCTTTAGAATTTAGACACTAAATAAAGCTACTTTTGCTATCAGTTATTTTATCTTGAAAAATATAAGTCTGTTTTGAAAAAATTACAGTCGCCACGACACGGGGAAAACCATTATAGCTCTTTGAAGATTACCTATAGCTACATAACATCGATGCCAAAGCGGTCTTTAACCGTTGGAAATCATTACCGAAGTAATTTCGTGGCAATTTCAATACTTATAAAATCGATAGACCTGTTGCTAAGCAACCAGAATACAAATAGGTAAATGAGGCTTGCTGGAAAAGAAATAATGTCACAAGATTTATGTTCGTTCTATTTATTATTTTGCTAGCAAAATTCCGCAGTTTTACCCGCATAGTTCCCGTTCCTGTTATTTTTTTCTGGGATAAAAAAGCTTTTGTGTTCTTCCAGATATTCTAACTGTATTCCAAATTTCGGTTATACATTACGACGTGATTGGGTAACATACATCCAACCATTCAAATATTTCACGTAATAATATTAGTAGGTTTAGCAGCGCCTTGCGGTTGTACCCGCGCAGTTAGACTCAGAACTCATGGACCAATTTTCACCCGCGCCCGCTGCGTTTGCGAAACTACAGTTATATTTAAAAACTCACGAGACCGCTTATTTTCGCGGCTTCGCAGCCGCGGCGATTGAGATTATCCCGCAAACGTAGCGGGCGATGATTGTAAGATGCGCGGTCACTTGAAGTCTAACGAACGCCAACCAACCGCTGAGCGCGCGGCGCTACCCGCCGAGTCTACGGGCGGACCGCGGCCCGCGCGGTGTCCGCCGGTGCAGCAGCCGCCGCAAGCTACCGCGTCCGCCGCGCCGTGGGCGTAAAAGACATCGTGAGTTCTGCTTTAATTTTTTTTATCTATACTAATATTATAAAGCTGAAGAATTTGTTTGTTTGAACGCTAGGATCTCTGGAAGTACTGGTCCGAATTGAAAGACTATTTTTCTATTAGGTAGTCCATTTATCGAGGAATGCTATAGAACATAACGCTACTATAAATAGAAGGGGAGCACGAATCTAGAATGTAACAAAAACGGGAAAAAAATATTCCTTTTTTGAGAGTTTTCGTAGCGTGCTTTGACATGACAGCATGTGTCTAAGATTGCGTCAACTTCAACTTTTTCTTTTGGCTTCCATTCGGTAATGTCACCGTAATTTTGCCAATGTCCAAGATTGCGTTATTGAACATAAATCTTTGCTAACCACATTTGTTTCTAAATCTGTGTTGGTACGACCAATTTCCGACAGGTGGCGTAGCAGGTAGCTGAAGAGATTTTTTGTTTGAAAGCGATATTATCAGGAATGACTGAACCGATTTCAGTGATTCTTTCACCTATGGGTATGTACGGGACCCCGATGAGTGCTAAATAATGTACCACGGGCGAAGCCGGGGCGGACATCTAATAATATGATAAACACAGAGACACAATATAGCGAAGAACAGTTGACTATATCTTTCTCGCTTCCCGAGTTCACCCGAAAATGTCTTATCATTCCCGAGCGAGATGCTAGAATTCTATACGAAATCACAGCCCACGAAAAATTCTGTCTGAGAAGTTTTCACTTATAAAACAATAGTGACCTAACTGCATATAGGTAGCTATGATGATCTACACTGTATCAGAGTCGAGTCCACTTACACAGTATAATTGTATTGGATCCTCGCCAGAACGCTGTCTCATCTCTAAATGGGCTAGTATGTAATTTTTATTGCAACGCTTTATGTCACGGCTGAAGAGACGGTGCAGCTTTGTTGTCCGTATATTGTGTTGAGTTTGAGATAAATTGCTTGAAAAGAATTAATCCTAAGATGAAAAGTATCGAGGTTGTTTCATATATTAAAGCATTTACTTAAAAAAACTTTACGTAAATGTAATTATGTATGTAGGTCTATTTATATTATTTAATCTGATATTTATGTATTGTGTTATTTTATTTATGTATTTGTTTGTATTACTTCTATTTTCTATTAGTATGATATTTATGAAACTAATTGTGTACATGTATCAAGGATACCGCACCACTGCCCGTACTTTCATATTGTCCTAGTTACCAAAAGGTTATCTGGAAGAGATCGCTATTAGCGATAAGATCGCCTTTTGTACCCAAAATGTTTAATTTTAAGTAAATCACTATTTTTCTGTATTGTTTCGTGGTGTAATAAAGTGTTTTTGTATTGTATTGTATTGTATTGTATTGTATTGTATTGTACGTAATACAATATACTATCTAAGGAAACTTGGATGATTAAGACGAATCTAACGATATCTTAATTATAAAAATCCATGCAGCCGTTTGCAAGAAACATGGGATTAAAGAAATTTACAAACATAGATGAGACGAGCAGCACCTTTGGCTGATGACAAGCAACATGCCTGCCCATAACAGCACTGTGACTCGCAGCATTGGATCATGAAGTATTGTAATCAATATCTAGCACTGCACTGTGCTCGTCGTCCAGCGATATAAGATGTTTTATGTACGAGTATGTCTCGTAATTCTACTTTTTTTTTTAATTTTAGCCACTCCACAAACTCCGGGGTCCGTGACCTTTGTCATTACATATTTCTTGGATTAGGAGAAGAAAGGGGAAAACAGGTGTGTTGTGAACATTTTGAACCTAAGTCTAGTACTAGTCAGTCGGATTTCGTCTGTTGAGCCGATCACTACCGGTTGGGATTCCGATAGTAATCAACTCGACATCGTCTTTTGCCTAAGCCGCCCCTGCCAAGCCTAGAGCCTCCATAGACAAACAAACATTCAGTTTAGGCTAAGTCACATTCTCGTAATTCCTCTAGAAGCATTACCTTCGAAACCAGAACACAGTAATGTTTGCACATTACTAATTGGCATTAGATTAACCGGCAAAGGTGTTCTGCTTCCCCAGACGGTCTCAGAGTAGTGGTAGGACAAAGAGTCCTACCACTACAAAAACTATTATATTCGGCTATGTGTTACAATTTTTTAAGCAGTCTCAATAAAATGCATGCCCGGCTTACTGCAGACCTTATCAGGTGATAAAACGCCGTGCCACTATAAGATTATATTGGCCTCCAGCCAATTTTAATTTCACATGTAGTATTACGGAAAGAAATAGCACCAGACCGGCTGGTAAATACACCCGTGAGCAAATTTCCTTGGCTTTTAGCTAGATAATTTATCTGGGGGTTGGAAGCTTTTTGTGGAAGGGATAGTTGAAAATAAAATACACCCATGTTAGTGAGAATACCTTAACCGTTTTTATGGCAACATAGAAAAGTTTTTTTCACTTTTTTCGTTTTTTGTGGAATGCATGGACGTATAAAAAAAGTCGGACGTGGTCTCGCTAAAACAAAAACTGTGTCTCTAGAGTCGGCCACATTTGCACGTGTGCGTTGTCAGGTTGTCACTGATAGGCTGACACGCACATAAATACAAAAAGTTGCGCGTGTAATGGGCCACTGATGTATGCGTGTCGACCTGTATGTGACAACGCACACGTGCACATAATGTGGCCGACCTGTTTTGACACACAGTTTTTGTTTTAGCGAGACTACGTCCGACTTTTTTTATACGTCCATGGTGGAATGATTCTATTTTCGAGGATTATAAAGAGACTAACACCTGTATTTAGTAATACAGGTGTTTGTGTGATGAATACAAAAAAAACTATGTTTATGTGTTTCTATGTTTAATACGAGTAAGTATGCATTTAAAACTGTGCTTATTAGTACATATTATATCGGCTATCTTAGTTTGGGTCAGATGGTATTGTGTGTGAAATGTCCACCCATATTTATTTATTTATTTATCTGAATTCCATAGTACAAGCTTTGCTTAGTTTGGAATCAGCTGGTGTTGTGTCTGAAGAGTCCACCAATATATATTTAATTATTTCATTCCTTATACATGCAAACGTTTTATGTAAAAATGTTAGTTACTCAGTCAGGACGCAAAAACAGAACGAACTAGTCTGAATTTGGAAGTTACATTATAATATCTGGTTGGTTGTTTTCTTTTCTCTTAAATAAATCATAAAGAATAATTGCGTAGAGCAGGATTATAATTTAAATATGTAGCGCATAGTATAGGCACTTTCATCTCGAAAAAAGTGCACTTCCTAAAGTGTTTTTTAATAATGCGAGAAAAAAGTCGTGGGCATGATTACTATATTGGTTAACCGAATCTACTGAAATCTTACGCGAACCAAACACTTTAGGAATATCAAAAAGTGTTTGGTCAAATTGATATAAATATGCTAGAAGTTTGTACTACAGGTCTAAGTCGAAGAGTCGATTTAGGTTAATTTTGGTTTTGTGAAGCGTTGGTGTATATTCATACACTTGGTTGGGAGTTAGTATTACTATTCCATAACTAAAAGGCTCACGCTTGACCGCCGTCCAGTTAAGCGACGATACGATACAATGCAAGTGCGCTTACCTAGACTAAACTGATTAATTCTCAATTTGAAGACACCCATATTCATTAGGGAACTCGTTCATACAAAATTTTCAACAGTTTGATTATTTTCATTACGAAATTGGAATCAAAACCTTTTGTTGAATTTAAATTGTCCAAATAAAACAATGTCACTTTTTCAAGCGATTAACATTGAGCAGTCCAGTAAAAAAGTAAGGGTTTGACAAAAATTTGCTCTCCGAAATATATCCGATAAAAATCATCATGGCAGAATAAGAGAGATGCATCATATATTATATATACCTACCCAGAAGAGTATCAGGAAGTAGATAATGATGGCAATAATGTTTTACAAAATGCTGATGGATGTTTAGATTAATCTGTAATTGATACTAATCAATGTAGTTGGTATTATATTATGTTAGGTATGTTTCGAGAATCGTTGGAATTATTTCCAGACTGTGTCTAGAGCTGAATCAATCAATAATGATGTAAATACTTAGAACAACCATAAAACTTTTTGTAATTCTCGCCGAATTGCAAAAAAGTTTTAGTTTGCACTGTGTCTGGGTGTTTCTATGTATAATAAGTATGTATTTAAAACTATATATGTATTATATCAGCTATCTGGCCGCCATAGCACAAGCTTTGCTTAGTTTGGGGTCAGATGGTGTTGTGTGTGAATTGTCCACCAATATTTATTATTATTATTATTTAATTGTCTCTTTGGTGGAAATTGACAACGATTTTATCAACTAGGTATATTGTTTTCAATAAAGTTTGATTTTACAATTGCGATAAAACGTGAATTCTCAATTTCTCACACCGTAGAGCAAATTATCTATTCTATTCTCATGCGACAAATCTATTCTGACATAATAATCCATTCCCATTCTAAATTCCCCACAAATATCGCACTAAAATTCCTCATCCTCTGATCTCTCAGAATAGTGAAGATGCGTTACACAATCAGGCTGCTACCACTTCACTTGGGGTAGCGTATTAGTATAGAGTATTCCATCCATCCAAGAGCAAGAATAAACATTTCGATAAATGGCGACTACTTTGGATTGAATTTTGGTATCATAGTTTTCTACTACTACGCACAAAAGATGTACACATGGTATGCTAGTGGTTGTCATGTGGTTGAAATTCGACTTAATTAATATAGTTTTTTTTTAATTATGTCGACCACAGACTTTAATTATGAACAAAAGAGTATCGACAAATGTATGAAAAATTAATGGTGAAAGATTTATAACTGTACTCATGTGTTTTTATGCATAATTTAAATAGATTGCATTCGGCACACCTTTCCCATAAATTGTGTGCGCGCAATTTCCAAAAAATGGTACAACAATTTCAATACAATACAAAAACACTTTATTTTACCACAACACTTTTGTTTTGTGGTATAAACAGTGATTAAACTTAAAATTAAAACATTATGAGCACAAAAGACGATCTTATCGCTAATAGTGATCTCTTCCAGAAAACCTTTTGGTTATTAGGAAAAGGTAACAGATAAGGGCAGTGGTGTGGCATCCTTGAAACATGTACATAAATAATTGCACAAATATAATATATACCATTTACAAGTAAATACGTATAAATAGTATTATAATATATAAAATATATATAGTATAATATAGACATCTATAAATACGTTTAATAAAATATACTATGATAATTTCACCTATTAATTTAATTAACCTTTAATGTACTAACATAATAAAGCTAAAAAAGTTTACTTGTTTGAACACGCTAATCTCTGAAACTACTAAAACGATTTCAAAAAATATTTAACCGTTGGATATTTATGTCTGTGATCCCTGAGTGATATAGGCTATACTCGTACATATATTACAACGGGCGAAACCGGGACGAGCCCTTTTAATGTAGTTGATAAATATTAGGAGATACATTTCTATGTAAACTATATCACGTTTCAGGATAGCAAATAAATATATCTATATTTAAAAATGTTATGTTGGTTTGTGTACGCTTCAAAAACTCAAAAAGTTCTGCACCGATCAAGCTGAAATTTTAGAATGATATATAATACAAATACAAAACAAAATCTTTATTGCTGTTTGCAGGTAAAATAAGATGATACAAAACATTTAAATAATTGACCCATACAAACTGGCCTCTTCTTCTAGAGGCATGCAATATGTCTGGCAACGCAGTTTCCATTGGTCTGAATTTATACAATGATAATAATAGTCAGCTGATAAAGTCTTCTTCTTCTTTTTTCATTTTTAACTTTTAAGCGGTTGTATCATATATGTTATCTGATTCATCATGTATTAATTTCTGGCTTCTATCCCGGTGTGTTATGTTAGTGTGATATGTTTGATGAGTACAATTACGCCAACATCTTGTGCTTCAGCAGGATGATGTTATGGACTTTGACAAGTGTGTGGTTTCATGTAGAATCCAAGGTCTTGCAGTAGTAGCTCTTGCAGTTTAGCCGTGTGAGCAATTTTAAAGAATGTCATTATGTATAGAAAATCAAAAATAATAATCAAAAATAATAATAATAATAATTCAATTTGTATAAAATAAAACAATGTCAATGTGTGTAAATGAATGTTAACATGTATAAAATTTAATATTTGTATACCTACTCAAAGAACTCTCACAATATATTATAGAGTAATCTGATTCAACCTGTCCATTACAATATATTATCTGATCTAACATTAGTTAAATCTAAAGTTTCATAATCCGCATCAAGGATTGTTTTATCTAATTTTACATCATAATGTCCCACAGCGAAGCGTGGCAGGGTACAGCTAGTACCTCTATATAAATCTAGATTTCGAATTCAGGAAAGCGGTCTTTGTTCCGAAATTGAATGGCACAGCAAAGGTAACACGTACTACAACGTGTCGCTTTGTAAGTAACATCAAAGGTCCCAATAGATACTGCAGTCGACAAATATATTTATGGCTCCATTGATTGACTTTTATGTGTGTCTCCGCTTGTAGTCCAATTTGAAATCACGTCTCAGTGGCGTCTATTCAATGGAATCAGCTTTATTAATTCGACCCAGTTTCGGAACGATGGACGATTTGCAGTAAAATTGTAGAACTCTTCGTTAGAGTAGTTGTGAAACTGACATGAACGTAAAGTTTATGTTCGCGTGACGTTATTCCTTTTTTCTACTAAAAACAAGACTTATCATGTGATCGTGACGTAAGTATAATATAGCTCTGAGTTTTTGTGAAATGTGGTGTTAAAATACATATTTTATTACGTAAAGACATCTTAAATTTAAGTAATTATTATGTAAGTAAACACTGTAAATAAAGGCAGTTTTACACAGGGTCAGTAACTGTCGCCAGTGCTGGCGCCGAAAACTGATTCGTGTTATTTAGACGCAGTTAGTATTTCGTCAGTAGTCGAGGATATTTTTTCAGTGTAAACACGTTTGTAAAGTCAGTGCGGATTTTTTATTATCTTTTATTATTATCCTGATGCAAGAAGTAACTGATACGAGTATGTTAGGAGAAGAATTATCCAAACAGAAAAGAATTTGGATGAGAAAATGGATAGATGATAATGATGCCAAACCCTTCTAAATTGTATAATCGTGCAATATTCTGTAATGATTTTGCACGCATTTCTTTATATCTATAATTTTGTGATTCATTATCCCACAGGCATTCATTATCGCGGTATAGTTGAATAAGCTTCAAGTTTTCCGTGTCGCTCAGTTTCCGCGTCATTTTGTGATGCAGTGCGAGTCGCAGTGTGGTCCCCGTACAATACAGTGGCAGCGACTGACCTCGACAATTCACACGGGGTCAGTTGCGCTGGCACGGGTGGCGGGGGGAGCGGACTGACGCCGAAAATATGAAGCGGGAATATTGAAGCTAGTGCTGACGCGACAGTACTGTACTGACTCGAAATCGATTGATACGATGGCAGTGCCAGGTCAGCACTCACTCGACAGTCGACTGACGCCAGTTACTGACCCTGTATAAAACTGCCTTAACTTCAGGTTCATACTTCTTGCGTTTTTCTTGAATTGTCGTTTTTGTTAAACCTGGTGGCAGTGTATCCTTCAGAACTCAGACTCTGGTAGTTTTTGCCGATGGCTCTTCTGACAAGGCACGCGCATTTCTAAGTCCCACTATTGAAATACATACACACTTTAAACACATATTCGTATTAAATAGCTATTGCATATAATCTATTTATTATGTACAAGCAGTGACCCGTATATATATAGAGTTATATGTGTTCCAAGTTTCCACTCGATTGGTCTAGCCGTTGACATTTTTAATTTTAACAGAGATATAACATCTTAGATATTTATTGGGTTGGATTGAGCGACCATATTACACGTGAGTTATCCGTTTACTTCATAAATATTTGGACTCTTCACGTTCCAATAGCTGCTTGTCACTGTGCTGTTATGTGGCAGGCATGTTGTTTACCATCAGGCACATGTCATGCTACACACTCTCTCTATATTTAAAAAAGACATGATCGAGCAATAAACATACAAACTTTGACATTTCCAATATCTAAGTAGCAATTACTTGCAGTTTAGTAGTTCCTATGTACTAGCCTAGCTTGGACTATGTACTAACTGTGTTCTTAATTTTTAACCGACTTTAAAAAAGGAGGTTTCTCAATTCGACCGTAAGTATGTTCCTTTTTTTTTTTTTTTATGTGTGTTCGCGGATAACTTCGTCGTTTATGAACCGATTTTGATGATTCTTTTTTTGTTGTAAAGGAGATATTCCAAGGGTGGTACCATGATAAGGAAACTAGGATCTAATGATGGTATCCTAGAGAAATCGAGGATAACTTTAGAAAATTGTAAAGATGACTAGTGCGTTCCTTAAGTTTTTGCTTGAGCATTTTAAAGCAGTATAGTTTAAAGATGGTCTGGAGTCGATCTGATGAGGGAGCGGGAAGACGGCCGAGGGAACTCCTCGACGGTACACAGTAGTTACCTTGTGTTTGGGCTCGATGGTCATTAGTGGTCTGATGATGAAGATAAAGGACAGTCAAGGGAATTTCTTAACGGCTTACAGGAACTACCCAGTGTTTGGGTTTAATTCATGTATTGAGATCTCAACACGAAATCGTGTAAATGCATTAGTGAAAACTTGTTTAGCACTAAAAAGGGTAAAATAAACTATTTTTTACAAAAAATTAAACCGACTTCAACACCACAAATAGGCACTCAAAAGCGAAAAATAATTTAATATAGGTAATTATTATAAGCGCTCATCTATATGAAGTCGGTGCCAGCCAAATTTAACAGGATGTAGATAGATACTACTTAGCTATGCCTACTTACTTACTACCTCGTACATAGTATATCTACTAACTTTTTAACTAGCCTGGCACCGACTCCATAAGGATGAATTTTACGTACTACAAAATGTAATATAATACGAATAACTATTTTATATTTTAAAAGGTAACAATTTATGTAAACTAATCTCCGAATAACCCACCCTTAACTGCTTCCGGCGCAAATAAAAGTGCCCATGACGCTCACCGCGTTCCGTTGTCTGTCTGTCTGTCTGCCTGTGTGTGTGTCTGTCTGTGGCACCGTAGAGCTCAAACAGACGGACCGATTTCGATGCGGTTTTTTTTATTTTATTTTTTTTATTTTTTAATTTTTTTTTATTAAATTATCCACTCCACAGACTCCGGGGTCCGTGATCTTTGTCATTACAATAATCTTTTTTTACATTTCTTGGATAAGGAGAAGAGGAAAATAGAAGGGATTTGGGTACATTTAAAATCTAATTCTAGTGTTCGTCTGTAGAGCCGATCACTACCAGTTGGGATTCCGCTAGTAATCGACTCGACATCGAGTGTTTGCCTAATTGCCTTTTGCCATTTGCCTAAGCTGCCTCCTCCCGGCCCAGAGCCTCCACAACGGCCGCATTTCTGTCCCTGATGGCCATCTGTAGGTTGAAATCGCGGATGGTCTTCGATGATGCAGCAGCCACGCTCGCCGCACGAACCGACTGATGGCGTCGTCGGTGTCGTCAGCGTAGTATGTGAAGGTCCCCGTGTGCCGTGAGATTGCAACTACCGCATGGGGCACGCTCTCGTGCAGCTTCATGTTTGCCTTGGTTTTGATTACGATTACCGACTCGTATGTTAGTCCCTGAGCTTCATGGATGGTAAGGATGCGTGACCCGGTGCCTGACCCATAACCCTGGTTTGTCAGGGTCTCCTTCTCCTCTTGAGTGTGAACTAAGAAGAGGGTGTTTGGTTGGGTGTTGGGTATTTGCGCTCCCTTATATCTTCTCTGCTCTAGGGACTTTATACGGGACGCTGAGGAGTACATACCGGAGTATATTTCCCTCAGTGCATATGCGACGTCCATTGGGTTTCGATGTGTGCAGAGCAACTCCTGGCTGATCTTTGTTACCAGGTTCGGGCGATGATACCTCATTTCGAAGAGATTTTCCCTGTCGATATAAGGCAACTGATTGACGTCTCCAATGAGGACAATTTTGCCAACACCAGACAGCCTTGAAGCCATCACAATCAATCACAATCACAAATCACAAGGTTTTTTTTATTTGAAAGTTAATATCCGTGCGGGTGTTCTTAGCTATGTTTGGTTAATATCGATTTAAAATAGCCGCCTCCACAAAATGGCGGATAAAATATTTCTTCACAACCTACCTCAATATGGGTATCAAATGAAAGGGCTTGACTAGCAGAGTACTATACGCTATAACAAATTTCAAATCCTAGATGGCCGCCACCACAAAATGGCGAATTATATATTTTTTTCACTACTACCGCAATATGGGTATCAAACGCAAGGGCTTGACTAGTAGAATACTTTGCCCTATGACAAATTTCAAATCCAAGATGGCCGTTTTCACAAAATGGCGCATTACATTTCTTTTTTCACAACTCCCTTAATATGGGCATCAAATGAACCCTTTCATTTAATGCCCATATTACTTGACTGGTAGAATGTTGTACAGATAACAAATCTAAGGTAGTCGGGGGTTGATCAAAATTTTTAATTTTGTTCTTGTCTTTCGCGTAATTATCGTTCGTGAACCGATTTTACAGACAATCATATTCTTATGCTCGTTTCAGTAGACAAATTTAACCCTCCATTATGAAGTACGTAAGTCGTAAGTAGGAACACAGACGTACCTACGTGTCTGGGTGTTTCTATGTATGTATTTAAAACTATATACGTATTAAATCAGCTATCTGGCTGCCATCACAGCTTTCACCATCACCAGCTTTGCTTAGTTTGGGGTCAGATGGTGTTGTGTGTGAATTGTCCACCAATATTTATTGATTTACTAAAAAAAAAAACAGTTTTATTCACACATTTTTTTTAAATATTAAATCTATTATAATATTTTATAATTATCAGTCACGGACAATGCCCAACATATCTCAAATCTTTTGTTTTTGTCCCTAACAATTGCCATTGTTTCAAGATACCATAATCGTAAACAGTCTAATAATACATATATAACAGACATTCAAGACCTTGGAATAACAATATTCCATCTCGCCGCGAACCGACACAACAAACCGTAAACTAAACGTAGTCTCAACGTAAACCAAACGTAAACGGTATAAGTGAATCACTGATATTTACTTTGGTAGCGGTATTTAATTTCGAGTTGTGGTTGCGTTCCTACCGTTCATAATTCTGGCGCATATTTCATGAGCGGTCGGTAGCGGACGTCAGAAAGGCGTACGGACGTCAAGGTTTATGTACTCACTGCGATGGAAAACGCAGCAGTTTGTATATTTCAAAAATTAGTTTTATTAAGTGAAAATGCCCTCGTTGAGCACTTTTTGGGTGAACACAGACATTAGGGAACTTACGGCATCGTCACCTAACGCTTTCTGAAAACCTTTTTTTATCCATTATATAGCATCATCTGTGGTTTTAGATCCACATAGGAAACAAAGTAGGTAACTGGACAGGTATCTTGTTAACCATAAACATATATTGTGCATATATGTTAATCCCATCTAAAACATGAATGTACATTAAGAGCCAAGTTCAATATTATGATATTTATCTGTCTTGATTGTCGACTTGAATGAAAAAGCAGTGATGTCTAAAAGAGTGCCAAGTTCAATGGTAGCTCAGGCCTAAAATTACATATAATATTGTCATAAATATGACAATATTCAATGTTATAAAAAACAGTTCCAAATACGAGTAGCATTTCTTCTTGTAAGTTAGACTAAGGTACTCATATGTCTTGAGGTGAAGGTCTTATATTATATGGTCACAGTCAGTTTAGGACGTTAATATCTAGAGGTGAAAAACAGTTTGAGGTATGTTTATGAAATATAGATATAGATCACAAAAGATGTATTTTGCAAGTCTCAATAACTGAAAAATTTTAAAAGTTTTTGTCATGTATTTTAGTAATGACGAGGTCAAAAGTGGCTCCAAATGTTCATGAGTTGTAAATGGCATGAAAAAAATGGTATGTTTTTCAGACCTCGTGACCAAATTCTTCCACATTATCTTGCGTCAGTATAGCCGCGGCGTTTTTTAACTATGTTTTTGCTATTAAACCACCGCAGTGAGAAATTACAGGTATTCGTAGACATTGCAAACAAGGATATACGAGCGGGCACTCCGTCCGGCTCTGCGGCCCGAAGTGTGGCTGTAAAATGCTAGGTTTATACGGCAGGAAGGGGCGCGCGATTGCCGGGTTTAGGCGCTGTCAAATATTTCAGATAAGCTCTGTAGGTGGGTAGTTTGCTTTTATTTTATATCTAGCTTTGCCGTCGGGTAGTTAGGAT
This sequence comes from Ectropis grisescens, assembly GCA_017562165.1. Taxonomy (NCBI): domain Eukaryota; kingdom Metazoa; phylum Arthropoda; class Insecta; order Lepidoptera; family Geometridae; genus Ectropis; species Ectropis grisescens. The sequence goes on from CM029772.1 coordinate 5,002,339, forward strand.
ATCGAGTTCTTTGTTTTATGGGATTTTGTAAGTGTAGTATTAGATATGGTATCGCGGGGAATATAATAACTCGTAGTACATTTAAATTTAGTACTGCCTCTGTCTAGCAGAAGCTTGAAGAAGAGGAATAATCACGGTGTAATAATGTTCTTCACTCGATCGAAAAATGATGAACATTGTTTCGTGGTTGATGTTTCAAAGCTTTGTGTGAGGTCTGACTCCACGCCTATTAAATAAATAAAATTAAAGTGTCAGTTTGTAATTCCAAATTAATAGAGTTTCTCTTAATGTAGGTATATGAAAATATAAATATGGTAAAAAAAAAGTTTGTACATTTTCGTATGTCTGTCTGTATCTTCCAGCTAGGTTCCGAAGTTCTTGCGATAGCTCCGCTATTTGTGAATCTATTTTTGGTTTTTTACTTACTGTTGCGAAGTATTCGTTCCTACCTCGTTGTTATAATAGTCAGGCGACTGATTTTTCATAAAATTCGTACCAAGTAATTTGAGCCCAGTTTACTCATACTTATACATTACATTTCGAGTTGCCGGCCTCATTGTTCCCTGAAAGATACATTCTAGAACTTTCCAAGGTCTCAGTGAATGGGTACTTTCTAGAACAGCGTGCGTCATCTCCGACCACACCGTCACTTACCATCAGGCAAGTTGGTGGTCAACCGCGAAGCTATGTGCGATAAAGAAAAATGATGCCAAACTCCCCAAAAAAAGATTTCACTTCAATATATTTTCTCACTTAAATGGGTGTTATATTATAATGTATAGCTTGTTAGGATATTTGTGGCTCAACCTCATCAGAACGCCTGATAGGATGGGGTAAAAATATATATTATTGTTAGTTTGTAGTCTTAATTACTCAATAGCTACTTATTATTTCGGGAAAATAACACGACCGGGAACTGTGCGGATAAACCGTTGGGCGCGGTTTGTAAAATATACATAACTAACGACCCGCCCCGGCTTTGCACTGGTGCAATGCTGATATGAAATAAAAATACCAATAATAAAAGTGGTCAAGTGCGAGTCGGACTCGCCCATGAAGGCTTCCGTAGCAGCAAGTAACATAATATAAAAGTTCTTGTAGTTCGTTGTTACTTTAAACATGGTTTTAATAGTGAATTTATGACGTATTAAAATAAAACTACTTACTAGATCTCATTCAAACCAGTTTTCGTTGACAGTTCAAATGGTAGAGTACATCTTACATTTTTTTTTAGTTTTGTCGTTCTCTTATTTTAGAAGTTACAGAGGGGTCTCTCGCACAAATCCTGTTAGAAAAAAAGTATTTTAGAAACCTTATTATCATTTTTAATGACCTATCCATAACTAGCCCACAAGTATGGTTTCCATGAAATAAAATTTTTGAGTTTCAGTTCTAAGTATGGGACTCCCCTAAAATGTATTGTTTTTTCTATTTTTGTATGAAAATCTTAATGCGGTTTACAGAATACATCTACTTACCAAGTTTTAATAGAACTTATAGTTTTTATAGTTTTGGAGAAAAGCGGCTGTGACATACGGACGGACAGACAGACAGACAGACATGACGAAACTATAAGTGTCCCGTATCTTGCAATTTGGCTACGGGACCCTAAAAATGGTTATTGTGGGTTATTCCTAAGAGATAGACATATACTACTATTGGTTTTTTTTGTAGACCTGTTGAAGAGGTATAATATTGCTAAGCATTATTTCGATCTAGCTCATAGGGTTCAGCCAGCGTTTGCAGTGTGAGCGCAAAAATGTGTTTATTTATGACATTACATCAGAAATCTTTAAAATTATCCGTGTTTCTCTACTATTTTATGCACGTATTATACATATAAACCTTTCTCTTGAATTATTCTATCTATTAAAAAACCTGCATCAAAAGCTGTTGCGTAGTCTTAAAGATTTCAGCATACATAGGGATATAGGGACAGAGAAAGTGACTTTGTTTCATACTATGTAGTGATGATGATACCTATATGAACAAAAGACGATAGTGGCTTCTATCGTCTTTTGTTCATATCACTTCGCTCTAAGAAAATCACAAATATTTGACGAAACTATGAGATCGCTAGCTTATTCTATTTCTAAGGAACCAAAAACATTTCAGCTTTGTTCAAGTTTACTGCTAACCAATATTTTCACAAAACAGAAACACGATATTGCCACAGATATAGTAATAGTTTCTACAGAATAATCGATAACACGCAGTATAAGTCATAGTAGCCAAGGTGTTGTTATCAAAATAAGAATGAATGTATACAAATACTATAAACAGTAGGGTTATACCTCTCTAGATGATACAGTGCTTTTGTCATACTTAAACGCATAATAAGGTGTTGGGATATAGGTATGTAGTTACTTACTTTGGTTTTACCACAGTAAATACATAATTACTGAGGTATTACAGCGTTGGACAGTTGACCGGGAAAAAGTCTCCTTCCTAATGGTGACTGTCAAGTAGCTAACAAATTATTTACATGTACATAGTTTACCTATCTATTTTACTTTTAATTAATTGATAGATTTTCAGTAGTACCCTTAAGGTATTCTGGTTTGAAGGGCATTGGTTATAGAGTAATAACAGAACAAACATAACATGACTGACTAAGTGCAATACTAAACAGCTTAAAATACTGCATCGCATTGTAAATGAACATCATCTATTCACTTACTTATCTATTAAATTCACTTGCTGAGTTCCTCACCAAAACTAACAAACAGTAAACTGTTTTTGTTTTTGCTTCAATTCTAAAAGACATATTATCAGCGAGTCTTTTTATTCCATCGTTCTGCGTAGGTATTCGTATTTCTACTAACATCCTGTGTATCTACTACTAATACTCATTATAACAAGAACAAAACTAAAAATTTTGACTAACCCCCGACTACCTCGGATTTGTTATCTGTACAACATTCTACTAGTCAAGCCCTTTCATTTGATACCCATATTTAGGAAGTTTTGAAAAAAATAATGTATTTCGCCATTTTGTGGTAGCGGCCATCTTAGATTTGAAATTAGTCATAGTGCAAAGTATTCTACAAGTCAAGCCCTTTCGTTTGATACCCATATTGCGGTTGTAATGAATAAAATATTATAATTCGCCATTTTGTGGTGGCGGCCATCTTGGATTTGAAATTTGTTATAATGTATAGTGTTCTACTAGTCAAGCCCTTTCATTTGACTCCCATATTGAGGTAAGTTGTGAAGAAATATTTTGTCCGCCATTTTGTGGAGGCGGCCATTTAGAATCGATATTAACCAAACATAGCTAAAACATTTGCACGGATATTAACCTTCAAATAAAAAAATCGCATCGAAATCGGCCCATCCGTTTGAGCTCTATGGTGCCACAGACAGACACATACACACAGACAGACAGACAGACATCGACGTCAAACTTATAACACCCCTTTTTTGGTCGGGGTTAAAAATGTCAAAGTTTAAATTTTCTTGCTCAATCACGTTGAAATAGCTGAAGAAAAAAAGAAAGCAGATTATTTAGACCTCTAAAATAGGATTTGAATGAAAAAACTTAGCCTATAACAACCTATCTAATAATTATAAGTTCTTAGACATCAGTTAGTTCGTAAATAATTCCTCACGGACTTGGGCCGTGTTTATCAATAGGTATATAACAATGACCGATTGCTTCTTATCTGTGAACTTTGAACAATAGAAACGGTATCCTTACTTAGAGTTAAAGTCTAAAATTATGCTACTTTTAGACCAAAGTCCAATTACAATATCCAAGGAACATAAGATAAATGTCATTCGATAAAAGATATGAAATAGACATTATTTACAAAAATTTTCTTTATTATCGTGTCATTGCACATTGTGATAATACTACAAAATTAATACTTGTAATAAATAACTTTATATATCCACAAAAGACCTTACGATGCATTTTTAAGCAAAAAAGTGAAAATTGTTCACGTCGTTTTGGATTACTACCGTGAAATCAATTTAATGATTTAATGAACAAAGATCATAGCTATTTATGCCGAGTTTTGTAGTGATAGGATTCTTTGATAAGTCCGCCTGGGGAAGTGCCACATCTTCGCCAGCTTTTATACGTCAACCAGTAACGTGAAACAGCGTACAAGTTTAAAGAGAAATGTTTTCAGATAAATTACTGTGTGTAGCAAAACATTTTAAATCTCTAGATTCTCGTAACTCGAAGAAGCGGCTCCGTTTCATGGTGGATATTCCAAAGTCACGGACGAAGAAGTTAGACTCTACGTTTGTGATAAGAACGTCTAGGCTGTGGAATGAGTTGCCTGAGTGGGTTTTTCCCGATAGTTATAATCTTGGTGTCTTCAAATCGAAAGTGAATCAGTTTCTTCTAAGTAAACACGCTTCATCGAAGACCGCATCGTCGCTTAACATCAGGCAGGACGGCGGTCAAGTGTAAACCTATAAAAGTTTAAAAAAATGGACACAGAACCTCCGTATTAAGTACAACCAATTACTCCGTATTAATATTTCTCATAGAGTACCCACTGCTCAGGCACAGATCTCTCTCTAACTTAGAGTAGGGAGGTTAAGGCCATAGTCCACCACCCTGGCCAAGTTGTAGGTTGACAGCCTTCTCCAACAAGCAGGTTTCCTCACGATGCACCTATAATCTTCTCTATTCATTATTAATTCAGCATTGCGCACATGACATCGAATAAGTCATCAAACAGATAGTGGTGCTCGTGGGATTCGAAACAGATGCTCCGAGTCGGTATACACATATACTGAAGGTTTTTTGACGGAAAAGTTTGAACATTACTGCATAAATGTATCTATTACCTTTAAACAAACAATTCTTATATAAAAAGAAACTTCAAATCTCGGACGCGGCACCAACATTTTTCATGAAATAACTAGCTGTGCCCTGACACGCTTCGCTGTGGCGCATTGTGAAGCAAAAATTAGATAAATACAATCCTTGATGAGGATTATATATCCTTGTAAAATTTCATCTCTATCGGTACAGAACTTTTTGAGTTTTTGAAGCGTACACAAACCAACATAACATTTTTATAAGTAGAGATTTAGTACCTACGCAGGGGGGGCAATATCGATCCAGCTAGGTTTAATTTTTACTGAAAGGAGGGTTATGTTTTTCGCGCGTATCTTGTATGTTTGTAAATTTCTTTATTCCCACGTATCTTCCAAACGGCTGGGTGGATTTTGACAATTAAGATATCGTTAGATTTGTCTCAATCACCCGAGTGTCTTTCAATAGTAGGTATACCTACATAATGTTTTTAATCTGTTGATTTTTTTGTAGTCGGGGTTTTTAATTTAAAGTTATTGGATAATGTCGTAAGTGACATGAATCTAAGTACAAATTAGACCGGATATAGATACAATAACTTTACGCACAAACTTTAGGTAAACAAACAGCACGCGTACTTTGAACGCTTATCAATGTTAGCATGACGCCGACCACGCAGTCAGGTGGCGAGTGGTGCTATGGACAGTAGTGTGTGACTTGCGCTGGTAGAAAACGGATCGTATGATTTGAAGAATAAGGTAGGTTTTTCTGTGTAAGAAAACGATAAAATATGTGAGTTTAGTTGTAGCTAGTTTTTATTAAGAATTAATAAATTATGTTTCCGTGTGTGAAATATCGGAATGTTAATTTGTATTCCAGATATTTTTGCCCATAAACAAAAAATAAATAAACTCAACTCATAAATAAACAGTAATGTTCAATCCAATGAAAATAATAATAAATACTAAAATAAAGTAACAAAATGTAGATTAAGTATATTAAATTGTGAGTAAGTCACATTTTCAAATACCTACGAAGGGTAAAGTTCTAAACTTTAGGCTTAATGAAAAAAACCCTAAGTATACCTACGTGTTGTTTCCAGGAAATCAACTAATATACTCGTAATATTGATGTATTCTCTATCAATTTTTAATAATAAAAAATAAATATTAATGTTCAGACAGACAGAAACTCTTTATGCACACCAGAAAATTACAATCACATACACAATAAATAACATTAACTTAATATATAGTGCCATAAACGGCGGCCTTATTGCTAAAAGCGATCTCTTCCAAGCAACCATTAAAAGCAATATTCATGATTTTAAAAATGTTTTTTTAAAGACGACCTATTCAACTTTTTAAATTTGCTACAAGAATTAAAAAAGAACTGAACGACTACTACTGTTTTGTCATGTATATGTATTTTAAGGGCATGCTTCAGAATTACATACGACAAAATGGTATTTTTCAAAAACTAGCAGCGCCTTACCAATATAACTGCGTAGTTTCCATTTCCGCTATTTTTCCGCGTTAAAAATTCTGGATTAATAATAATAAACCTATAATATTAAATACAAATTTCAACACGGCCGCTCCGACGTGATTGAGCAACAAACATCTAAACATATTATAAAAAAAATACAATATATTAACTTAGCTGATACTTACAGGGTTTTCTATAACACCTGCCTAAATCTAAAATGGTATGTTATATTCACAATAATAACAAACGACTCGATGTGACTAACCTCCAATAACACGCTTGCACTCTCCTTGAAAAAGGCCGCCGGACGCGGCCGAAACTTGAAACAGATAGTACCGACCATATCAAACGTGAGTTGACCGTTTATTTATTTAATTAAACATGTGTCATAACCACATTCATTTCAAATAATAAAAAATCATACCTTTGTAAAGAACGACTGCATTTGCCTCTAGGGGCTCATTTCACGGGAGAGCCTATCCCTAGGTAGGATTCCGGATGGCCCTAAACGTTCGTCGCCCAGACCGTCCAAATGATGAAGGGGTGCCCAGAGTGGTTCGCATGAAGGATCCTCTTTATATTTCTACTACTCATACTCATTTATTCATCCTTTTTATACATGTCATAATTATGAAATCTATTAATTACATGAATAAGTTAAATAGTATGGTTATTAAAAGATTCCAGTTAAAATAATAGTGATAATATAGAAATAATATCAATTAAATATAATGTCACATAGTAATAAGTAGTTATGTATCTAAAATTAATAACCTACATTGTATGTTATGTCAAAATAATACTTCAAATTTAATACAAAGTAAATTAGAAATATACCATAGCTTAGCTATGTGACTTGTTTCCGTGTCATAAATTCTTTTTCAATATCATTGAACTAGAAAGAGAAGTAAGAAAGAAAGATACTAGCAGAGCTCCGCAGTTTTACCCATGTAGTACCCTTTCCCATTAGTTACCAGAGATAAAAAGTAGCCTATGTGTTCTTCTAGACTATTACCGTACTGTGTTCTAAATTCAGCCCGATCCGTTCATAAGTTATGACATGATTGAACAACACACATTCAAATATCAAAACTTTGTAATTTTAATTAAAATTTGTAATTTTTGACATATTCAGCTTCACTGACTGAAAAATCATATTATTATTATTGTGTGCTATTTATTGTATGTATATGGGTTAAGTTACCTGAATAAATTAATTTTGATTTTGATTTGATTTTTGATTGACATGGATTACATGTATTCACAGAAATCTAAATAGTACCTTATTATTTGGATTTCTGTGCATGTATTAGTAGGATAGGAAGTAAATTTATTAGTAATAAATTTAATGTTGATGAAATTAAAGTTATCATCAATGTCAACTAGCCCACTGCCTCGCTTATGTTCGGTTTATTCATTTATTATCAATCCTGGCCAAGTGATTAGAATAATAACAGGTAATTAATTAATCTAAGTGATTATTTCACTATCTGGCGTCATTTCTCGCATACCAAACAAAAAATAAGAAACTTTCGACTTAGAAATGTTGAACAAGGTTTTAAAGTATATGTAAAAACTTAGGTTATTATTATTATTATAGTTTACGATATTCCGGTATAATTATAATTGCCACAAACATAACTATAATCAAATACACAAAATCCCCGCGTTTTGTTTGAGTAATATAACTATTATTTAGCGGACCCGCAAACCTTATTCTGCCATCCGCTGCTATGCCCGAAAAACATTTTTGTATGAGGTTTGTTACCACCTAATAGTTAACAAGGCCTTAAGTGACAATAAATGTCAAAGTGACGTGTTACCTCAGTCAAATTATTTGACGTCAACGGGCGACGTTTAAATTTAATTTGAGCATTGCTCATTTGTTTTTTTTTTAAATAACAACTAATTTTATGAATATAAAATAGAAAATGTAGACAGGACGGCGAAAATTATTTTAATTTTTATTCACAAGTCTATAAACTTCACACAAATTTGTAATAATCGTCGAGTCTTTTCGAAGAATACAATCACTAACAGTGAACAGCAAAGGCTTTGCTGGACACAGGCGTCGTGCCGTCTTCCTCGATAGTGTGCCGATGGAGTCCAATTTCATATCTTCACAAGTAAATTTCACGCTGTTGTCGACCCAAATTGAAGCTACACCTAGCTTATCTCTTAACAAATTATTTACAAATTAACAAGCTAGTTTATCAATCTACTTTTCTTTTAATTAATTGATAGATTTTCAGTAATGCCATTAATAATATAAAATCTCGTGTAACAATGTTAGTGATCACAAATTCTTCCGAAAATTACTGCAAGGGAGAAAATGAGAATAACGATATTTAATAATAATAAATTAACTTTCTAAGTAAAATGACAACAGAAATGTACAATGTTTGGGCTGGAAAATTATTTGATTTGAAAATAATCTTAGCTCAAGCTGAGTTTTGTTATCTCTTTGACTTTTTTTCGACTTCATTTGACGTCACAAATGTCGCAAAATCTCAACACCCAGGCAGCTTATGAATGTAAAATGATGTATTGTGATGATCTCCTGAGTAATTTTTTTTTTTTTTACAATTGGTGACGAGACGATCCGGACATGTGCCTGATGGTAAGCAACATGCCTGACACATAACAGCACAGTGACACGCAGCTATTGGAACATGAAGAGTCCAAATCATTACCTAGCACTGCACTGCGCTCGTCACCCAGAGATCTAAGATCTTATATCTCTAAGCCCTGTAATTTCTCTGGAAACATTGCCTTTCAAACCGGAACACAGAAAAATATAGTTAGAAAAACTGGTATGTCATCGACATTTCAATTACATTTCCTACTGAGTCCAAATATCCCAACTAATGTGACATTTCGACTGAACAAACTTATTTACATAACAAATATGCGCATGTTTTGAAAACGCTCACTTGTTTGTTTTACACCTATTCTTTACTGTTAACAAATACATAATAATTATTAGGTTATTGAAAGGTTAATAGACAAGATTAAGTCTGGTGTTGTCTGTTTACAAGAAAAATTACAAAATTAAAAATTTTGATTAACTATTTCGGATTTGTTATCTGTACAACATTCCACTAGTCCAAGCCGTTTCATTTGACACCCATATTGAAGGAGTTGTGAAAAAAGAAATGTGTTTCGCCATTTTGTGGTAGTTTTTTTTTTTTAACTTTTATAGGTTTACACTTGACCGCCATCTTGCCTGATGTTAAACGATGATGCGGTCTACGATGGAGCGTGTTTACCTAGAAGAAACCGATTCACTCTCGATTTGAAAACACAAAGATTGTAACTATCGGGAAAGACCCTCTCAGGCAACGTATTCCACAGCCTAGACGTTCTTATTACGAAAGTAGAGTCAAATCTCTTCGTTCGTGTCTTTGGAACATCAACCATGAAACGATGTCGCTTTTTCGAGCTACGAGTATTCCGATAGAAAAAAGGCAAGGTGGTATTAGATCGTACAAATCAGTCGCACACTCTCACATCGCCGAATTTTCCGGCGATGTACTGAATTGGCCATCTTGGATTTGAAAGATACCCATATTGAAGTAGTAAGGAAAAAATTATGTAATTCGCCATTTTGTGGTGGCGGCCATCTTGTATTTGAAATTTGTTATAGTGTATTACTATAACTATAACAAATTTCAAATCCAAGAATAATGATTATTTAAGCTAAGCCAAGCAGTAATCTGAAACATCACTGCATTCTGGCTTGATTGAATCCAGTTAGCTATGGTGACATAGTGATATACCGCGACAAAAGTATGACACTTCCAGAAGAGAAACAAGACAAGAGTGATTAGACCCGGGATTTACCGCCGAATGAAAAAATGTCTTAGCTCTCTCTTTTCTTTTCACTTGGAATGATAGAGACAGTAATAGCAAAGCCATAGTCGATTTAGTTAGGCGGTAAAGGGGCCGTGTTTTTGGTGTAAAGCATTTGTTCCAATTCTATGCGTAGTATATGTAAATCTCTCCATTTTCAAATAGCTCAGTGTCACTGTGTACTGATGTTATATGTGTACTGTACAGGCATGTCGCTTACATACTAAAAACTTACCCTTCTATAAAAAAATAAAGAGTGGCAGTGTATTAACTTCTTGCCTGAGTACGTAAGTACACACATACAATTTTTTGTTTGTGATATTGCGTAATCATTTCCTTGGTACTAAATAAATATTATTATACCATGAGACAATCACATTCAATGGAAATTCAATTAAAATACCCTCTAATTAATACACATAAAATGTAAATTATGTCACAACAACATTAATTTAGTTTATGTGCCCATTGTCAGTTTTTTTTTATTTCAACGGAAACTCTGTCGCACGAATTTATATTTACGAGCTCATCTTTATTTATAAACAAAATACACAGCTTATCAAGAGATGTTTTTTTAATCATACCAGTTTTAGTACTACTAGTGATGTCAAACTTTTTCATTGAACATGAACAGATTCTTAAAGGTGCAGGCAGGACTCAATTCTACGACATTCAATTTGAGATTCTCGTCACAATGCTATTATCATCATCATCATCTGTAGCTTGCAGATGTCCACTGCAGGGCATAGACAACGACAAAATTACCCTCATTATAAACCTTCATAAATTCCACAATCACGGGTTCTGTGCCTCCATCACACTTTATATATATAGTTGTAAGTGAGAGATTATTTTTACTATTGACAATAATAATTGCTTTATTGCCAACATAAAACTATGAGTACCTGGTTGACCGAGCTTTGCTCGGTTTTTTTAAATGAGATTTAGGTAGGTACGAATTACGTAGTGATGACTTACTTAGACCTACTTAGATACGAATTAAATGCGTTTATAAAAGGCTCTAAGTTTAAGATTTTCTCAGAAAAAAATAAACAAAAAGAAACGTTTCGAGTGTAACCATCAGAATTCGAACCGGGACCTGTTGACTCTGAGGGCGAGCTTATTCCGTCTGAGCCATTTAGACTTAATAAGATTAAAATTTGAATTGATTAAGATATTTTATAATACGTATTTGGTAGGTAACATGATTAGATAAATGGCAGTGATGTCTTAATATAAAAACAATAATGAATTAGGCACTGGAAGATATCAATTGATAGATGACGCCTAATTACTTTAATCTGCTACAATTTCATTGTTTACCTAAATCAAGGGAATTTCATTTGTTATAATCTTATACCTATAAATACACTGCCCGCTTTTCGCGTTTACAAATTTGGTGGGAAAACGGGTGTCAGGTTACATAAGTGCGGTGTTTATGCTTCGGCATATGTAGTGGCGCTTTACTTGTACCGGTTTGAGCCATTTACTCTCAAGAGCGTTTCAAGACGCTTTTAGCGGTATCATTTATTTATAATTAATGTACTTAAAATCTAAACTAACATTTTTGACACTTGAGTAAACATTTTTGCGATTTCTCAAGTAGTCTAACAACTATTACTTTGTAATCAATTGAAAAAAATCGTCGAATCAATTAGTCTACAATAACAAGTATCTATGCGCAAACTTCTGTTACTTATCTATATTTCGATAAGCTACGGGTGAACCTAAAATTATCCGCAGCTGTTATCTAATTGTATTCACGCATTAATCCATTTTATATCTATGGTGTCATTTCCTCTGTGAGTGAGAAATATCATAAAGAAAAATATCCCTAAGATTCTGTCCTTGTCAGATATACCTTCATACTCTCAGATTGAAAACCTCTTCATACTCGTATACCACTTAGATACTGTCATTGTCAGGTAGAAAGAGTTAGACTGATCACCTGAATTAAGAACTTATAACAAAGATACTCCCAACAAGGTTTTCAATCAGAGCTCCCAATGCACAAACACTGGTCATTGGTGAAATTACGGTGACATTACCGAATGGAAGCCAAAAGAAAAAGTTGAAGTTGTTTGCAATGAAATAGATAATGTTTGTATACAAACATATAATAGGTAGTAATTTAGGATTGACATAAGACATATCTCTCGAATGGAATATCCAATTTTAATAATTCAATAAGTAATCAACAGTTGTTGAAACAGTCTTGCAAACAAAATATTTTATTTTGATAAGAACTGATATAAAATTATGGACAATGTGGTATGATTTTGAAAGGTATTTGTATAAACTTTAAAATGCTAGAATAAAGTTTTAGTGACATAAGTACAATAGTTGGCATAAACATAATATATTATAATCATATAATCGTATCGTATAGTTTTTTTTGTGATAAGTACGTTCTATGATTTGTGATAACATCTTTTTTGTTCTGTCATCAATACTGTCCGCAGCGCATGCGATGAAAGACACCATTTAATGACTGTTCTTTCATACCCTGGATTGATGTTACTATGCTATGACAGATAACTGTTTTAAGTTTTACTATAAATACTAAGAAATGTCGCCAATTTTGCTAGTTGAGTTTATATTATGTATGTGTAAAGTGATCTTTGAAGCCACTATAAGAAAAATAAAAAAATAATCCAAATAGAGTTCAAGGCTAAGTTCCCAAAAAACCTGGTGTCATCTCAAATGTGCGAAGATAGTTCAAATCTGAACAGTTGCTTACATTAAACCAACCCCATATTCGCTCTTCTATGGAGCACTGTTCGTACCTCCAGCATGGTTTGTCTAAGTACTCGTACCAGCTG